>QJPP01002855.1:0-80410 GCA_003996215.1 Jaltomata sinuosa | reverse complement strand
TTGCAACTAATCAAAAAGGTCATCAATCCTTGGAAGCGGATACTTATTCTTGATTGTAAATTTGTTCAGTTGTCGGTAATCAATACACATTCTCAAGGACCCATCCTTCTTACGAACAAACAAAACTGGTGCACCCCATGGCGATGTACTAGGCCTAATGAAACCTTTTTCGAGTAGATCCTTTAATTGTTCCTTTAACTCTCTTAATTCTACAGGAGCCATCCTGTAAGGGGGAATTGATATTGGCTGAGTATCTGGGAGTAGGTCAATGGCAAACTCAATTTCCCTTTCTGGAGGGATTCCTGGAAGCTCATCCGGGAATACATCTAGAAACTGACTCACCACGGGAACTGATTGAAGAGTCGCTGGTCCATCTTCTGTGCTTCTTACTAGGACTAAACGATAAATATAGCCTTTAGAAATCATTTTCTGGGCCTTAAGGTAGGAAATAAACCTACCCCTTGGCGTGGCAGCATTACCTTTCCACTCTAGGATTGTCTCTTCCGGAAAATGAAATTTGACAACCTTATTTCTATAATCGATATTAGCATAACATGCAGCTAACCAGTCCATGCCCATAATGACATCGAAGTCAATCATATCTAATTTGATTAGATCAGCTGAAGTGAGGCGGTCATAAATCCACACTGCACAATCTCGATAAACTCGTCTAGCTATAATAGATTCACCAACGGGCGTAGATACAACAAAGGGTCTAGGCAACAACTCAGGGCCTGCCCCCAACTTACCAGCAACGAGCGGGGTAACATATGAAAGAGTAGAGCCAGGATCTATAAGTGCATAAACAGCATAAGTAAAAATAGTCAATGTACCTGTAACAACATCAGGTGACGATTCCAAGTCCTGGCGACCGGCTAGAGAATAAGTGCGATTCTGACCACTGCCTGAACTGGATGCTCCTCCTCCTCCTCTACCTCTACCATGACCTGATGTAGCCTGTTGGCCTGTCCTAGGGGGACAAATAGTAGATGAAGAAGCTGCCATCGACCTTGTAGGCTGGGACATCTCACCCCTACCTCTACTCGGACAGTCTCGCATAAAGTGACCAGGATGCCCACATGAATAACAAGTATCTGAACCCAGGCGACATATCCCAGGATGCTTCCTACCTCACTGAACACAAGGTGGCAAAGGTGGCCTCATCTGACCTGAATGCCCCTGGCGATAGGAACTGGATGCACCTGAACTGTGGCCTGGTCCAGTCTGAGAAAAATGATCATACCTCTGCCTTTGCAACTGATATGGGGCACCACTAGTAGGGTGGGGTGATCGCCTATTAAAATGTGGCCTAACATTACCTCGTGGCTCTACATAGGACCCAGTAGATCTAGCCCTCTTATTCTGATCCCTTTCTCGGCTTCGGTTATCTCCAATTTGTACTTCAAGATCCTCTGCAGTCTGAGCAATAGCCTGTATCTTAGAAATATTCATATCCTCTTGTGTGGCTGCTATTGTTAATCCCTTAATCAATTCATCCTTAAGGCCATGCACATATCGATGAACTCTAGCTCGCATCGTACTCACAATATCGGGGGCGTACCTGGCTAATGAATTAAACCTGAGGTTGTACTGTCAAACATTCATATTGCCCTGCCTAAGGGCTAGAAATTGATCAAGTCTGGCCTCTCGAACCTCCTGTGAAAGATAGTGAGCTAGGAAGGCCTCTGAAAATTCCTCCCATTCAGCTGGGGGTGCATTTGATCCCCTAGACCGATCCCAAGCCTCGAACCATAAAATGGCCACATCTCGTAACCTAAAAGATGCAAACTCCACTGCCTCTACTACTGTTGCATGCATGACTCGAAGTACTCGATAAGTCTGATCAATAAAATCTTGAGGATCCTCACGTGGGTCAGAGCCTGTAAATATAGGAGGACTTAGGCTGATAAACTCTCGAGCCCTAGAACTTTCTGAGCCACCTGACCTAGCACTCGTTGATGCCCCAATTTGTTGTTGTTGTGTGGCTACCATCTGGGTCAATAATTGAACAACACTCCTGATGTCCTGGTCCTCTGCTTCAGGTGGAGGAGCTACATGTGCTGGTTCATCTCTAGCTATCTCAGATGCCACTGGAGCAGGTGGGGTCAGGGGTACTGGATCCCCTCTAGTCTCATCAGGTACTTGATAAACTGGGATCTCTGGTGTCGGTGATTCACTTTGAGCCTCAAATCTATCCAATCGGATAGGCGGGGAATGACTAGTACCTTCCCTCGTATCCGTGCCAACCCGTCGGCTACTCATTTGTCTGGTCACAGGCATTTTTGTAAACAAGAAATAGAAAAACATGAATTAGACTTCAAACATCTTATGACCTCGCTCTATTGCACGATCTAGCAAATGAAAGAAGGATAACAATTCCTAAATGTCCCATAGCCTCATGATTATAGGTATGGTGCATAACACACCCATAAGCAAGACTCTACTAGACACGGCTTGTAGACTCCCTGGGATTCGACGTGCTCTGATACCAAGTTTGTCACGCCCCAAACCATGGGAGGCATGACCGACACCCGGAGCCCCAAAAGGCCGAGGGTGCCAAAATAGAGTGTATCTCTATTGAACCTGCTGGGGGTCTGAGACCGACAAGGTCTCTAAGAATAGCAATTTGAAACACTGAAATCTCAATAGTAGGTAAACAACTCAAGGCCGAAAAGGCTATTATCATAGTAGATAGCTAATAACAAGGCCGACAAGGCCATACCCAACACTGATGTACATATACACGTCTACAAGCCTCTAGGAGTAAGTAAAATATCTCATATCCAGGACAGGGCCCTGGACTACCCATAAGCTATAGATATACATAACCTGGTCAAAATATAATCTAGACCTCTGACTCGTCAGCTCCAGGAAGAATGGAGCTTACCAAAATGGCTGAACTCTGCAACTCCTACTGAAAAGGTCAATCTGGGTTTCTGTCTGGACCTGCAGGCATGAATGCAGCGCCCCCAGGCAATGGGGACATCAGTACGACAATAATGTACTGGCATGTAAGGTAGAAACATAAAAGCAAGTCGCAAGTAGTAAATCTGAACAAGATATGATATGAAACTTGTAAACTGTAATTGGTAAGACTCGTTAAGCTCTTTCTCCTTTATTCTTTTTAGAATACAACACATGCATTAACTCACACCACAACTCACTCTTTATAACCCACGCTGAACCACAATAGCGCCTCGGTGCACCCTATATATAATAGCCTCAATATGGCAGTAGCACCTCGGCGCACACTATGTATATAATGGCCTTAATATGGCACTAGCACCTCGGTGCACACTATGTATATAATGGACTCAATAAGGAAGTAGCACCTCAGTGCACACTATGTATATAATAGCCTCAATATGGAAGTAGCACCTCGGTGCACACTAACACGCAAACCACGCATAATAAGTGTATTACTAGATTGACCTTTAAAGCTATTCTTGTTATTTATGAAGGTTCATTTAGATAACTTCTTTAGCCTTGGCTTACTAGGTGTTGGACTCAACATACCAAACACATATAAATGGGGATTTTACTTGCTAAATTTCCTTGTATACTTTCTAAAGCTTGATTAGGGATCACACTACAAAGAATAAACTTGACAAAAGGATAACTTACGTTTCGTGCAAAAAGAATCAGATTTTTATAAGAAGGCGAATTGAATCACCATAATGTATAACTTAGTTCCTTAAGACTTTTTGAGTTACCAAATCATCTCTCTTACAACAGAATACTCAAATTCCTTCTTTCGGAGATTTAGAGTTCTATTTCTAGATTCATGCCGATAAGGAATAAAGAAGCCTTAACATACCTCGTTCCTTCCGAAGATTGTGCTTACCAGAACTTGGGCTTTCCTTTATTAAGTTAATCTACAATACAAGGGTATAATGAAGCTAATATTAGCTCTTAAACCTGATGCAACCTTTCCAAAATAGTAGCTAAACATTTCTCGGGCAGATTTACGTATTTTGCATTAATTAAAGGTGTATCGTCACACCTTTCTCCCCTGTCCAATACACATCACACACACACCAACCTACTGCCTCCAATAATACAAAACACATCAAACAGCCCCTACACAACTCACCATGCCGAAATACAAATGCAACACATTGAACCCACGGCTTCCGATCGCCGTCCCGTGAGTTCTTAACAACAATTGTCCATCCGAACTTCAATCCAAAAATATGATTATGGGCAGAGTACTTACCACACTTGAATGTGTGTTTTATTCTCTTTTAATTTATGCCTTTAAAAGCTTAAGTACCCCTACACATACACCAACAAGAGAAGAAGAAATCTCTTAATTGTTACACAATTTCTATGTGTTAAATCTTAAGAAAGGGGCTGCCATAGTTCATGTCTTTCTTACCATAGGATACCCTAGCTATATGTATTAGATTAATACCAAGATAACAAGTTGTTTAACTCACCTTAAGCTTTAATGAATCTTGATCTTCTTAGAACCCTAAAGAGAGAGAAGGGCTGCCAAAAGGAAAGGAGATAAGAGAGAATTTTTCCAGCTTTTTGTGATCAATATTGATCAACAAAAGGTCTGTATAAAGGGACCTTTTTGGCCGACGTTTTTGAGTATATTTGGGACAAAATGGGTCAAGAAACTTGGGCCAAAATTACCCTTTGCTTGGGCCTCAAAAGGGTTAAGTTTTGTGGCTGATTTTGGGCTTCTCTTGGGTCAAAATGTGGTCAATATTGGTGGCTACCTTTTGTAGTTGTTTGGGCCAGATTTGGTTGTGCTTTGATGGACCAACTTTAAGATTCATTTGGGCTACCATTAGGTATAATAATCCATGGTGTTGCTGCCCGTAATCGGCCCTCGGAACTTAGTTCGTTAGCGTAGGTAGGTGATGCACCTACTTGTCACCTAAGAGCTTAGATAAGTCGAGCAAGTACCTAACTTGTTTTATCTAATTTTCAAAACCCTCATCCTTATAATTTAACTTAACACTTATATACATTTGACCATTTCAATTCTTGGCCAAAGTACTCCTTCACAATCTCGAGCTCAAATACCTTCGTCGATATTTACTTAGTCACATAGGTTTTGAAAGGTACGGGGTGTTACACCTTCTTTCTGTTGCTAGCTTCCATATACTTTTCTCTGTTAGATTTTATGACTATTTTCTTTCTTATATTCTATTTACTACTTTTATATTTTATACATGCTCAGTCGGCCTATGATGCCTACTGGGTACCCGTTCCTTATGCAATTGGTGCTCATACTACACTTTTGCATCTTTCTGGTGTAGATTCTAGTGTGAGTCATCGCCATTGATGCGGAGACTCGTTCCATGCTTTTGGATATTCGAGACATTGGGTTATCTCCTGGCGATCGGGGCTTAGCTATATCTCTTCTTTTGGCAGTTGACTCTTTTGTATACTCACAGGCACTTGTATATTTTACTTTTGCACTCTCTTATACTCTGTATATTTAGTAGTGTCTTCTGCACTTTTGATACCAGGTCGTGGGATGGTATAGTTCCTATATATGTATATCTAGATTTCTTTCCTTCCTCTTTGCTTTCCTTATCTTCATCCACTTATTATGCTTTTTGTCCATGCTTACTTAGGTAGTAGCCCATTACTAACCGTTCTGGATTACAGGGATTGGTTTGCCTACAAGTGGTTATAGGTTCCATTATGACCTGAGAAATTGGGTCGTGGAATCTTGGTATCAGAGCCTAGGTTCACCGTTGTCATCGGTATAGGAGCCAATGTCTAGTAGAGTCTTGCAGATCGGGGCGGAGTCATCTGTACCCTATCTTTGGGAGGCTACAATGATATTTTAGGAAACATGACTCTTCTCTTGCTTCTATATTATGCGTCTTATCCTAGATGGTTTCCTGGAATCTCATTTGTTCCATTTACTCTTCCATAGGTGGTTCATACGAGATCTTTAGTAGCGAACGAGGGAGAGCCTTCAACACCAATAACCATGGGCTCCAACCAAGGGTTGGGGTAGACATAAAGGTAGAGGCCGAGGACGTTCCCGAGCAGCGGTACCAGTTAGAGCTCCTGAGGCTAAGTATGAGCCTAAGCTTGTTTCAGATCCGCAGCACAAGTGCCACCAGGGATAGTAGCAACATCAGTATGAGAACCAGTCCCATCTCATTCGTTAGATATCTGAAGTATGCTTCTTTAGTGGTTTTGTACAGTTGGGGGTCAGCCCTCTTATATGTCCCAAACATCCGCTCAGGGGGCAGCCCTGGGTGTTCAGAGTTCATGAGCGAAGCCTGCCACTGTGGCTCCCTATGCACAAGTTTTTCAGTGCCTACAGTCGCTCAGCCTCTTGCTCCTCGCCCAGTAAGGATAGAGTCGGAGCAGAAGGCTTTGGGCCTATTTCAGAGATTATCCCCATCGAGGTTCTTCGGTGCTCCCAAACAAGATTCTTATGATTATATTTCTACTTGCGAGGATATGCTTCATCATCTTAGTCTATTAATACTTGATAAGTTGGTATTTTACCTACTTATTTAGCTCTTAATCTTATGTTTTTTTCTAGAACAAAGTGAAAAAATAGTACAATTGACACAGATTACTTCTATTTTACAAGTTCTATGTTTTAGAAGTGTTCGGGAGGGATTCGGTTGAAAACAAGTCAAGATGGAGCAAAATGGAGTTGCTGATCACTGGTATCAAAATGCTCATCAAGATCGCGAGTTGCAGGTCATGTGACCCCGATGAATAGGAAAGCAAAGCCACGCGACCATGACAAATTGGCCATGCAACTGTGGTCAACCTTGAGTTAAAGCTATGCAATCGCGATAGTAAAGTCACACAACCATGTTCAAGGAAATAACAAACCCTCGTGATCGCGAGGCAAGCTCACGCGACCGCGATGAAGAAGTCAGAAGCTACAAGACTGAATTGGAAATTTTGGAAACCCCAATCCATATAAAAGCACATCTCAGCCATTTTGGGAAATAATTCTTGAGTTCACAATTGTTTTTCATCCAATTCATCCCTAGTCCTAGAGTGAATTACTTCGGGCTAGCTTGGGGAGAAAGTTTATCCTCCAACACCATTGAAGTGAAGATTGGAAACTTTTATTATAAAATCTTTAGTTCCTTTCTTCAACTCTTGCTTTGTATTTCTAAATTCAAAGGTGTGTTGGTTGATTTGAGATTTGCATATTGTGTTAGAGATATACAATATTTGGGTGTAATTTCTTATCTTGTGCTTTTACAATTTATTAAATATTCTCTAGTTTATGAATTGGGTATTTGATTCTCTAAATAATCTTGTGCTTGAATTGAATCAAAAGGGAGTGATCAACCCTTGGACTTTCCCCTTTTACCTTGATTTGTCTTGAGAGAGTGAATTAAGGTGGGAAAAGATTGATTAGCACTAAGTTGAGGCTCTAACCCTCATTTAAGGAATTGGCTAGAAATAGTGATTCTAGTGTTGCCATATTTGGAGGAGATTTGATAATGTTTGGCTAGGTTCGAGAGAACTGGTTGAGGTATATTTGTCGATGTTCAAAATAAATTGGTAAATTATCGATACTTAAAAGGCTTGTTTCATTTGACCCATGATTAAGATAGCTTATATTTTATAAATATGTACTGTATCGTATGGATTTGAAGTAATACCCATTCCCATATCTCTCTTGTGATCCTTGCATTGGGATGATTGGCCGACTTCACTTGAAATATCGTTCGTGTTCTCAATAACAAAATCCCCCAATCATTTTACTTCCTTCCATTCCTTGAACATCAATGAGTTGCTTTTATTCTTTATTATCTCAATCGCGATTACATTATTCTCTGCGGATCGACCCCGACTCCTATCGGGAATATAATTATTTTTTTTGCTCTGACAGTCGCAATCACCTCCTATTAGAGAGTGTATTTGAGCGTTATCAAAAATGACGTTGTTGTCGGGGAACAATTTGGCGTATTGAGAATTTAGAATTTGAGTTTACTTATTCTAGTTAAAATTTGTGTTTGATTTAATTTTATTTTGTTAATTAATTTTATGGCATCTCGAAATGTTAGAAGTTTTGGTGGTTGCAACCCTTATTTTAATGACCATTTTTATTATTATGGAGGACCCAACCTTGGGCGGAGGTGCAAAATTGATCTTAAGAGAGGGATGTATTCACCTTCTCACTCTTATGATGGGCATAATTTCTATTTGTGTGGTGGTTGTGATGGACATTGGAGAGATTTCCCTAATGGCCATCCTCCCCCCCCCCACTCTTTTGCTTACGATATTGCTAGTAGTGCTTGTGATTTTAATAGGAACCATAACTTAGCAAGCAAAGAAGGTATATATGCCATGATTCAAACTCTCTTGGCCACTGAAGATAGCTTAGAAGAGGGTGTGCATTTCATAAAACAAATCTTCGAGGATGCAAGAGCTAAAAAAAAAGAGGAGAAAAATCATGCCATGCAATCTGTGGCAGATTTGTCCACTCCTCTTGAACAAATTGGTGAAAAAAAACCTCCAAGCCTAACACATGAACATGTCTCAAACATTGGGCTCAATCAAATTCACTTTGGGGATGATGATGAAAATATTCAAAATATGGAATCGCTCATGAGTGAGTTTTTACCGATTCTGCTTGAGCCCCAACAAGAAGAAAAACTTGATTTAGGTGAAATTGTGAGGTAAGAATGGTTGCTAAATCGAGCTCACCAACTTGAAGCCTATGGGGAATAACGTGAAATAATTCTACCAATGTTTGAGATATTATTAAATAGGCATTCAAGAAAAGTCAAAAATAAGGGTTACTTGAAATTGCTATCCGGAATTTGAACACCAAAGTGAGTTCTCGTGTTGAAACATGCACAATTGTGGGTAGTAGTTTTGAGTTGTGCCCTATTGAAAAAGAGGACACAAGGGATGCTCATGAACTAAAGGTGTTATGGCAACCGACCATCCCCAACATGAATCAGGATGTCAAGATCAAAAGAATGATACTAGAGTTGCAAGGCAAAGTTCAATGTTTTATCTTGAAAGACTCTAGTTCATTTGAAAGTGAGGATGTTATGAATGTGGAAAATTTGATAATGGAGACGCCTAAATCTTACTCCAATCATTTTTCAACCTTGTGTTTGGTTGAATGGATGAAAGTTGAAGTAATCAAGCTTTTGGAAGACTTTGGAAGGAGGACGGATCAAGATTCATCCGTTTTGAAGTTTGACGTTGATAGAAGGCAAAATGACCTCTCTCACTTGAAGGCGAAAAAGTGCAAAATGTGACACCAAGAAAATAGCCTTGTCATGTTCTCACCTTCACCCTATGATTGTCACCGGAAGTTCGATCCAAAATTGGGTCGAAGATTCAAATCCTCCAAGTGGAGATCAAAATGGTGACATATCTTGCATCGCGCCGTGATGTTAAATTGAGCGCTTGATGGGAGGCAACCCATCGTTTGAAATTTTTATTTATGTTTTATTTACTTTTGGTTTATTTTTGATTTATTTTAGGTTCCCAAAGGGATGATAAGAGGACCCAAGTGTTGAGGATCACCAAAAACACCTCCAAAAAACATGTGTTTCACAGCTGGAATTGTGCCCTTCGCACATGCCATCACACAAGGAACTAGTAAACTAGTCAAATATGTTAGTCTGTACGAAGTGGGTGCATTTCGTACATGGAATTATGTGCATCGCACACAATTTTGCATGACAAAATAGTGCACTATGCAAATTCTAGAAAATCAGCTCTCACTAAAGCATCGCGATCGTGAGCCCTGACCATCGCGATCGCGATTAAGTAAAATTCCAGTAACTCTTCATGACTGAGTAAAATTTTAACGTGATGATATAGGGTTATGGGATTTTAATTCATCATGATTGTATGAAAAGGCCACACAACTGCGGGATATCGAGCAATCACCGTGTATTAAGTTCAAAAGAACCATTTCAAGAGAAAAAAAATGTTTTTAAAACTTGGTTACTTTTCTTCTCCTCAAACAAAATAAATTCATCCATCCAATTCAATTCTATAGCATCCTTCCAACCCCATAGGTATGTGTGCCATATCCTATTATCTTCTTAGGTTTGCTTCTATTTATGCAATTTAGTGGCTTAAAACACCCAAAATGGTTGTGAATGTTATTATCTTAAAGGATGTGAATCCGGTGTTTATATTATAATTCTTGGGTGAGGATGAATGAGGGTGATAAAGGTTGTTGGTTTACTATTGCTGAGTTGAAAATTGGCCCCAATGGGGTGTGATAATAGAGGAACAAAAAGGTGTGAAACACTTGTTTGACGAAAGGTCTAAACAAAAATTTTGCAGGCAAGAAGATGACTCTCGCGGTCGTGATGCCCAATCCGTGATCACAAGGAACAAATTTTCTGAACTTTTTGATCGCGATGCCTAATCCCCAGTTCATGAAAAACAAAATTTTTGGAAAAAATAAATTGGCCTTTGCGATCGCGATGAAAAATTTCATGATCGCGATGACTAGTTTTGGCGGTCCCAAAAATAGTAGCTTTGCCTAGCTCTCTTCGGGATAATTTTACTTCATTTCTTTTGCCTAATAATGTTCCAACACATTGTTTTAAATGCCTATATTATTGTTTGACATTTTTATTCCTCGTGTAGGTACTTAAAGCTTGAAAATGGCTCTGACATCGACTAAAATTGAACAAGATGATGCAAACCAAGTGGCCGAAGAGGAATATTTTAACCAAGGCACCTTCATCTCCCTCAAATGCTCCCCATTATATGATCGTCATCTGACAAAACCCATCACAAGGGAGCGGGGCATTGTGTTTTATAGTTTGGAAGATAAATGGGCCGACTTCCAAGGTAAGTTGGTTACAAGTGGGTGGATATGCTTCGTCAATGAGCCTATTAAGGAAAACTTTGTTGTGGTCAGTGAATCATATGCTAATGTTGCCAAGATAGACTTTGCTAATGACTTGGTTGTCATAGTTTGGGGAAAACTAGTGCTATTTGATCTAGAGTTAATCAATGCCTACTACAACCTCCAAAATATTGACAATGCTACACATTAAAAGCATGGGCCAAAGAATTAGGGACCGATTGGTTTGTGAAATACTTACATGATGGCACAGTCCCATAATGGATAGCCTTGAATTCGAGGATTGAGTCCTCTGAGTTAACCCTTGAAGCCTTCACTTGGCTTTCTATCATGTGTGCCAGAATCATGCCTTCCAAGAATGAATCAAATGTGACACTTGAAAAAGTGGTGGTTATTTGTGCTATTATGGAGGGCCTTTCTTTGAATGTGGGGCAACTGATTGTGCAAGAAATTCAACAAGTGGTGCTTGAAGGTAGCAAAAGTTTGTTTTTCCCTTCATTGATTACATACTTATGCTACCATATGGGTTGAAAAGAGGGATGGAGAAAATGAGAGAAAGCCTGAAAAGATGATTCACCCTTTGAAGAAGTGAGGAGCCGGTCAAGCATTAAAGAAGAGGAAGATTGACGTGGCTTCATCGTCATTTGGTCTATTCTCAAGATCCAACGAGGAACTTGTATCAGCCGCTACTACTGAGGCTATTGGGCCACTCATGATTGGGTGCTTGACACCTTACCACGTCTCTAGCAAGGTCGATTGCATTGATGCCTAGATTCACCAAATTATAGCGGGTTTACCTTCATCTCTGGGAGAGAGTTCCACCACACTTTCACCTGGTTCTTCATCCTCTACTACTCCTAGTGGTCCTATGCTAACTAGTGTAATGAGCAAGCAACAACATATTAAGGAGAGGTTGGCGAAGGTAGAGAGGCGACAGAAAAAGTAGAGGGAACATGAAAGAAAGCAAAGCAAATTCCTCAAGAAGAAGATGACTACTTTTAGGAAATTATGTGGATCAGAGATGGAGGAGGATGCTGATGAGGCAAATTAGGTCCTATCGAGGCCTAACAGTTCTAGTTCTAAGTGACACCTTTCAGGGATCACCTTCAAACTTATCTCTTATTTTGATGCAGTGAGGGAACTACCCTGTTTTAGTTGAGGGTGGCGTGTTGGGAGCATACCATATTTAGCTTATTTTGTTGGATATTATTGTTCCCTTTCTAGGCTTGCTTTTATTGTTTTGGATATTATTGTGCCTTTGTCGGGCTTGTTTTTATTGTTTTGGATATTATTGTGCCCTCGTCGGGCTTGTTTATTTTGATGTTTGGATATTGGTACGCCCTTGTGGGGTCTATTGTTATATTGTATGCCCTGATCTTATTTTGGAGTTGCGATGGATGATGTTGATGGTTTAGTTCTTTAGTTTTATTTACTTTTAGCATCTTTTGTTTCTTTTGTAGTTGGCTTGTTGGATGTTTTGGAGCCAGGGAATGTCTAAGTACCCAATAGGCTAAGTTGAAACATGTGTTTTGGGTTGAGTTTATGTGTTAGTGAATCCTGAGTAGCCTTATTAATTTAGATAGATGAATTGGCCTAATGATAGACTGAGTGACGTCATTCTTAAGGGCCATTTGTCATCTTTTGAGATATTAGGGAACATTGACTTGTTTGGTACTAGTGGAGTTAAGTCTTTCATGGGAATTGAAATAGGCATACCCCTCCAATTTTTTTTGAAAAGTTGCATGTCAAAGAATGATGTTTGACACTCCTTTTAATCTTTTTGTGACTCTTGACTCATTAGCGGCGATAACTGTAGTTGTGGAATGTGACTCTATTTATTCTTTTTTAGGAAGTGAAATTGACCCTTTTTGAATGATCACATGCCAGTGTGGTGAGATTTTGGTAAGAAATTCTTATAATTGTTTGTGTTAACTAGAACTTGCCCAGTTAGTCGTTCAATGCTAGTTTTGATTGATTTTGGTTGGAGACATGATCTTAGGCCTTCTTTATGATTTTTGGAAGCCCACTTAGCCTTAAAACCCCACCATTGAACTAAATGTATCACTAGTTACCCCATTTGAGCTTAATACCTTTTCTTTGGAAACCTCATTACAAACATTGGACCATTTTGAAAATAATTCCCTCTTTTGAACCTTCCCTCCTTGAACTCTATAAATGTGAATTTGAGGCTAAAATCTTAAGTTTGGGGGTGCTTAAGAAACACCTTTTAGGAAATAAGCAATACATGGTAGTTTGTGGCAAGCTTTAAAAGAAATTGCTAAACAAAGGATTTGGTTGAAAAGAAATGCAAAAATGAGAAAAAAAAGAGATCCTCCAAGGTGAATGAAATGATAAAAATTGGGGCTTCAAATGAAATAAGTGAAATGGCGCCTTGTGTTGAATGAAAATGAAAAGAAATGGCTTTAGTTTCGAATTGAAAAAATTGTGTGGCATTCGAGGAGGATGTAGTCACTCTAATCCAAAATGTTTATCCTACCCTTCCCCAAACCTACATTACAATCTTAGAAAAGCCCTTTGAGATCTCCGACCAATTGTTTTTGTGTTAGTGGCGAACGAAAAAAAAAGGCAAGATTATGGTTGATACTTATAGTACTTGAAATTCTTTGTGAGTTTGAGTGTGAGTGTTTGTGCATTTGTCCCTTGTGTCATATTTTTACATAGTGTGTTTTGGGACTTTCATTTTTGTGAGGGCATGCGAATTAAGATAGTTGGTAAAATTAATAAACTCCGAAAATGAGTCAAATGAGCATGTTTTGGTTAACTAGTAGTTTTGAGTCACTTCTTGAAGATTGGTTGTTGTAACTTTGTTGTTCTTATAGTCTCATTGCATCCTTGGAATACGTTTTAATAGAGGGTATTGCTTAGCTAAAGTTAATATGTCATTGACTAATCATTAGTACCAACCGAAGTCATGCTTGGTGCTTGAAATGTATTTTCCTTGGCTTATAGTGATGTCATTGAACTTGTGTTGTGTGTCTCTTGAATTAGAATTTTGAGTTGATTGAGGACAACTAATAGTTCAAGTTTGGGGGTTTGATAAGTTGGTATTTTGGTTACTTATTTAGCTCTTAATCTTATGCTTTTGCTAGTACAATGTTGAAAAATAGTGCAATTAACAAGGATTACTTCGATTTTACAAGTTCTGTGTTTTAGAAGTGTTCGGGAAGGATTAAGTTGAAAAGAAATAAAGATGGAGCAAAATGGAGTTGCTGATCACTGGCATCAAAATGCCCATCTTGATCACAAATTGCAGGTCATGCGACTGCGATGAACAGTAAATAAAATCCATGTGACCATGAGAAATTGTCCACGCGACCACAGTGAACCATGAGTCTAAGATACACGATCGCAAATGTAAAGTCATGCGATAATGTTGAAGGAAATCACAGACCGTCGGAATTGCGAGGCAAGCTCACGCAATCGCGATGAAGAAGCCAACAACTACAGGACAGAATTGGATAATCACATTTTTAGAAACCCCAACCCACATAAAAACACATCTCATCCATTTTGAGAAATAATTTTGGAATTTATAATTGTTCTTCAACCAATTCATCCTTAGTCTTAGAGTGAACAACTTAGGGCTAGCTTTGGGAGAAAGTTCATCCCCCAGCACCATTGGAGTGAAGATTGGAATCTTTTATTGTAAAATTTTTAATTCCTTTCTTCAACTCTTGCTTTGTATTGCTAAATTCATAGGTGTGTTGGTTGATTTGAGATTTGGATATTGTGTTAGACATAAACAATATTTGGTTGTAATTTCTTATCTTGTGCTTTTACAATTTATTAAATATTCTCCAGTTTAAGAATTGGGTCTTTGATTCTCTAATTAATCTTGTGCTTAAATTGAATCGAAAGGGAGTGATCAACCCTTGGACTTACCCCTTTTACCTTGATTTGGCTTGAGAGAGTGAATTAAGATGGGGAAAGAGTGATTAGCACTAACATGAAGCTCTAACCCTTATTTAAGGAATTGGGTAGAAATAGTGATTCTAGTGTTGCCATATTCAGAGGAGCTTTGTTAACGCTTGTCTAGGTTCAAGAGAATTGGTTGAGGTATATTTGTCGATGTTCGAAAGATATTGGTAAATTATCAATAATTCCAAGGCTTGTTTATTTTGACCCATGATTAAGCTAGCTTGTATTTGATAAACTTGTAATGGATCGTATGGATTTGAAGTAATACCCATTGGCAAATATCCCTTGCAATCCTTGCATTGGGAAGATTGGTCGACTTCACTTGCAATATTGTTCGTGTTCTCAACAACAAAAAACCCTAATCATTTACTTCCTTGAATTCCTTGAACTTCAATAGGTTGCTTTTATTCTTTATTATCTCATTTGCAATTTCATTGTTCTCTGTGGGATCGACCTCGACTCCCGTCAGGAATACAAATTTTGTTTTACTCTGACTATCGCAATCACCTCATATTAGAGAGTTCATTTGAGCGTTAGCAATACTCAGGAAGTGGGTTATACTACCTATAAGTAGGAGGGCCCAACTAAGCTTTGGTGGAGGGCCCAAGTAGTTTGCAGTCCTTCTAAGTCTCCTTTGTAGAATTAGAGAGAGTTCTATGAATTCTTTATGGCCAAGTTCATGCCAAAGTGTCACCGTAAGCGCCGTAGGGAGAAGTTTACTCGATTGATGCAGGGGACTATGATAGTGTTTGAGTATAAGACCTATTTTCACTAGTTGGCTCTATTTGGGGATATGATCATTCCTACAGAGCCAGACCGGGTTCATCACTTTGTTTGGGGGTTGAGGATTGAGCTTAGACAGACTGCAGAGATACTTGTTGCTAGTGGGCAACCATTTTAGGCTATAGCATACCATTCCTGCACTATGGAGGATTTGCATCATTAGGACTTTGGGGATAGAGATAAGAGACCATGCCACCTAGATGGTGATAATGGTTCCCACTTCGGTGGTAGATGTTCAGGTTAGTGAGGCTGAGACTATCAGCCATAGCAACATCAAGGTCAGTTTAGTCATCCAGTTGAAACATCACTTCAGGCTTTAGGTGGGTCTCAGTTTGATCAGAGTTATGGTAGTTCACATGGTTACAGTGGTCAGTCATCGAAGGGTACATCATCTGGGGCATCAAGCCATGGTGGCCATATAGGTTTAGCCAATTCATCTTGATAAGATGGGCCATCAGGCTTTTCTACGAGTGTGGTATATTTGGTTATTTTGCCAAAGAGTGCCCTCAACGGGGTAAAGTTCAGCCAGTCGCTCAGCCTTTAAGATAAGTACATCCATCAATCAGAGGAGGTGGTGTCCTTTGTAGAGGTGGTTCCCAGCGTGGCAGGATAAGTGGTTGAGATAGTGGTCAATCAAGTGGAGGTCAGCGTTAGTTCTATGCAGTCCCTGGAAGACTGAAGGCAGAGACCTGAGATGTGGTGATCACAATTATGATTTTTGTCTGCCTCCAGTATGCTTTAGCATTATTTGATCTTGGTTCTTCATGTTCCTATGTTTCTGCCTACTTCTTTCCTTGTTTGGGGTTTGCTAGTGAGCCATTATCTGTTCCTGTATCTGTTGCTACCCCGGCAAGAAATTCTTTAGTAGTGGATCAGATTGTTAGATCATGCTTGATAGCTATTGGTGATCTTGAGAATTGGGCTGACTTGATGATTTTAGATATGCTAGATTTTGATGTGATTCTGAGAATGGACTGGTTATCCACTCACCGAATAGTTTTTGATTATTATGCCAAGACCATTACCATTGTTGTGCCGGGGTATCCCTAATTATCTTGCAGGGTTCTATTAGTTGCGCACCATCTGGGATCATTTCTTGTCTTCAGGCTAGGAAGATAATTTTGCGTGAGTTTTTGGCTTATCTAGCATATGTCCAAGATTTTAGTACAAATACTTTTTGTCATGAGTCGGTCCCTGTGGTTAGGGAATTTTTCAGATGTGTTTCTGACCGACCAGTAAGACCTTCCACCTGAGCATGATATAGACTTTTCCATTGAGTTAGAACCGAGTACCAAGCCCATTTCCATTACTCCATATCGTATGGCTCCAGCTGAGTTTAGAGAGCTTAAGGTTTAGCTTTAGGATATGTTAGCTAAGGGTTTCATTAGGCCGAATGTGTCACCTTGGGGTGCTCCAGTTCTATTTGTGAAGAAGAAAGATGGCTCGATGTAGATGTGTATTGATTATAAGCAACTGAATAAGGTGACTATAAAGAACAGGTTTTTGATGCCTCGTATAGATGACTTATTTAATCAGCTACAGGACACAAAAGTATTTTCTAAGATAGATTTGAGGTTAGGCTACCACCAGCTGAGGATTAGGGCGGAGGACATCCCTAAGATAGCATTCAGGACACATTATGGCCATTATGAGTTCCTGGTGATGTCTTTTAGGTTGACTAATGCCCCAACAACTTTTATTAACTTGATGCACGGGGTGCTCAAGCTGTAGTTGGATTTGTTCGTGATAGTGTTTATTGATGATATATTGATATACTCACAGGATGGAAAGGAGCATGTTCAACATTTAATGATCATACTCTAGACTTTGAGAGATCATCGGCTTTATGCCAAGTTCTCAAAGTGCGAGTTTTGGCTTAAGTCAGTAGCATTCCTAGGACACGTGGAGCCTAAGAATGGGATTAGAGTGGACCCAGGAAATATTCTAGCTGTTCATGATTGGCAGAGGCCTACTACTCCTATCGAGATTCATAATTTTATTGGGTTGGCAAGATACTATAGGCGATTCATTGAGGGGTTTTCTTCCATAACTGCACGTTTGACTAAATTGACTAGAAAGGATGTTCCATTTCAGTTGTCTGATCAGTGCAAGGATAGATTCAAGAGGCTTAAGGCCTTATTGACTTCAACTTTTGTGCTCACATTGCCAAGTGAGGGTCAAGTCTTCTCAGTGTATTTTGATGCTTTGTTAGTTGGTCTTGGTTTTGTGTTGGTGTAACAGGGTTATGTGATACAATATTCATCGAGGCAGCTGAAGGATCATGAGTGCAACTACCAAACTCATGACTTGAAGTTGGTGATGGTAGTCTTCGCACTCAATATCTAGAGGCACTACTTATATGGAGTTCATTATGAGATCTACACCGACCACCATAGTGTTTAGTACGTCACGAGTCAGCAACAACTGAACTATAGGCAGGGGAGATAGGTTGAGTTACTAAAGGACTATGACTTCACTATTTTGTACCATCTAGGAAAGGCGAACGTAGTAGTGTATTCCTTGAGTTAGAAGGCAGTGAGTAAGGGCAGCTTGTCTTCTTATTAAGTTTTAGATTGACTGTTGGCCTTGGACATCCAATCCTTAGCTAACCATTTGGTTAGGCTTGATTTTTCAGATCCTAGCAGAGTTCTTGCTAGTGTTGAGATCAATTCTACACTAGTTGATCAGATTCACTGTCATTAGTTTGAGGATTAGCAGTTGTGTGATATTCGTGATCAGGTTTTTCGGGTGAGGCCCACAGGGCTACTTTAGATTCTGATGGTACCTTGAGGTATGATGGTTGCCTTTGTGTGTTCTGAGAGTTAGGGACTTGATTCAATTGTTTCTCTGTGAGTCTCAAGGTTCCAGATATTCCATCCAACCGGGCGCAACTAAGATGTGTAGAGATTTGAGGAAGCTTTACTGGTGGTGTGGTGTGAAGAGGGACATAGCAGAGTCTGTATTCTAGGTGCTAGAACTGTTAGCAGGTTAAGTTCAAGCACATAAGACCTGGTGGATTGATGTAGTGACTTTCCATTCTTTAGTGAAAGTGGGCAAAGATAAAAATCTTGTATGATTCTTTATTGTATTTATTCTCATTTTAGCTAACGATAGGCAAATGTTAGTCCATTTTGTATTTCTTAGATTCTTTGAGTTTTGGAGAGTCATTTTCTCTAATTCTGAAGAATCAAAATATTTATTTTATCTCCTCAAATGAAAAAATGAATTCAGCCGGGAACCACCATTGTGGATTCTGAAAGATGCCTTACCCCTTCCCTTCGGAATAACTTGAACCCTCACCTAAAATCTAACTGGTTTTGGAAAACTAAAACTTGATCAAATAGTCTAATAAGGTTTCCCGATTTTCCTAAAATTAAATGGCAACTCTCTTTCTCTTAAATTAATTTTTAAACTAATTTTTTATTAATTATTTTTTTGAGTCTCGATGTTGTGTCCTATCGTATATAACAGAATGACGACTCTGCAGGAGATTTTAAGGTTCTAACCATTATCAATTCATTTTTTCAAATTGAGGAAATTTTGCTTTTGTACATTGTTTTTACTCATTCTTTTTAATTCTTCATTTATATCTTGTATATTTTATTGATTATTTGTAAATCTTATATTCTTTACATTTCTTTATTATTCATTCATTTGTTTGTTTCATTATATGTACGTTGTTGCATTCATGGCAAGAAGTTTGCCTCTCTAGCAAAACATTAGTTTGCATTAGGAAAAAAGGGCGATTATGCGAGTTTTCATAGTCATCCTTCACTAAAAATACACTTTCTCAAAACAGATGAGTGAAGTAGTTGACCCGCAGTCGGTTAACAGTCACTTGTTATTTTAACTCGCGGTTGTCCGCCCGGGTTCCAGGTCATTTTCAATAAACCAACTCTAGTCTACCTAGTGTAGAGCGAAGCCCAATTCTCAATTAGGCATTGACCTAAGTTTCTCAATATACAAGCGATGTTGGGTCCATTAGAAAGACCACCTTGTGTCTAAATTTACCCACGGCCTAAAAGGAAAATCATCCAACTATTTGTTTTAACTTGAAGGATGTGTATAATGAGTTATACGAACCATTGTCCCTTGGGTTTGAAATATTTAGATTGTTTCTTTTATTGAAGATCTTTATCCAAAAGGTGTTTAAGATGTCAAGAAATTCAAGATTGGAGGATCTCCAAGGCGACTTAGTTTAGGTTGTACCCCCTACATGGGATTGATATTTACTTGTACATCCCTCCCACAGTTTGTATTCCTATTTTATTTATTCATAAATTTATATAAATATTTTTTTGGGGGAGAAATAGAGTGTTTCACAAATGACATATACATTCTTCAATCGTTAGGCTCACATTTGGCTTAAAAGGTCACATGTATACTAGGACGCGTTATGCATTATTTATGTGCTAAATGCTACTGAATTTGTTTTGTCCATACTTATTTGATTTTTGTGTACATATTTTGTTGTAGATATGATTATTTATTCCAAAGGTTAGAACTACGTTTGACCTGATTCCTGGCTCAACAGGACACATAGGCACCACACTGGCTCGGTCATATTCCCTATAAGCTTTTCAATCATTTATAATGGAAACTGGGGCAGAATTTTTGAGAAGGTAGTGTATTCTACAGAAGATGGTGTTTGCTATAATATTGAATACACAGAGTTGTTGAAATCAAAACTAGGGCAGAATTTTTTAGGAAGGTCCTCAAAAATTCCACCAGAACAGCAAAGAGATCAAAATCTAATGTTGAACTCCATAAAGCGTCAAACAGACAAATCAGGAGAGATTTTGATTGAGTTTGATACACCTCCATTTTCTTTTTATTTTTATCTTGTTTTCACTCATTTCTCTTTACATTAATTTTTGTGCATATATTTGACAATTCTTTCAAAGAAGATTTATTTTATGACATACCTGCATGAACTACGCACACCTGATTCTCATTTCTCGGGGTGAGATACGTAGGCAACCCTCTTGGGTTTAGTATTCCTTTTTCAAAAAAAATAAAAAAAATCATATCTTTGACTTGGTTGGTGCCAACACAGTAAGAAATGAGCGAAATTATTGATATAATTGAGAATGTTGACTTCGGGGTGAAGAATAGATTCTTTTGGTACTTCTTAGTCGTATCTTTGTGACGCTTGAGGATATTCTCTTTCATGCATTCAAGGTAAGAATAAAATCAACCTCTTTGTTTCATGTGCATTGTGTGATAAGATCTTAGATTAAATTCAATTACATTGCATTGTTGATCTAGAACTTGGCTTGAATATTTGTTAAGGCGAAATCCTGAGCAATATTTGATTTGGGAAAGGATCGTAGGCCTTATTTGACCCATTTGTGCCTTTCAAGCCTACCAAATGACATTGTAATGGCCCTTTCTATCATTTACATGTGTTCTCCTTTCTTGTACCATTAGAGCTTGCCTGTAGCGGCCCCAAGTCATTTATGGCTTGCTGTGACCGGTAGTTTGGTGCCGGGTGTGATGACCCTTCCGGTTATCTTCCTGTTTACGCATTCATTATACTGTTAGAGCTTTTCTATAGCCGCCTCAAGTCATTTATGGCTTACTGGGACTGGTAGTTTGGTACCCTAGTCGTTCGTTTGGGCATTTTGGCCATTTGCCTGTTATTATAGCTTTAACATAGAATATCATTGACTTTAGTCAACATTCTAACGAGCTCAGAATTGAATTCTGACAGCTCCGTTATCTCTGTAGTATTGAGTTTGGTCTGGTTGGACCTTTAATTGAAGCTTGAGAACTTTCGGTGTGGGTTTTGTGTTATTTTCTCTATTTTCAGGCTATTTGGAGTTAAAAGTGTAACTTTGGATGACTTTCGATGATCGGAGTGTCAGATTTGAAATCTGACGATTCCATCAGCTTTGCAATGTTGAGTTTGGGTTAGGTAGGTGGTTGGTTTGGGTTCTGGGTGAGCCAGGATCATTTCGAGCCTTTGAGTTCTTTTAGTTACAGTTGACTTGGGTCAACATTTTTCCGAAATGACCTCATATAGAAGTTTCATTGATTCCGTTGAGTCTAGAATGTTGTTTCCACTCTATTAGCATTATCGATTTTTGAACATCGGTTTCAAATTTTGCCCAGAATGCCCCGTGGAGTTTTCAAGAGTTGTAGAAATTTTTTGCTGGCCAGGCCTTCAACTCCATCGGTGCTGGTCTAGCGCGATCGCACTCATGCGGATTTTGGCTGGCCAGCGCGATAGCGCTGCCTAGGCGTCGTTGGCGCTGGCCAATTCCCTGCATCTATATATTTCCTTTTTTTCATTTTTCCAGCATTTTAGCTTAACTTTTCCCAACTCCAAACACTTAAACAATCTTCCAAATTGCTCCAATACCTGTTCTAACCTTGGGGAAATTGTTGTTCATCATAAATCCGTGCTTCTTCGTCTCTTGGTAAGTCATCTTCCCCAACTTGCTTCCTTTTGGTTTTCTCTAAAATCCACCATTGTTGCTAAATTCCAAAAGCTAGAAAATTGTTGTAGTGGCTGCCTCATAGCTCTTGCATGTTCGTGGGTTTGGAGAATTATCCATCTTGGCTTAAATTCTATCTTTGGAGCAAGTAATCCTTGCCTATATTCCGATTTTTGTTCTTAAATCCTCTCTTGAGCGGGCTGTTTTGGCGCCCTTCTATTGACCAACTGTGATCAATTTGGGAGCATGTCTTCTTGGCATCGTTGTGGTCATCGTTATCCTTTCTATTTTTGGTTTCAGGTTGTGGGCCCCGCATGCCTGCTTTTGACCCAAATTTTTGACTCGGCTATAATTGTAGCCTTATGGGTATCTTTAGACTCGTCTTAATGTATTATTTATGATTTTGATTGTTTGATCCTCGTTTGGAGGTTCTCGGAGCAGCTCAGCCTCGGGTATCATCGTTCCTGCAGCTTGTAATCGGACGACAGGTAGATTACGGTCTAAACTCCCTAGACTTAGCATATATCGGATAAAATTGTACTAACTGGCATCCTTGGGTTGGGTTATTAAGTTGGTACCACAGACCTTGACCAGTTTTCTATGATTCGCGGCATTTCTTTCCTCTGTAGTAGGTGATATTATCACTCTTATGGTCCTGTGAGGTCTTGTTTGATTCTAGACCATTGATGGTGGGTTATTCAGGGCTGCCTGTGAGTCCCGAGCATCATTATCATGATATTATGCTGGCTATCTGTACTGTAGAGGGATTGGGGCCTGTGCAGGGTCAATAGGTTATTTGAGGGCCGCGGGCCACTCTTGTGATTGTGTATGCCATTCATCATGCATATTGAGGGGATTTGATCATGATTTTTACTATGGTTTTGGCGTCGGGCCTACCGTAACTGATTTTCTAAACATTGCATGGCCTGTGAGGCCTTTTTTTGTGGAAATGATATAAAGAGAGTTTTGGTATCGTTTTAATGGGTCTTCATGGGGTAAGAGAAAATCAAAGTCCGTTTTATCACTAGTTCCACTTATACTAGACTCGACGGGGTTCGAGCGCTAGACTTATTTTACTACAACTTCTGGGGTGATGCTAGACTCGATGGGGCTGGGTGCTAGGACTTTTTGACTTACTGACGGCTTTACTTGGGATTTTCGAGATTGCAAGGCATCTAGTATATTGGTCGGGGGCTTCCATGGACCTTGATATTCTGGACCAGAGGCTGCGAGCTACGGGCACCAGAGGGGGGTATACACTGTAGTAGGGGTATATGGGTGTGACCTTCCATGGGTCATGTCTTCTGGGCCTTATAGGTCACCAAAAGCGGGTAACATATGGTACTTCTATCACTCTTGACCTAGCATGGCATCCTATCATTCATCTGTGTGAGGTACCACCCTTGTTTTCTATTTGCTATTTGTTGATTGTACGCTCTGGTAGTATAGGATGCCATAGGATTGTTTTGACTTGATTGCATTCCTCAGTTGTTTGGGAGACTGGGGGATTGTAGGTAGACTCTTGTTACTTTATCGTGGTGTTATCCCATATTACGGTTATACTTGTAAGATTGCATACTGCTAAGTTGTTAACTTCTGGATTTGAGATTTGGTATGATTAGTTTAGTTATTGATTCTTGTTTCCGAGCATGACTATATTTACTCTTCTCCTCTTTCCCTTGTATTTTAGGTTACCGGTATACCATCCACTTCTAAAGCTTATTACGTATATACCGGTATTGCGAGGATCCCAAGTGCGTCACTTCTTACTCTAACATGTGCCTGTGTGAATATATTCTACTTTCTAGCCTTGTATGTTGTTTCTGTTGTCTTCCCTTTGGGCTAGTTCCTGTGTGACTTTTTGTAGAATTCGGTGACTACTTGTTTCTATTCTGTCTGTTACTACGCTTTTATCTTATATGTGCCCAGTCGGCCTATTATACCTATTGGATACCTTATGCTTCGCATTTGGTGCTCATACTACACTCTGCATCTTCTAGTGCAGATCCTACTGTGGGCCATCACCATTAGATTATTGGAGACTCTTGCGAGGAGCTCCTTCTGTGATATTCCAGACTGAGGGTGAGCTCTTGGCGACCGAAGCTTAGCTTTTAGTTTATCTTTTCCCTATGCACTTTATTACTACTCGGAGAAATCTATGTATATATTATTTTGGACCCTTCATACACCTTGTGTAGTTTTGGCTCTCATACTCTATGATACCAGGTTTTGGGTTTGTTTAGCTTCTGTATTGTATATATTATTCCTGTTATCTATTTTCTTTATCTTGTTCCCTTTCTTTCGCTTATTAAACTGTTCTTCCACTTTAATTTTTGGAATGTAGCCTATTACTAACTATTTCGGGCAATGGGGATTGGTTTTCCTACTGGAGAGGAGGGGGGTTGTAGGTGCCATCATGCCCGAGAAATTGGGTGGTGATAGCTTGGTATCAGAGCCCTAGGTTCACCGATGTCATTGGTATAGGAACTAATGTCTAGTAGAGTCCTGCGAATCGGGGCGGAGACATCCACACTCAATCTTCAGGTGGCTATAGTGATATCTTAGGAAAATTACTTTTCTTTTTTCTATCTCGTGCGTAGTACCCCTAAAGTTTTCTGTAATCTCACTTGTTCTAGTTTACTCTTCCGCAGATGGTTCGTACGAGATCTTCAGCTTCTAGCAGAGGAGAGCCTTTTGCCCCTGCACCTCCTACTCTAGCTAGGTGCCGGGGTGGTCGTAGAGGTAGAGGTATGGGTCATGGATGCCCCAGAGTAGCGGCACCTGCTATAGCTGCTAGAGTTGAGGTAGAGCCCAAGTTTGTTCCTGAGAAGCAGCTTGTAGACCCGGGGATAGACCAGGTGCCACTATCTCCAATGTTAGCTTCAGCCCCAGCTCAATCTTCAGATGTTCGGAGTTTACTATTACATATTTTGGGTGTGCTTGGGGAGAGACCTTATGAGGTAGCACAGGCATCTGCTCAGGGGGTAGCCCTGGTTGCTTAGAGTTCCAGAGCGCAGCCTACTACTGCAGCTCCCTGTGCTGAGGTTATTCCGATTCCATCAGCTGCATAGCCTCTTTCTCCTTGCCCAGCTATGAATAATGAGGAGTAGAAGGAGTTTGGTAGGTTCTTGATAATGGCACCACCGAGATTTGTTGGTACGCTGGGTCAAGACCCACATGACTTCATTACTACCTGTGAGGAGATATTACCCCATATGGGATTGCTTGAGACTCACGGAGTTGGATATACTATATATCATTTGGAGGGTCAAGCTAAGTTATAGTGGAGGGCACAGGTTGCTTGTAGATCTTCTACATTGCCTCCGTTGACCTGGTCCGAGTTCTACGAGGCCTTTATTGCCAAGTTCTTGCCTCAGAGCAACAGAGAGCGTCAGAGGGAGGAGTTAACTAGACTTGCTCAAGATTTCATGGCCGTCTTGAAGTATGAGACCCATTTCCATCAGCTTGCTCTATTTGGGGCCATGATTATGCCTAACGAGTTTGACAGGATCCATAGATTTGTTTGGGGACTACGAAGAGAGTTTAGAGAGCCTGCAGAGATATTGGTTGCTAGTGGTCACTCATTCCAGGCTATGGCGGACTATGCCTGCACTGTAGAGGATTCAAGTTTACATGACCCCAGGGCCAGAGATAAGAGGCCTCGACATCAGGGTGGCTACAATGGTTCCAAACAAAGTGGTAGAGGTTCAGGACAGTGGGTCTAGGGTTATCAGCCACAACAGCATCAGGGTTAGACCAGTCGACCAGTTCAAGCGTCATTTCAGGCTTCTAGTTCTCAGTTTGAGCAGTGTCAGAGTAGTCAGCGTGGTCGCAGTGGTCAGTGTGCGAGAGGTACTACTTCTAGGGCATCAGGCCGAGGTGGCCATACAGGTTCAGCGGGTTCATCTCGACAGGATGGGTCATGCTTTGAGTGTGGAGTCAGCGGTCATTTTCCCAGAGATTGTCCCCAGTGGGGTACAACTTGCTATGAGTGTAGAGTTAGTGTCCATTTTGCTAGAGATTCCCCCAGTGGGGTACAGTTCCGCCAGCCGCTTCGCCGGCTCAGCCTATTCACTTAGTTCATCCACCGGCTCGAGGAGGTGGTGGTCAGGGTAGAGGTGGTGCTCCATATGGAAGAGCAGGTGGTAGGGATGGCAGTCGGGCAGGTGGAGGTCATCGCCAGTTTTATGCATTCCCTGGTAGACCAAAGGCAGAGCCCTCGGATACGGTGACTAATGGTACGATTTTTGTATGCCATCAGTCTACTATGGCTTTATTTGATCTTGGATCCACTTGTTCATATATATCTGCCTACTTTTTGCCTTATTTGGGGTTGGCTAGTGAGCCATTATTTGTTTCTATTTTTGTTTCGACCCCAGTAGGAGATTGTTTAGTAGTGGATCGGATTGTGAGTTCTTGCATAATATATGTTGGTGATTTGGAGACTTGGGGTGACTTGATGATTCTTGATATGTTAGATTTTGATGTGATACTGGCCATAGACTGGTTATCCCCTCACCGTGCGGTTTTGTATTGTTATGCCAAAATCGTTACCATCATCGTGCCCGGTGTATCCCCAGTTGTGTGGCAGGATTTTGTTAGCCGCGCACTGTCTGGGATCATCTCTTGTATTCGAGCTAGGAAATTGATCTCCCGCGGGTGTTTAGCTTATCTAGCAAAAATCTGAGATGCTAGTGCAGACCCTTTGTCTCCTGAGTCTGTTCCTGTGGTTAGAGAATTTCTAGATGTGTTTCCTACCGACCTACCAGGCCTTTCACCTGAGAGAGACATTGATTTTTCTATTGAGATAGAGCCAGGCACCAGGCCCATTTCTATTCCTCTATACCGTGGGGCTCCTGCCGAGTTGAGAGAGCTTAAGGAGAAGTTCCATGACTTGTTATCTAAAGGGTTCATTAGACTGAGTGTGTTTCCTTGGGGTTCTCCTGTTCTCTTCGTGAAGAAGAAGGATGGGTCAATACAGATGTGTATTGATTATCGATAGCTGAATAAGGTGACAGTGAAGAATAGGTATCCGATGCGCAGGATTGATGACTTATTTGATCATCTTCAGGGTTCCACCATGTTTTTGAAGATTGATTTGAGGTTCGGCTATCACTAGTTGAGGATTAGGACAGAGGAAATCCCTAAGACAATATTTAGGACACGTTATGGCTAATATGTGTTCCTGGTGATGTCTTTTGGGTTGACTAATGCCCCCGCAGCCTTCATGGACTTCATGCATATGTTACTTAGCCCATACTTGGATTTGTTCATGATAGTCTTCATTAATGATATTCTGGTATACTCAAGGAGCAGAGACGAGCATGAGCAACACTTGAGAACTGTACTTCAGACTTTGAGAGATCACTGGCTTTATGCCAAGTTCTCAAAGTGCGAGTTTTGGCTTGACTTAGTTGCATTCATAGGGCATGTTGTGTCTAAGGATGGGATTAGAGTTGATCCGAGTAATAAATATGCGGTTCGTGATTGGCCTAGACCTGCTACTGCTACTGAGTATTGCATCTTTGTTGGGTCAGCGGGTTACTATAGGAGGTTAGTTCAGGGATTTTCTTCTATAGCAGCACCCTTGACTATGCTGACTAGGAAGGATGTTCTATTCTAATGGTCAGATCAGTGTGAGGATAGCTTTCAGAGGCTTAAGGCCTTATTGACTTTAGCTGCAGTTTTGACTTTACCGGTTGAGGATCAGAGTTTCTCCGTGTATTGTGATAATTCAGGGGTCGGTCTTGGTTGTGTGTTGATGCAGCAGGGTCGGGTGATAGCCTATGCGTATAAGCAGCTGAAGGTTCACGAGCGCAACTACCCTACTCATGACTTAGAGTTTGTGGTGGTAGTCTTCGCGCTCAAGATCCGGAGGCACTACTTATATGGAGTCCATTGTGAGATATTCACCGTAGTCTGCAGTACATTTTGAGTTGGCGAGATCTGAACTCAAGGAAGGGGAGATGGATTGAGTTGCTGAAGGACTATGATTTCACTATTCTATACCATCCGGGCAAGGCAAACGTAGTAGCGGATGCCCTAAGTCAGAAGGCGATGAGTATGGGAAGCCTAGCTTCACTTGCAGTTTCTGAGCAACCATTTGCCTTGGACATACAGTCCTTGGCTAACCACTTAGTTAGGCTTGATTTGTCGGATCCCAGACGAGTTCTTGCTAGTGTTGAGGTTCGTTCTACTCTATTTGATCAAATTTAGAGCCGACAGTTTCAGGATCAGATATTGTGTGACCTTCGTGATCAGGTAGTTTAGGGTAAGGCCAGCCGGGCCACTTTGGGTTCTGATGGTATTCTGAGGTTTGGTGGTCGACTTTGTCTTTCGAGGGTTGGAGATTTGATTCAGTTGATACTTCGTGAGGCGCATTGTTCTAGATACTCTATTCATCCTGGCATGGTGAAGATGTATATAGATTTAAGACAGCTTTACTGGTGGAGTGGTATAAAGCAAGACGTAGCAGAGTTCTTATCTCGGTGCTTGAACTGTCAGCAGGTGAAGTTCGAGCACATGAGACCGGGTGGTTTGATGAAGAGACTTCCCATTCCTGAGTGGAAGTGGGAAGGTATTACTATGGACTTCATTGTTGGGTTGCCTTATACTTCTCGAGGTTTTGATTCTATTTGGGTGATTGTGGATCGTCTGACTAAGTCATCCCACTTCTTGCCAGTTTATACTGCCTACGGTGCTGAAAGGTTAGCTCAGATTTACATTCGTGAGGTTATCCGATTTCATGGGATCCCAACTTATATCCTTTCTGACCGCGATGCTCAGTTCAAATCTCAGTTCTGGAGAGCTATACAGAGGGATTTGGGTACAGAGGTTCATCTTAGTACTGCTTTCCACCCTCAAATAGATTGGTAGTCCGAGAGGACTATTCAGGTCCTGGAGGACATGCTTCAGGCTTCTGTACTTGACTTTGGAGGTTCATGGGATCAGTTTGTGACTTTGGCCAAATTTGCTTATAATAATAACTTCAATTTGAGCATCAACATAGCACCTTTCTAGGTTTTGTATAGTAGGCATTGCAGATCGCCGATTGGTTGGTTTGATGGGTTAGAGTCAAGACCGCAGAGTACAGATTTTCTTAGAGGTTCCTTAGATCAAGTCCGATTGATTCAGGATAGACTCAGAGCAGCCTAGAGTAGGTAGAAGAGCTACGCTGATTGTAGAGTTCATTGTTGGTGACTTGGTTTTCCTTCGAGTATCTCCCATGAAGGGCGTGATAAGATTTGGTTAGCGGGGCAAGGTTAGCCCCAGGTTCATTGGGCCATTTGAGATTTTGTAGAGGGTTGGCAGTGTTGCCTACATGTTAGCTTTGCCTCTGATATTTTCAGTTGTTCATGCAGTTTTCCATGTATCGATGTTGCGCCGATATGTTCCAGATGAGTCTCATGTGTTGTATTGGGATTTAGTTCATTAGATGAGATTTTATCTTTTGTTGAGGAGCCGATAGCTATTCTGGCCAGAGATATAGGGAGATTTTGGTTGTGAAAGTTCAGTGGAGGCATCGTTCGATCGAGGAGGCTACTTGGGAGACCGAGAGTGAGTTGCATGCTCAGTATCTGCAGTTGTTCTAGCTTTAATGTACTCCCTTCTTCTTGACTTTTGAGAACGAAAGTCTTTTTAGTAGTGGATGTTGTGATGACCCTCCCGGTCATCTTTGTGTTTACGCATTCATTATACTATTAGAGCTTTCCCGTAGCGGCTCCAAGTCATTTATGGCTTGATGGGACTGGTAGTTTGGTACCCTCATCGTTCGTTTGGGCGTTTTTACCATTTTCCTATTTTAGAGCTTTAACTTAGAATATCATTGACTTTAGTCAACATTCTTAGCTAACATGCTCAAAATTTAATTCTGACAGCTCTGTTAGCTCCGTAGCATTGAGTTTGGTTTGGTTGGATCTTCAGTTGAGGCCTGAGCACTTCTGGTGTGGGTTTTGTGTTATTTTCTCTAGTTTCAAGCCATTTGGAGTTGAAAGTGTAACTTTGGGTGACTTTCGATGATCAGAGCATCAGATTAGAAATTCGACGATTCCATCAGCTCCGTAATATTGAGTTTGGCTTAGGTAGGTGGTTGATTCGGGTTCCGGGCTCATTTAGAGACTATGAGTTCTTTTAGTTAGTGTTGACTTGGGTCAACATTTCTCCGAAATGACTACGTATGAAAGTTTGATCAATTCTGTTGAGATTGTAATATCGTTTCCACTCTATTAGTATTATTGGTTTTTGAATATCGATTTCCAATTTTGCCCTGAATGCCCCGTGGGGTTTTCAAGAGTTGCCAGAAAAATATTGTAGGCTAGGCCTTCAGCGCCATCGTCGCTGGCGATTGCACAATTGCGCATTTTGGATGGCCAGCGCGATAGCGCTTCCTGGGCGTCGTTGGTGCTGGCCAATTCCTTGCAACTATATATTGCATTGTTATTATTTTTCCAACATTTTAGCTCAACTTTTCCCAACTCCGAACACTTAAACAATCTCCCAAATTGATCCAATACCAGTTCTAACCTTAGGGAAATTGTTGTTCATCATAAATCCGTGCTTCTTCGTCTCTTGGTAAGTCATCTTTCCCAACTTGCTTCCTTTTGGTTTTCTCTAAAATCCACCATTGTTGCTAAATTCCAAAAGCTTGTAAATTGTTTTAGTGGTTGCCTCATAGCTCTTGCATGTTCGTGGGTTGGGAGAATTATCCATCTTGGATTAAATTCTATCTTTTGAGTAAGTAATACTTGCCTAATTTCCGATTTTCTTTCTTAAATCCTCTCTTGAGCGATCCGTTTTGGCGCCCTTCTATTGGCCAATTGTGCTCACTTTTGGAGCATGTCTTCTTGGCATCGTTGTGGTCATCGTTATCCTTTCCATTTTTTGTTTTAGGTTGTGGACCCCATGCGCCTGCTTTTGACTCAGATTTTTGACCCGGCTACAATTGTAGCCTTATGGGTATCGTTAGACTCGTCTTAATGTATTATTTATGATTTTGATTGTTTTATCCTTGTTCGAAGCTTCTCATAGCAGCTCGGCCCCGGGTATCATTATTCTTGCAGCTTGTCGTCAGACGAAAGGTTACGGTCTAAACTCCTTAGACTTAGCATATATCGGATAAAATTGTACTAGCTGGCATCCTTGGGTAGGGTTATTAGGTTGGTACCACAGACCTTGACCGCTTTTCCATGATTCACCCCATTTCTTTCCTCTATTTTATGTAGTATTTTTAGTAGTTGATGTTATCACCCTTATGGTCCTGTGAGGCCCTATTTAACTCTGGACCATAGATGGTGGGTTATTCGGGGGTGCCTGTGAGTCCCGGGCATCGTTATCGTGATATTATGCTGTCTATCTGTGTTGTAGAGCGATTAGAGCTTGTGCAGGGCCAATAGGTTGTTTGTGGGCTGAGGGCCATTTTTGTGATTGTGTATGCCATTCATCATGCATATAGAGTGGATTTCTTCATGATTTTTACTACAGTTTTGGCTTCGGGCCTACTGGAACTAATTTTCAAAACTTTGCATGGCTTGTGGGGCCCATCTTTGGTGGAAATGATGTAAAGAGAGTTTTTGTATCGTTTTAATGAGTCTTCTTAGGGTAAGGGAAAATCAAAGGACATTTTATCACTAGTTCCACTTATACTAGACTTGACGGGGTTCGAGGGCTAGACTTGTTTTACAACAACTTTTGGGGTGATGCTAGACTCGGCGGGGCTGGGTGCTAGGACTTTTTGACTTACTGATTTAGACCTGGATACTCTTCAGCAGCTTTACTTGGGATTTTTGAGATTGCGGGGCATATAGTATTTTGGTCGGGGGCCTCCATGGACCTTCTCATTCTGGACCAAAGGCTATAAGTAGTGGGTGCCAAAAGTGGGTATACGGTGTAGTAGGGGTATACGGGTGTGACCTTTCATAGGTCCTATCTTCTGGGCCTTATAGGTCGCCGAAAGTGGGTAACATACAGTACTACTATCACTCTTGACTTAGCATGGCATCATATTTTTTATCTGTGTGAGGTACCACTCTTTTTTGCGGTTTGTTGATTTTATGCTCTGGTAGTATGGGATGCCGAAGGGTTTATTTTCACTTGATTGTGTTCCTTGATTGTATGGGTGGCCAAGGGACCGTAGGTAGACTCTTGTTACTTTATCGCGGTGTTATCCCCTATTACGATTATACTTATAAGATTGCATACTACGAAGTTGTTACCTTCTGGATTTGAGATTTGGTATGATTAGTTTGGTTATTGATTCATGTTTCCGAGCATGACATATTTACTCTTCTCCTCTTTCCCTTGTACTTGAGGTTACCGGTATACCTTCCACTTTTAAAGCTTGTTACGTATATACAATTATTGCAAGGATCCCAGGTGCGTCACTTCTTACTCTCACTTGTGCCTGTGTGTATATATTCTACTTTTTAGCTTTGTATGGTGTTTCTGTTGTCTTCCCTCTGGGCTATTTCCTGTGTTACTTTTCATAGAATTCTGTGACTACTTGTTTCTATTCTGTCTATTACTACGCTTTTATCTTATATGTTCCCAGTCGGCCTATGATACCTATTAAGTACCTTATGCTTTGCATTTGGTGCTCATACTACACTTTGCATCTTCTGGTATAGATCCTAGTGTAGGCCATCATCGTTAGCTCATTGGAGACTCATCCGAGGAGCTGCTTCTATGATATTCCAGACTGAGGGTGAGCTCTTGGCGATCGGAGCTTAGCTTTTAGTTTATCTTTTGCTTATGTACTCTATTACTACTCGGAGACATCTATGTATATTTTTTTTTTGACCCTCCCTACACCTTGTGTAGTTCTTGCTCTTATACGCTATGATACAAGGTTTTGGGTTTGGTTTAGCTTCCACATTGTATATATTATTTCTGTTATATATTTTCTTTATCTTGTTCACTTTCTTTTGCTTATTAAACTGTTCTTCCGCTTTATTTGTTGGAATGTAGCCCATTACTAATAGTTCCAGGCTACAGGGATTGGTTTGCCTACTAGGAGGGTTGTAGGTGCTATCATGACCGAGAAATCGGGTCGTGACATTGAGCCGTTGGTTAGGTCTGTTTAGCCGTTCTTTGTTTTAGAGCTTTAAGCTTTTGAAATTGTTGACTTCAGTCAACATTCTTAGTGCACGTGCTCGGAATAGAATTTTGTCAGTTCCGTTAGCTCCGAATCATGGACTTTGGTCTAGAAGGACCTTTGGTCGGGATTTGAGAGCTTTTCAGCTTAGAATTTTCTCTCTTTCTGTGTTTTCAGGCTAGTTGGGCTGGTTTAGTTGACTTTGGTCAACATTCAGAGAAGACGGCCTCGAATGAAAATTCCTTCAGCACCATTAGCTCCAGAATGCCGAGTTTGTGTTAGGTAGTTTGTTGGTTTAGGTCCCGGGTGATCCGAACTAAATTCGGGTGTTTGGTTGGCGTTAGTTTGTGTTTACTTGGGTCAACATTCCTCCGAGAAGACATTGTATTGAAGTTTCATCGATTTCGTTGAGTCCGGAATGTTGTTTCCACTCTAATAGCATATTTGGTTCTTGAGTATCGATTTCTGATTGTGCCCGGAAGGCCCTGTAGAAATTTTTAGCACTACTGGTTTTCTGTTGCTGGTATGGCTGAAATTTGTTCATATCTGGAAGGGTTCATCGCGATAGCGATGAAGGAATTCTTGGTCATCGCGATCTCGAAGGGTTTTCTCATGATAGCGATGAAGGCCCTGCTACTTTGTTCATCGTGATCTCGAAGGTTTTTCTTCGCGATAGCGATGAACAAATCCTTGTATGTATATACACATTCTCCTTCATTTTCTTCACCAAAAATCTGCATTTCACCATTGTTTCTAAGGCTCCAAGCTCCATTATCACTGTGGGATCATATCTTAGCATTGGAGTAATTAATTTCTCATCCGTGCTTGATTCCTCGTCGCAAATTGTAAGTATTCCATCCTTTAACCCCGTAATTTCTTCATTTGATTCCCCTTTTTGATTTCATAATTGGTGGGCTGTTTTAAAGACCCAATCATTATCAGTTTCTGCTCAAATTTTGAGCATGTGCTCCTGGGATGGTAAGGAACACTTTGGTGTTTTTCGTTTCCAATTTCAGGTTGCGAGGCCCACGGGCCCATTTGTGACCCAAATTTTGACCTGGCTATTATTATAGCAATATGGGTATCGTTAGTCTTGTTTTAACCTATATATTATTGTGTTCATAGTATATTCATGATTTGGAGCTTCCCAGAGCAGTTTGAGTCTATACAACGTCGTTCCCATAGCTAGTCATCAGATGACAGGTAGGTTATGGCTTTCCCTACCGAGCCTCTCCGTATATAGGCTATAACTGCATTAATTAGCATAGTTGGGTGGGTTGTTGTAGGTTGGTAGCCTAGACCTTGCCCATCTTTTCTGTCCATTTATTTCATATGTTTGTTATAGTACTCGTGTAATATTGTATATATTCCATTTGTTGTCCTGTGCGGCCTTGTTTTGACTTTGGAACATAGATGGTGGGATATTTCGGAATGTCCGCGAGTCCCGGACATAGAGATATCCTTTTAGGCTGGTTATGACTGATGTAGAGCTGTTGAGTCTGTGCAGGGCCGATAGGAATTATTATGAGCCATTTTGGGCTACTCTATCATTTGCGAGCATATCATACATAAAAAGGTTTTCCCTGCATGTTTTACTACTGATTTGTCTTTGGGCCTACTATAAATGATTTTCTAAACCTTGCATGGCCCCGAGGGCCAATTTTCAGTAATGTGACTTTGAAAGGGTTTTGAATTTGGCTTTTATGAAACCTCTCAGAGTAGAGAGGATGCTACAATTATTTGATTACTGGTTTTCATCCTGATACTAAGCTCAGCTAGATCGTAGCGCTAGATATTATTTTCTATGGATTTAGACCCGGATACGAGCTGGGCACCCTGTTTAGCGACTTTGATGCTTGATTTCTATTTTAGACCTAGATATGCTCTAGGCACCCACAATGAGGGTTATTTAGAAATGACTACTTCTTTAGATCCAGATACGCTCCGGTCACCCTTGATGGGGGTTATTGAGATTACTACTAATTTAGACTTAGATTGAATACGAGCATGTACTATGAGATTCCGATTGTTGAGATATATTTATGTTTCGTGTTAGTATGTGGTCTATGAGTAGACCTCCATGGACCATACTATTCCATACCAAGTGCTACGGGCCGACAGTGACCGGATCGAGGGGTATACAATAGAGTAGAGGTACTCCATAGAATTCCTTCCATGGATCCCACCTTTATTGGACCTTTGGGGCATCGAAGAGGGTAACATACACCACTGCGATCACACTTGGTTACAAATTCATCATATCATATCATCATGCATATTTCACTTAGATTCCACCCTTGTTTGTTGTGTGTTCAGTGTACGCTCTGGTTGTATGAGTGGACGGAGGGTTTGTTTTCACTTGATTGCATTCCTCAGTTTTATGGGCGGTCGTTAGGACGATAGGTAGATTATATTACTCCTGTCATTTCGCAAAGCTAGTTATGGTCCTTTGTTCTTAGTTGATTGGTAAGTTTTAGTCTGTTGAGGCTTTGGGTTTGGGCTTGATTATTGAGGGGATAGTGAGTTCTATATCTTTGAGGCTCCGTCGGGTGCCTTCCTGAGCGGTTGTGATTTATCGAACGTTGTTCCTTATCTTGATTCTGAGTAGAACTCTTGGTTCTGGTGGTTTAGTTATTCCATTCTATGTTGTAAATTGTGAGCTGGGTCCATGTTCATGCTTATCTTGAAAGTTGGTGTTTCTAGTATGTTTTCGTTACTTTTATGGATTCTAGTTGATTATGTTGGATTGCTTTCCTTCTTTCCCTTCTTACTTGAGGTTACCGGTATACCACCATATTCCTGATTCTCTCTCTCTTTATTTATACTATTATTGCAAAGATCCCAGGTGCGTCCCTCTTTCTTACACCTGTGTTCTGTGTATATTTATTTTTGTGCTAGCATTGTTTGTTTATTACTCTTGGTTGTATGTTATCTGTGCTAGTTCCTTGTGCTTTATCCATTGTTTTCTGTGACTATTTTCTTGCCATCTGCTATATTACTGTTTTTATATCTTATATGCGATCAGTCGGGCGATGATGCCTACTGAGTACCCATTGTCTTGGTACTCATACTACACTTCTGCATCTTTCTGGTGCAGATATTATTAGTTGAGCTTTCGCCGTTGATCACATTTGTGACTCGTACAGCTTTTGGACATTCGAGACTAGGGTGAGCACCTGGCGGTCGGGGATTGACCATGTCTCTTCTTTTGTACTATTACTTTTTGTATATTCAGAGACAGTTGTACTTATCATTTTGTTACCTCTAGCACTTGTATACTATTAGAAGCTTATGTACTATCGATACCAAGTCTTGGGGCTGGTGTAGTATCATTTGTATATATATATATATATATATATATATATATATATATATATTTTGAGTTGTTGCTTCTGCGTTGTCTTACCTTTATATTCTGCTTCCGCTCATTTCTGTTCATTGTGCTTATTGGTTAGGTAGTAGCCTATTACTAACTATTCCGGGCTATAGGAATCAATTCACCTACTGGGGGGGTTATAGGTGCCATCATGACCTGAGAAATTGAGTCATGACAGCTTGGTCTCAGAGCTCCAGGTTCACTGGTGTGTCATGGTATAGAAGAAAGTGTCTAAGTAGAGTCTCGCAAATCAGTATGATGACGTCTGTATCCTATCTGCGGGAGGCTACAAGGCATTGTTAGGAAAAGTTTCATCTTCTTGGCTCGTTATCATGCGTTCCTGGATCTATTGACTTTGAAACTTTGGTTGTTTCATTCCATCTTAGATGCCTAAGATGAGTTCGACAATGATTATTGTTGAGGCTTCTGTTCCTGTTTCTTCAGCCCTTTTGTCAGTGCCAGGACTTTATAGTGAGATTTTACCACATCAGATAGGGGGTGTCGGGTCAGCCCAGCCTCCGATTGGATTCATAGCAACCCTAGTTCTTCAGGACACCTTGGCTAGGACTCTGAGTCATCTGGTGGATGTTTCAGTACCCAGTTCTATGAGCAGTGCCTCAGCTAGGGTTGCGCTACCGGTTCTTCAGCAGGATTGTCTATTGGTATTGTAGTATGAGGCGATATTTCATGACATGGTTAGGTGTACTGCTAGGACTATACCTTCAGAGTTTGATAGGATTCAGAGCTTTGTGGGAGGTTTGATTTCACCACTCCGTATGGCAATCGAGCCCTTAGTTATAGTTGGGATGAATTTCCTTCAGGTAGTTGATCATGGTAGGGCTGTTGAGAGTTTATATCGTGCGACATATAGGGACAGTAGTAAGAAGCGTCATTGTAAGAGGAGTTTTTAAGGTTCTCAGACTTGAGGTAGGGGATTGTCTGTTAGGGATCAGTTATGTTGCTTCTTATCTAGAAGGCTGGGTTCAGTTGCTCCTATGGTTCCAGAGAGTGGTTGTGTAAGGCATGTTGAGAAGAGTAGATAGGGTTCAGATCATTTCCTTCAGGGTTTGCTTTCAGAGTGTGTAGGCGATGGTGGACGGTCATGTTCCATGAGATCTTCCCATTGGACTTCATCTGGTAGAGGTTGTTTTCAATGTGGTGAGCATGGGCACTTTGCTAGGAATTGCCCCATGATTCTGTATCCTGGTCATCTTGGTTTGTTATGATTGTGGGGAAGTTGGTCACCTTTATAGAGCTTCTCCCCGGTGAGGGGTGGCAGAGCTTTCAGCTTCAACTTTTCAGTCCAGAGTTAGATCTTGTCAGTCTGATGCCCTTCCTGGTGGGCCTGAGGTAGAGGTTACAGATATCATTGTTCCAGGTTAGGCTCCTGTTACCTCCGACTCATGATAGTACTGTTTGCGATGCGATTCCTTCCTTTCTATCATTTATTTTCTTATTTGCCTACCTGCTACTTGTTTAGTTGTTTGACTACTTGAATTGTAGTATCTTTGTGTTGTTTTCGTGGTAGTTTATTCCTTAGTAGTGGATAGGGGGAGAGGTCCTTGTGAGGTGTTTTACCCAGAATTGTAGCTCGTGGGTAGTTCTTGTTAGTCTCTTTTCTAGTTGCTTTTGCTTCCAGCTCCTTTCTGACTCTAGGCTTGTATTCAGTCTTCCCTCTTGAGCTCCTAAATGGTTGTTGCCTAGGCCGTTTCCTAGCATTTGCTAGAAGTTATTGTGTTGGTTCGGTGTTACCAGTGGTTGTGCCAAAGTTTGAGCGTTGCCTTACATTGAGAGGTGCCGGTTATGCTAGTGTGCATAGATTGGTTTTATTTTTGGGTGATTAGTATTGACCCTATTCATTTGGTTGGTTTAGGAGGTTGGCAGGTATATGGGTTCTTCTCGTAGTCTCCTTAAGTTTCTTATCCAGTTGGGTTGTCTCATTGTTTCCCTGGTGCCAGTTAGAAAGAATTTCGATCGTGGTTCTCTAGATGAGCTTTTGGTTTTTTTGGCATTGTGATTGGGTTTTGGCTTTAGAATTTTTGACTAAGTGTTGATAGTAGCCTCGTGGATGAGTAGTACTCGTAGCATTTTTGCTGAGTTGGGCATCTGGCCCATTCTTCTCCTACTTTATTGAGTTTGGCAATATAGATGTGAGAACTAAGGTAATTGCTCCAGATTTTATTTGAGAAGAAGTTAGTAAGGTTCAATATATGCTAAGGAAGGGTTTTGTTTAGTTGAAGAAGAAGGGAGATGACTCTTTGTGCATGCTTGTGTGTTTTAGTTGTTGACTAAGGTGATGAAGAAGGTTTGCTTGGGTCATGTGTTGGTGATTTGATTCAGCCATTTACAGATTACAGTGGCTTTTTTTTAGTGGTTTGGGGTTCAGTAGCATCTGCGGATTGGATAACTTGTTATTCAAAGCCTATTTGGCTTCAGTTCCTCAGGGTTCATTGGCAGCATACGGGTTCGATAAAGGCTTTGGTTGGAAATTTTATAGTTGGGTTTCAGAATCATGGGCTAGAAAACTACCCCAGATGGTTCATGGTTGTTATTTTGGTTGCTGCTTCTTGGGTTGGAAGGCATTGAGTTCGGACAACTTAGTTAACCCATTTTATTTTATGGGGTGACAGTTGGCCTTGGACACCTAGTCCTTGGATAACCTTTAATTTAGGATGGACATTCCAGATTTTAGCGGTGTTCTAGTTAGTACGAGGTTCCTTCTTTCATGGTTAGATAGACTCAGTAGTGTTAGTTTGAGATTCAGCAGTGGTGTATGCTATATATGATCAGGTTGTGCGGGTTGAGGCTAGAGAGGCTATTTTAAGTCTTAATGGTACTTTGAGATTAATCGTCGTCTTCATTACCGAGAGTTTAAAATGCTTGTTTAGTTGGCTCTTCAAGGGTGGTCTTTTATATAAGGTTCCTGTGTTAGTTAGACTCGTCCAGTATGGACTAGAAGTCCGGTATGTTACATGCTTCGAAATGGTTGGTTGTGTACAGATGCAATAGAGCGGATGATTCGAGCCAAAGAGGTGAGTTAAAGGTACATGCAAAGATTTCTATAGCTAGATCGCGACTTTGAACCCCAGGCACCTTTTCCTTTGCCTTCGGGGTGTTTTGACTTGATATTCGTGGTATGTTAAACTCCTTCCCGAGTTGAGATTTGTAAAGAAATTTCAAATCCAAATGGTGTTCGAGTATTCAGAGTAGCAGTAGTGTTTCTTAGAGTTGGGAGTTCAGCTAATGACCACGAACTTCGTGGTAGACTTACCACACTACTTGCAGGATCTTGGTTTTGGTTTGGATCTGTTGGGTAGGTTCCCCTAGTTCATTCGCTTCAAGTCGATTCAGACTTGACACGGTGCAACGAAGTTGGGTTTGTTCTATAGTTTTGAAGTTTCTCCATCAAGACAGGGTATTCATACATGCCTTTCCTAACTTAGGTGTGCGAACTTCCGTTTGGTTCAGATGGGTTGTTCAGTCGGGTTCATTTATCAAGGATGAGGTTAGTAAGTGTGTTCGTTCATTGGTCGATGGTCAGTCGAGTTAAGTAACTCCAGTTTTCAAAGGTATGCTTCGAGTTGTTATTTTAAAGGGCAAGGGCTAGTAGACTATACCTTGGGTTGAAAAGAGTTTGAGTGAAAAGGATGGCTTTGTTCATAATGAAGTATAAGTGGGAACTATGGATCTTTGGTGTGTCAGTTGATTCTTCGAGGGTGGTTTGAGTGTTTGACTTACATGAAGCCTCCCATTCGTGGTACAAAAGAATTTAGTTTACAATAAAAGAGCTTTGCGGGTCAGTGGGTTCATGAGTTAGAGTTTTGGGTAGATGGATTTCCTGGTAAACTTGGTTGTGGTTTCTATGATTCGAGTTCTATGTGTTGACCACCTTGCTCCTCTAGTTTCGGTGTTGTGTTGGTGCCTTCCTGTTGAGATTCTCGAGGTTTCAGTTTGGGTTGGCATACCCTTGGTGTTTTGGAGTTTGAGTTTGGAATCTAGCTTGGCTAGTAAGAAGTTTAAGCTTAGTTGCTTTCTTTGGTTCTTTTTTGTTGGGTGTCGTCCGGTCAAGGAGGCTAACCAGGTTGTCTGAGAGAGTAGTGTGGGCTTTGTATCCACTGTTCTTAAATCTCTAGTCTTTCCTTCTTTCCTGACTTTTGGGGATAAAAGTCTTTTTAGTAGTGGATGATGTAATGACCCTTCCAGTCATTTACGCATGTTCGCCTTTCTTGTACCGTTAGAGCTTGCCTGTAGAGGCCCTAAGTCATTTATGGCTTGCTGGGACTGGTAGTTCGCTGCTGGGCTATTGGTTTGGTCTTTTTGGCTGTTCCTTGTTTTAGAGCTTTAAGCTTTTGAAATCGTTGACTTCCGTCAACATTCTCGGTAAACATGCTTGAAATAGAATTCCGAGAGTTTCGTTAGCTCCAGAGCATGGATGTTGGTCTAGAGGGACCTTTGGTCGGGATCCGGGAGCTTTTCAGCTTGGAATTCTCTCTCATTCTGTCTTTTTAGGCTAGTTAGGCTAGTTTGGTTGACTTTGGTCAACTTTAGAGAAGACGGCCTCGGATGGCAATTTTGTCAGCGCCGTTAGCTCTGAAATGCCGAGTTTGTGTTAGGTAGTTTGTTGGTTCAGGTCCCAGGTGATCCAAGCTTATTTCAGGTGTTTGGTTGGCGTTAGTTAGTGTTGACTTGGGTCAACATTCCTCCGAGATGACCTCGTATGGAAGTTTTGTCGATTACGTTGAGTCCAGAACGTTGTTTCCACTCTAATAGCATATTTGGTTCTTGAGTATCGGGTTCCGATTGTGCCCGGAATGCCCCGTAGCAGTTTTTAGCAATGCTGGTTTTCTGTTGCTTGTATGGCTGAAAATTGTTATTGCGATCTCGAAGTGTTCATCGCGATAGTGATGAAGGAATTCTTTGGTCATCTCAATATCGAAGGGTTTTCTCGCGATAGCGATGAAGGCCCTACTTATTTGTTCATCGTGATCTCGAAGGCTGACCCGCGCGATCGTGATGAGTTGGCAGTTTGTTCATCGCGATCTCGAAGGTTTTTCTTCGCGATAGAAATGAACAAATCCCTGTATGTATATATACCTTCTCTTTCTTTCTGTTCACCAAAAATCCATTTTTCTCCATTATTTCTAATGCTGCAAGCTCCATTATCACTATGGGATCATATCTTAGCGTTGGAGTAATTAATTTCTCATCCGTGCTTGATTCCTCGTCGCAAATCGAAAGTATTCCATCTTTTAATCCCGTAATTTCTTCATTTGATTCCCTCTTTGATTTCATAATTGGTGGGCTATTTTGAAGCCCCAATCGTTGTCCGTTTTGGCTCAAATTTTTAGCATATTCTCTTGGGATGGTAAGTAACACTTGGGTGTTTTTCATTTCTGATTTTGGGTTGCAAGGCCCACGAGCCCATTTGTGACCCAAATTTAGACCCGGCTATTATTATAGCAATATGGGTATTCTTAGTCTTGTTTTGACGTATAGATTATTGTGTTGACAGTACTTTCATGATTTGGAGCTTCCTAGAGCAGTTCGAGCCTGGAAAACATCTTTCCCACAGCTAGCCATCGGATGACAGGTAGGTTATGGCTTTCCTTACCTACACTCTACGTATATAGGCTATAACTACATTAATTAGCATTTTTGGATGGGTTGTTATAGGTTGGTACCCCAGCCCTTGCCCGTCTTTTGTGTCCATTTATTTCATACGTTAGTTGTAGTACTCATGTAGTATTGTATATATTACCTTTGTGGTCCTGTGTGGCCTTGTTTTTACTCTGGAACATAGATGGAGGGTTATTTGGGAATGTCCGTGAGTCCCGGACATAGAGATATCCTTTTAGGCTTGTTATGACTGTTGTGGAGTTGTTGAGCCTGTGTAGGGCCGATAGGAATTGTTTGTGATCCATTTTGGGCTACTCTATTGTTTGCGAGCATATTATATATAAAAAGGTTTTCCCTGCATATTTTACTATTGATTTGGCTTCGTGCCTACTATAAATGATTTTCTAAACCTTGCATGGCCCCGAGGGCCCATTTTTGGTAATGTGACTTCGAAAGGGTTTTGAAACCAGCTTTTATGAAACCTCTTGGAGTAGAGAGAATACTATGATGATTTGATTACTGGTTTTCATCCTGATAGTAGGATCGGCTGGACCGTGGCAATAGATATTGTTTTCTATGGATTTAGACCCGGATACGAGCTGGGCACCCTGTTTAGGGACTTTGATACTTGATTTCTGTTTTAGACCCGGATACGCTCTGGGCACCCTCGATGAGAGTTATTGAGACATGACTACTTCATTACACCTGAATATGCTCCGGTCACCCTTGATGGGGGTTATTGAGATTACTACTGATTTAGACTCGGATCGAATCCGAGCACGTACTATGAGATTCTGATTATTGAGATATATTGAGTTTTGTGTTGGTATGTGGTCTACGAGTAGACCACCATGGACCCTACTATTCTGGACCAAGTGTTACGGGCCTCCGGTGACTGGAGGGTGGGGTGTACGGTGGAGTAGAGGTACTCAGGAGAATTCCTTCTATGGATCCCGCCTTTATTGGACCTTTAGGGCACCGTAGGGGGTAACATACAATAGTGCAATCACACTTGGTTACAAATTCATCATATCATATCATCATGCATATTTCACTCGGATTCTACCCTTGTTTGCTGTGTGTTCAGTGTACGCTCCAGTTGTATGGGTAGCTGAAGGGTTTGTTTTAACTTGATTGCATTCCTCGATTCTATGGGCGGCCGTTGGGACTGTAGGTAGATTATATTACTCCTGTAATTTTGGCCGTTGGGACACTGGGTTTGGGCTTGATTATTGAGGGGATAGTGAGTCCTATATCTTTGAGGCTCCGTCGAGTGCTCTCCTGAGCAGTTGTGATTTATCAGACGTTGTTCCTTATCTTGATTTTGAGTAGAACTCTTGGTTCTAGTGGCTTAGTTATTCCATTCTAGGTTGTAAATTGTGAGTTTGATCCCGGTTCATGCTTATCTTGAAAGTTGGTGTTTCTAGTATATTTTCATTACTTTTATGGCTTCTAGTTGATTATGTTGGATTGCTTTCCCTCTCTCTTCTTACTTGAGGTTACTGGTATACCGCCATGTTCCAGATTTTCTGTCTCTTTATTTATACTATTATTGCAAGGATCCCAGGTGTGTCCCTCTTTCTTACACCTGCGTTTTGTGTATATTTGTTTTTTGTTCTAGCATTGTTTGTTTATTACTCTTGGTTGTCTATTCTCTGTGCTAGTTCCTTGTGCTTTATACATTGTTTTCTGTGACCATTTTCTTTCCATCTACTATATTACTGTTTTTATATCTTATATGCGATCAGTCGGCCGATGATGCCTACTAAGTACCCATTGTCTTGGTGCTCATACTACACTTCTGCATATTGCTGGTGCAGATATTAGTTGAGCTTTCGCCGTTGATTGCATTGGATACTCGTGCACCTTTTGGACATTCGAGACTAGGGTGAGCGCCTGGCGGTCGAGGCTTGATCATGTCTCTTCTTTTGTACTGTTACTCTTTGTATATTTGGAGACAATTGTACTTATCATTTTTTTACCTCTAGCACTTGTATTCTATTATAAGCTTCTGTACTATCGATACCAAGTCTTGGGGCTGGTGTAGTATCATTTGTGTATATATATTTCGGGTTGTTGCTTTTGCGTTGTCTTACCTTTATATTCTGCTTTCGCTCATTTAAGTTCATTGTATGTATTGGTTAGGTAGTAGCCCATTACTAACCATTCCGGTCTACGGGAATTGGTTCACCTTCTGGGGGGGTGTTGTAGGTGCCATCATGACCTGAGAAATCGGGTCATCACAGACATTAATCCTTAGCATGTCCCCCTTTGAGCCTGAAGCCTCTTCTTTGGACAACCATATATTGGACAAGACCCTTCTGAGTGCTCACATGCACTATCCCTCTCTTGGCCCGACCTGCTTGAGCGCACTGAAGATGTGCAAATTACATAAGGAGATTCAAGTTTGAAGCTGTAAAAAGCAAAAGATATTGCACCCTGAAGGTCAAGGATACAAAATGACTTCAAAAGAAAAAAAAAGGAGTCAAAAACTCTCCACAAGGTCAAGACAAGGAGAAACAATAAAGAAAAAACACTCCAACAATAATGGAGAAGTTTAAAAACGAAGGAGACATCAGAAAAAGGGGAGAGAAGACTCCGATAAGCAAAGATTCAAATGAAGTCAAAACAAAAAAAGGGACAGCAAAAAAGTACAATGACCAAAAATGCAACAAAAGCAAAAATCCAGTGCAAAGCTAAAGAGGGATTAGTAACTTTCATCCTAAATGAATATCCTACCCATCCCTAAGCCTATATTACAAGTCAATTATAAGCCCTACATGATCTCATTTCAAATGTTCTCATATTAGTGAATATTTACTTGAAGGCAAGCATATGGCATCACAATTGCATGCATTGAACATTTTTCTGAGTGTTCATTGAAAATATCCTCAAATCAAATACTTTAAATATGTGAAAATAAGGATTTTCTTTGTGGTAAGGGCACTTGAAAGATGAGGATAGGTATAGTTCAAAACCTTTGTTTGAAGAAAGACGAACAAATCTTGTTGATACTTAGGAATGTTTGTGGTACCACTTGAAACTACAAGAATTACCTTGAAGTCAATCTCAGTTAGCTGCGAAGCAAATGTGAAAATTTTCATACAATGCTAAATATTGGTACCAACTGCAGTCAAGAGTTGATTCTCTCTTCACATGCTTCATTGTTCAAAATAAAATTGAGAGGAGCACCCACCTTTTTAAATACCTGCCAAGTGCCTTTTCTTGTTAAAGTTCTTGTCAACTTATCAAATTGACATGTTGAGTTGTTACCTTGTCAAATTAATATATTTTTTAAAATTGGGTTGTCCTCCCATTTAAAATAACATGATTTTAATGTTGAATTGTCACTTTTGTATTTGTGACATGTTATGTTGAATCGTCACCTCTTTTGTTGTGAAATATTACATTTGCTACTAATAAGTTTTGTGCAGATGATTATGAGATGTTTGTAAGTCACCCCGTTAAAAGTGACATGTGACATTTAAACCGGCATCAAGATGACCTCACTTTTTAGACCGTCATCAAGGTGAGGACAATTTATCCAGATCATCAATGTGGCGAACACTTATTCAAATCGGCGTCAAAGTGACTTCATCTTTCAGATTGGTGTCAAGGTAATGACAATTTATTTAAATCAGAGTCAAAGTGACTCCACTTTTCAGATTAGTGTCAAAGTGATTTCATTTATCTAGATCGGCGTCAAGGTGACTCCATCCAATCTTCGGTGCCAAATTGATTTCATTTATCTAGACTATCGTCAAGGTGACTCTATTCAATCTTTGGTGTCAAAATGACTCCAATTATTCAAATTTAGTATCAAGGTAACTGTACTCAGATCAAAATGGTGTCAAGGTGACTCCAAGTATTCAAGTTAGGTCGTTCACCTTTCAATGAGACATGTTGGGTTGTCCCCTCGTTCAATGTGACATATCAAATTTAAGTTAGGTTGTCCACCTTTTAATGAGACATGTTGGGTTGTCACCTCGATCAAAGTAACATATCAAATTCATGTTGGGTCGTCCACCTTTCAATGAGACACGTTGGGTTGTCACTTCGATCAAAGTGACATATCAAATTCAAGTTTGGTCATCCACCTTTCAATGAGACGCATTGGGTTGTCACCTCGTTCAAAGTGACATATCAAATTCAAGTTGGGTCATTCTCCTTTTTCAATGAGACATGTTGGGTTGTCGCCTCGTTTAAAGTGACATATCAAATTCAAGTTGGGTCATCCACCTTTTAACGAGACATGTTGGGTTGTCACCTCGTTCAATGTGACATATGAAATTCAAGTTAGGTCATCCGCCTTTCAATGAGACATGTTGGGTTGTCACCTCGATCAAAATGACATATCAAATTCATGTTGGGTCATCCACCTTTCAATGAGACACGTTGGGTTGTCACCTCGATCAAAGTGACCTATCAAATTCAAGTTGGTTCATCCGCCTTTCAATGAGACACGTTGGGTTGTCACCTTGTTTAAAGTGATATATAAAATTCAAGTTGGGTCGTCCGCCTTTCAATAAGACAAAAATGGGTTTTCCGCCTTTAAATGAAACAAAAATGGGTTATTCGTCATTCAAAGAACAAGATTGGGTTGTCCGTCTTTCAACAAGACAAGTTGGGTCGTCCGCCTTTTGACGAGACAGGTACACAACTTTGTATCCCTAGTGTCTCACAATTTGACACTAGGTGATTTAGGAAAATAATGCCAAAGGTACGTGATTACTTTTCATCCTAGAACATTTTTTCCTTTTTTATCATCTTTCATTTAAAACAATTCAACCACGCCAGCAGGCATAGATTGTATTCAAAACTCTTTCAAAGTCTGGCATCACATTGTGCATATATTATTATTTTTCTTTGTCAAGTCAAAATTAGCTACATATATCTTCGTTCAAAGATTCTTTTATCATCTCCGAACGAAGAGGGGCAGTTGTTAACACTCAATTTTGGACTAACATTTTTTAAATTAATATTTTATTTTGTTAAATTGCACAAAAGATAATTTTCTCATACTTTTTCATTTGTTAACACAATTTATTGATAATTATTCTCATTTTTGAAAATATTGAGATTTTTATCTATTTTTCATCATTTTAGTTAATTTTAATTATCATTAACTTTTACCCAATCGTTTGCACATAAACAAATATTGTTTCATCTTGTTAAATCATTTGTTGTCTTTGCCAAATCATATTTTTTTAAATGTTATTAAATATAATTTTTTATTGTTTTTAACACAGTCTGTTAATACATAAATGCAAAGAAGATATTCTTCACACAGATAAATAAATAGCACATTGTTTTAGGTAAACCATAGTTTTGAGCAAATCGTTTTAGGTAAACCATGGTTTTGACAACACAGTTTTGATAGACATGGTTTTGTTTTGCCACATAGATGGTTTAGGGTTTTAAAGTTTTTCTATAGAGTGTCTTATGCACTCAACATACTCCTTCGTGGTGGAAATTTCCCAAAAATAGGCAAAAGTTCCCAAAATAATTGAGTCTCCTTTTCCTGCCATGACCCACTAGAGCTCTACCACCCACAAACCCCAATGATCTTATTTCTTCTTCAATAAGCTCGTCGTCAATGGCTCTGAAATTGAACAGATTTGGCTAAGTTCCAGCCAATGTTTTGACCAACAATACATAAAACCTCCTCCCTTGTTTGCTCCTATTCCCCGACCACCACACCAATCACCACTAGACCCACCAGAGATCAGTCATCGCCAAGACCAACCACCACCACACAACTCTCATTCCTTCGAACCAGACCACCCTTCTTAGTTCTCTAAACTTCGTCGACCACCATACCCCTTGCTATGTTTTTCACCATTAATGGAGAGTTTGAAGCTCCAACAAACCAAACTCCCTCCCGTCATCTTCTACACCAAACAACAATAACCAATACACCATTGTTCCACCACCCCAATGTAACCCACAACTAGAAGATCCTTTTTTGGTTAAAAAAACCACCACAAAATGAAGCACCGGTGAAATCACGATGAATAAGCAACCACAAATAATGCTCACCCATCTCTGTCAAGCCATGATGCTAGCTCAGGTCATAACTCTAGAGAACAACACAGCACCATCGTGAATTCTGGTGGAACCCCGACGGTAACAAAATCTTCCCTTAGCTTTGTTTCTCTGTGGGTATTTGCAGATTTGACCGTATAAATGCCTCTTTGACTTTGCATCGGTGAATCATTGTAATGACCCTTCCGGTCATTTATGCATGTTCACCTTTCTTGTACCATTAGAGCTTGCTTGTAGTGGCCCTAAGTCATATATGGTTTGCTAGGACTGGTAGTTCTATGCCCGGGCCGTTGGTTTGGTCTTTTTGGCCGTTCCTTATTTTAGAGCTTAAGGCTTTTGAAATCATTTACTTCAGTGAACATTCTTGGTGAATGTGCTCAGAATCAAATTCCAATAGTCTCGTTAGCTTCGGAGCATAAACTTTGGTCTCAAGGGACCTTTGGTCAGGGTCTGGGAGCTTTTCAGCTTGGAATTCTCTCTCGTTCTGTTTTTTCAGGCCAGTTGGGCTTGCTTGATTGACTTTGGTCAACATTTAGAGAAGACGACCTCAGATGGAAATTCCATCAGCGTTGTTAGCTCTGAAATTTTGAGTTTAGGCTAGGGGGACAATTGATTCGGGTCCCGAGGCTTCCGCACTTGTTTTCGGCCATTGGGTTCAATTTTGGAAATAGTTGGGTAAAGGTTGATTTTGGGAGTGGGGCCCACTTTTAGTTATGTTGACCTCCGATGGGATTTTTGTTGATTCCATTGGATCTGAAATGCTGTTTCTAGTCGAATAGCTCTGGTAGTTTGTGTTTGCGGGACCCCAGATGCGTTCCCGAGGACCCAAAGTGTGAAAATCTACCCTTGACAGCTGGTTCCTATCATGGGCCTTTTTGTTCATCGTGTTCGCGGGGAGGTGGCCGAATTCATGAAGAGCAATTTCTAGCCACCCCATCTTTGTTCTTCCAATTTGCGGAGGGCTGGCCGCGTTCGCGAAGGCCATTTGTCCAGCCACCATTTTTTCTCTTCGCGAAGGCGACTCTTTGGCCGCGTTTGCGAAGGGTAATTTCCAGCAGCTATTTAAGCTGAGCCCTTCGTGTTTCCAGCCACTTTTTCTCAACTCCCACACCTCTAAGTCACATAAATCTCTCCCAAAATGGCTCCAAATCATTCCCCAACCTTGGGAAATTGTTGTTCTTCGATAATCCGTGGTTCCTCGACAATTGGTAAGTCTTTTTCCCAAACCCTTTTCTTCTCTTGTTTTCTTAAAAATCCACCATTGTTATTGGTTCTTAAAGCTTTGAATTCCTTGTAGAATTTGCCCTATTGAGCCTTGCATGATCAAGGATTCGGAGTTATCACTTCCTTTGCTCGTCTTCTCGTGGGGGTAAGTCTGTTTGATTAATTTTTGGAATTAATTCTTGAAATTCCATCCTTAATTCTGGACTTGAGCGGGTTGTTTTGATCCCCAATTGTTATTTGTATCCCCTCAAACCTTGAGCATGTGCTCCCGATATTATAAGGGACACATGTGTATTTTTCATTTCTGGTTTCAGTTTGCAGGGCCCACGGGCCTGTTTGTGACCTAAATTTTGACCCGGTTATATTTATGGAAATATAGTTATTTTTAGTCTTGTATTAACGCCTAGATTATTGTGTTTATAGTGGTTTATCAATTTGGAGCTTCCCAGAGTAGTTCAAGCCTGGATGACATCGTCCCCGTAACTATTCATCGAACGAAAGGTAGGTTATGGCTTTCCCTACCAAGACTCTGCATATATAGGCTATAACTGCATTAATTAGCATCCTTGGGTGGGTTGTTTTAGGATGGTACCCCAGACCTTGCCCGTCTTTTCTGTCCGTTTATTTCATATGTTGATTGTAGTATTCATGTAGTATTGTATATTACCCTTGTGGTCCTGTGTGACCTTGTAGCTGTGGAGCCTGTGAAGGGTATGTAGGAATGTTTGTGAGACGTTGGGTTAATTTATATTTGTGTGTAAGAATATCATCCATGAAAAAGTTTTTCCATGCATGTTTTACTTTGATTTTGGCAGCGAGCCACTATAGAAGGGTTTTCCTAAACTTGCATGGCCCTGGGGGGCAATTATTGGTATAATCTAATGATGACATAAGATTTTTGATGATTTCACACTGATTTCCTACTGATACTAGTCTCTGCTGGGCAGATCACTAGACTTAATTTCCTACTGATACTGGGCTCTGCTGGGCAAGCACTAGCCCTGATTTCAGACTGATTCTAGGCTCTGCTGGGCAGAGCACTAGACCTAATTTCTTACTGATTTAGACCCGGATATGCTCTGGTAAGCCTTTGAGAGGGTTATTGAGACTTTTATCACTGATTTATACCCGAGTATACTTCGAGAACCATTTGAGAGGGTCTTTTGAGTTTAGTACTACTGTTTTAGACCCGATTCAATTCTGGGCATATAATTTGAGGTGCTGATTCTCTGAGATTTCGCATTCGTTACTGTATGTGTTCTGGGACCTCCATGGGCCCTGACGTTCTAGGACCCAGCCAAAGGGCCGAGCATGCCGGAGGAGGGGTATACGATGTCAGATGGTGCATAGCGGGTACGTCCCACCATAGGTCCTCCTACCAAAGTGCTGCGGGGGAGGGGGGGTGCATACAGGGTTACTATTACCGGTTCCATCATTATCATCATCATACATATTTCACTCAGATTCCACCCTTGTTTGTTGTTTGTTTAGTGTATGCTTCGATTGAATGGGCTGTCGGAGTGCTTGTTTTCACTTGATTGTGTTCCTCGATTGTATGGGCGGCCGTTGGGACTGTAGGTAGTTTAGATTACTCTTGTCGCTTTATAGAGTTGATTATGGTCCTTGTTCTTGGTGATTTAGCGGTTATTAGCCTGTTGAGGCTCCTGTTGTGGGATTTGGATAATTTAGAGGGCTCGGGAGTCCTATCTTTTTTAGGCACCTTTGTGTGGAATTCTTGGCAGATTGTGGGTTTCTGGTTCCATTCTTATCAGGATTTGAGTAGTATTTCTCGGTTATTGCGGGTTAGTTATTCCATCCTAGGGTTGTACTTAAGAGGTGGATTCCTGTTTATGCTATCTTGAAGTTGGGTTGGTGTCATGATTTTCTTATGATTGTTGATTCCCTCTTGAGTATGCTAGACTGCTTTCCTTCTTTTACTTTTTACTTGAGGTTACCGGTATACCTCCATGTTCCTGACTCTCTCTCCTTTATATACTATTGTTGCAAGGATTCCAAGTGCATTCTCTTTCCTTACACCTGTGTTTCTGTGTTATGTATATGTTTGTGCTAGCATATATACTTGTAACTCTTGGTTGATTGCTCTTTGTGCTAGTTCCTTGTGCTTCTACCTTACTGCTTTGACTTACTTCTTCTGTTTTGCTTATTACTACTTTTATATCTTATATGCGCTCAGTTGGTCGATGATGCCTACTGAGTACCCATTGTCTTTGTGCTCATACTACACTTCTGCATCTTTCTGGTGCAGATATTAGTTTAGCTTTTGTTGTTGATCGCGTTGGAGACTCATGCAGCTTTTTAAGGTTCGAGACTAGGGTGAGCGTCTATTGGTCGGGGCTTGTTTATATCTCATCTTTTGTACTGATACTCCTTGTACTTTCAGAGACAAATTTATATTGTATTTTGTTACTTCTAGCACTTGTATTCTATTAGAAGCTTTTGTACTATTGATACCAAGTCTTGGGGTTGGTGTAGTTTTTTTTATGTATATATTCAGGTTATTTTCTCCCGCATTATCTATCTTTACATTCTACTTTCGCTTATTTCTGCCTATTGTGCATTTTTTTTAGGTAGTAACCCATTACTAACTGTTCCAGCTTACGGGAATTGGTTCGCCTACTGGGGGTTATTGGTGCCATCATGACATGAGAAATCGAGTCGTGATAGCTTGGTATCAGAGCAATAGGTTCATTGGTGTCGTGGTACAGAAGCAAGTGTCTATGTAGAGTCTCGTGGATCGATATGATGATGTCAGTATCCTATCTGCGGGAGGCTACAGGGCATTGTTAGGAAAAGTTTCATCTTCTTGGCTCCTTATCGTGCGTTCCTGGATTGATTGACTTATGAACTTCGATTGTTTCATTCCTTCTCAGATGCCTAAGATGAGTTTGATAGCGTGTGATACCGAGGCTTCTGTGCCTGTTGTTTCAATGCTTCCATCACAGCCAGGGCTTCAGAGTGAGAGTTTACCGCATTAGATAGGGGGTGTCGGGTCAGCCCAGCCTCTGATTGGATTTATAGCTACCCCAGTTCATCAGAACACTGTTACTAGGACTCTTAGTCCTCCGATGGGTATTTCAGTACCCAATTCTTCAAGCGGTGCTTCAGCTAGGGTTGAGCTTCCAGTTCTTCAGCAGGGTTGTTTGTCAGTGTTGGACTATGAGGCAAGATTTCATGACATGGCTAGGCATACTACTAGGGTTGTACTTTCAGAGTTTGATAGGGTTCAGAGTTTTGTCAGAGGTTTGATTTCACCGCTCTGTTTGGCGACTAAATATTTGGTTACAGTTGGGACTAACCTCCTCCAAGTAGTGGATCATGCTTGGGCTATTAAGGGTTTATGTTGTGAGGCTTATGAAGGTAGTGCTATGAAACGTCATCACTAGGATAGTTTCCGAGGTTCTCTGACTCGAGGTAGGGAATTCTCCACCATTGATAAGTTCCATTGCTTCTTATCTGCTAGGCCAGTTTTAGTTGCTCCACGAGTTCTAGAGAGTGGTTGTGTAGGTCATGTTAAGCACAGTAGGCAGGGTACGGATCATATTCTTTAGGATTTGCCTTCAGAGTGTGTAGGTCATGGTGGCTGGTCAAGTCCAGTAGGATCATCCCATCAAACTCCACTTGGCAAGGTTTGTTATTAGTGCAGGGAGCATGTGCACTTGATTAAGGATTGTCCCACAATTCTATCTTCCAGTCAGCAGGGTCAGTAGGTGTTATCTCCCAGGGCATCAGTGCCACTGGCCAGGGGTGGGGTACAAGGTAGTATGGGTGGTCCCCAGCTAGCGAGAGGTAGTGCACAGGGTTGTGGAGATGGTCCCCGGATGGTTAGAGGTGGCTTTCAGCCGGGTGGCTTAGGTATCGATCCAGAGTTGACATGCATCGTACATCAGAGTAGAGCTTCTTTGGGTTGCTATAGTTGTGGGGTGATAGGACATTATGCTATAGATTGTCCCCGTCGGGGGATGACAGAGCTTTCAGCTTCGACTACTCCGGCTATTGGTAGACACCATCAGTCTGATGCTCCTCTTGATAGGCCAGAGGTAGAGGTTCCTGACATCATTGCTCAAGGTAATGCTATTGTTACCTTTAGCTTGCGATAATAATGTTCGCGTTGTGATTCCTTCCCTTCTATCATTTAATTGCTTATATGCCTACCTGCTACTTGTTTAGTTGTTTGATTTCTAGATTGTAGCTTTTATTCATTGTTTTCATGGTAGTTTATTCCTTAGTAGTGAATGGGGATGAGTTATCCTTGATAGGTGTTTACTCAGAGTTGTAGCTCGTGGGTAGTTCTTGAATAGTCTATTTCTTGTTGGGTTTGTTTCCTATTTTGTTGTGGCTCTAGACTGGTGCTGAGCCTTCCCTTTTGAGCGGTCCTAGATGGTTGATTTCGTAGGCTATTATCTAGCGTGGCTAGATATTTTGTTTTGGTTTGGTGTTACCAGTAGTTGTGTTGAAGTTTGAGCTTCTGTCTTGAGATAAGAGGTGTTTATTTTTCTAGTGAGCCTGGGTTGGTTTTGTTTTTTAGGTTATTAGAGTCGACCCTCTTTGTTTGGCTGGTTTAGAAGGTTGGTAGGTATATGGGTTGTTCCTATAGTTTTCCTCAGTTTCTCGTCTGGTTGGGTTGTCTTATCATTTTCCCCGGTTCCAGTCAGAATGAATTTTGATCATAGTTCTCTGGATGAGCTTTTGATTTTGGCATTGTGATTGAGTTTGGCTTTGGGATTTTCAACTACGTGTTGATAGTAGCCTCGTGGTTGAGTGGTACTCATAGCATTTTGGGTTAGTTGGGCATTCGGCCCATTCTTCTCCTACTTTATTGAGTTTGGCAATATAGATGTGAGAACTAAGTTGAAAAAGGAGGGATACGACTCCTTGTCGTGCTTGTGTCTTTCAGTAGTTGACTGAGATAACGACTGAGAGATTGCTTTGGGTTGTGAGTTGGTGACTTGGTTCGATTGACTACAGATTGTAGTGGTTTTCCTTTGATTGGTTTAAGATTTCAGTAGCAGTTGTGGTTTTGGTAGCTTGTGATTCAGAGCCTAGTTGGCTTTGGTTCCTAAGGGTTCATTAATAACACATGGGTTCGATAAGGGCTTTGGTTGGCAATTTTAAAGTTGGGTTTCAGAATCGTGGGCTAGCAAACTACTCAGGATGGTTCATGGTTGGTTCTTTTCACTTGCAGCTTCTTGGGTTAGAAGGCATGGAGTTTGGGCGACTTAGTTTCCCCATTTCAATTGTAGAGTGACAGTTGGCCTTGGACACCTAGTTCTTGGCTAACCTTTGAGTTAGGCTAAATATTCCAGATTTTGGTGGAGTTCTAGATAGCACGAGGTTACTTTTACCATGGTTGGACAGACTCAGTGGTGTGAGTTCGGGATTTAGCAGTGGTGTATGCTATATATGATCAGGTCATGCGGGTTGAGGTTAGCGAGGCTATTTGAAGTTCTAATGATGTTTTGAGATTGATCGACGCCTTCATTGCCGAGAGTTTGAAATGCTACTTTGGTTTGGTCTTCAGGGGTTATCTTTTATGTGAGGTCCCAGTGTGGTTAGACTCGGCTAGTATGGGCTAAAAGTCTGGTATAATATATGCTTCGAAATGGTTGGTTGTGTGCAAATGCAGTAGAGCGGTTTATTCGAGCCAAAGAGGTAAGTTGATGATTTATGCCAAGTTTCTACAACTAGATGGTGACTTGGGAATTCAAACACCCTTTCCTTTTTCCTTCAGGGTGTTTTGACTTGATATTCATGGCATGGTGGACTTCTTCCTGAGGTGAGAGTTGTAAGGTGATTTTAAATCTGAATGGTGTTTGAGTATTCAGAGTAGCAGCAGTGTTTCTTATAGTTTGTGGCTTAGTGATGGTTACGGACTTCGTGGTAGGCTTACCACACTCCTCACAGGGTTTGGTTTTGGATTGGGTCTGTTTGGGCAGGTTTCCCTGGTTCATTCAGTTCCAATTGATTCAGACTTGACATGGTGCAGCAAAGTTGGGTTCATGCTATAGTTTTGAAGTTCCTCCGTCAACACAAGGTATTTATAGATGCCTTTCCTAAGTTTGGTGTGCAGACTTCAGCCGGGTTCAGATGGTTGGTTCAGCTGGGTTCAGTTATCGAGTTTGATGTTAGCAAAAGTGTTTGCCCATTTGTTGATGGTCAGTCAAAATAGGTAGCTCCAGTTTTTGATGATATGCTACGGGTTGTTATCTTGTATGGCAAAGGCTAGTAGACTATAGCTTGACTTTGATATAACTTGAGTATAAAAGGTGACTTTGTTCATGGTAGAGTATAAGCAAAAACTGTGGATCTTTGGTGTGTCAGCTAATGCTTCGAGGGTGGTTTGAGTGTTTGACTTGTATGTAATTTCATGTTATGCTACAAAAGGATTCAGTTCAAAATAAAAGGGTTTTCGCAGGTCAGCGGGTTCATGAGTTAGAGTCTTGGGTTGATGACTTTTTTGGTAAACATGGTTGTGGTTTCGAAGATTCGAGTTCTGTGTGTTGATCGCCTTGCTTCTCTAGTTTTGGTGTTGTGTCAGTTCCTACCAGTTGAGATTCTCGAGGTTCAGTTTGGGTTGGCAAATCTTTGCAGGTTTTGAGTTTGAGTTTGGAATCTAGCTTGGCTAGTAAGGAGTTTTAGGCTTAGTTGCCTTTCGTGGTTTCATTATGTTGGGTGTTTTCCAGTTGCGAAGGATACTCGGGATGTTCGAGAGAGTAGTATGGGTTGTGTATCCTCTGTTCTTTAATCTTTTGTGTTTCCTTCTTTCCTGACTTTCGGGGATGAAAGTCTTTTTAGTAGTGGATGATATAATCACCCTTTCGTTCATTTACACGTGTTCACCTTTCTTGTATCGTTAGATCTTACCTGTAGTGTCCCTAAGTCATTTATGTCTTGCTGGGATTGGTATTTTGGTGCCCGGGCCATTGGTTTGGTCTTTTTGGCTGTTCCTCATTTTAGAGCTTAAAACTTTTGAAATCGTTGACTTCAGTCAACATTCTAGGTGAAAGTGCTCGAAATTGAATTCTGACAGTCTCGTTAGCTCCGGAGCATAGACTTTGGTCTAGAGGGACCTTTGGTCGGGGTCCGAGAGCTTTTCTGCTTGGAATTCTCTCTCGTTCTGTGTTTTCAGGACAGTTAGGCTTGCTTGGTTGACTTTGGTCAACATTTGTAGAAGATGGCCTCGGATGGAAATTACGTCAGTGTTGTTAGCTCCGGAATGTCGAGTTTAGGCTAGGGGGACCATTGGTTCGGGTCCTGAGGCTTTTGGACTTGGTTTTTGGCCATTGGGTTCCGTTTTGGAAATAGTTGGCTAAAGGTTGATTTTGAGAGTGGGTCCCACTTTTCATTAAGTCGACCTCCGATGGGATTTTCGTTTATTTCATTGGATCCGGAACGCCATTTATAGTAAAATAGGTCTGGTCGTTTGTGTTCGCGGGACCCCGGATGCATTCCGGCAACCCAAAGTGTAAAAATTTGCCCTTGACAGTTGGTTGATGTCATGGGACTTTTTGTTCATCGCGTTCGTGGAGTGGTGTCCGCATTCACGAAGAGCAATTTCCAGCCACCCCATCTTTGTTCTTCGTGTTTGCGGAGGGTTGGCCGCGTTCGCGAAGGCCATTTGTCCAGCCACCCTTTCTGCTCTTCGCGAAGGGTAATTTACAGCAGCTATTTAAGCTGCCCCTTCGTGTTTCCAGCCACTTTTTATCAACTCCCACACCTCTTAGTAACATAAAGCTCTCCAAAAACTTCTCCAAATCATTCCCCAACCTCGGGAAATCATTGTTCTTTGATAATCCATGGTTCCTCGGCAATTGGTAAGTCTTATTTTTTGACCCTTTTCTTCTCTTGATTTCTTAAAAATCCACCATTGTTATTGGTTCTTAAATCTTGGAATTCCTTGTAGAATCTGCCCTATTGAGCCTTGCATGATCAAGGATTCAGAGTTCTTCCTTCCTTAGCTTGTCTTCTCGTGGTGGTACATCTCTTTGATTAATTTCCGAAATTAATTCTTGAAATTCCATCCTAAATTCTTGACTTGAGCGGGCAGTTTTGAGCCCCAATTGTTGTCCATTTCCGCTTAATTTTTGAGCATGTGCTCCCGGGTTTGTAAGGAAGATATGTGTGTTTTTCATTTCTGGTTTCGGGTTGCGGGGCCCATGGGCCCATTTGTGACCCGGATTATGACCCGATTATGTTTATGGCATTATGGGTATCGTTAGTCTCGTATTAATGCCTAAATTATTGTGTTGATAGTAGTTTCACAATTTGGAGCTTCCCGGAGCAGTTTGAGCCTGGACGACATTGTCCCCGCAGCTATTCGTCGGACGACAGGTAGGTTATGGTGTTTCCTACCTAGACTCTGTGTATATAGGCTATCGGCATTAACTAGCATCCATGGGTGGGTTGTTTTAGGTTGGTACCCCAGACCTTGCCCATTTTTTCTATCTGTTTATTTCATACGCTGATTGTAGTATTTGTGTAGTATTGTATATTACCCTTGTGGTCCTGTATGGCCTTGTATTGACTTTGGAACATAAATGGTGGGTTATTCGGGAATGTCTGTGAGTCTCAAACATAAAGATATCCTTTTAAGCTAGCTATGTTTGCTGAGTAGTTGTGGAGCCTGTGCAGGGTCGGTAGGAATGTTTGTGAGCCGTTAGGCTAATTTATATTTGTGTGCGAGAATATCATCCATGAAAAAGGTTTTCCCTACATGTTTTACTTTGATTTTGGCTGCGAGCCACTATAAACGATTTTTCCTAAATTTGCATATCCGCGGGGGGAAATTTTTGGTATAATCTAATGATGACATGAGATTTTGGATGATTTCGCACTGATTTCCTACTGATACTAGGCTCTACTGGGCAGAGCACTATCCCTTATTTCCTATTGATACTAGGCTCTGCTGAGCAGAGCACTAGACCTGATTTCTTACTGATTTAGACCCGGATATGCTCTGGGCACCCTTTAAGAGGGTTATTGAGACTTTTATCACAGATTTAGACCCGAGTATACTTCAGGTACCCTTTGAGAGGGTCTTTTGAGATTACTACTACTGTTACCGGTTCCATCATTATCATCATCATGCATATTTCACTCGGATTCCACCCTTGTTTGCTGTGTGTTCAGTGTACACTCCGGTTGTATGGGCGGCCGGAGGGCTTGTTTTCACTTGATTGCATTCCTCAGTTGTATGACCGGCCGTTGGGACTGAAGGTAGTTTAGATTACTCATGTCGCTTAATAGAGCTACTTATGGTCCTTTTTCACTGTGATTTAGCGGTTATTAGCCTGTTGAGGCTCCGGTTGTGGGATTTGGATTATTGAGAGGGCTAGGGATTCCTATCTTTTTCAGGAACTTTTGTGTGGACTTCTGAGCAGATTGTGGGTTTCTTGTTACATTCTTATCAGGATTTGAGTAGTATTTCTCGGTTATTACGGGTTAGTTATTCCATCCTAGGGTTGTACTTAAGAGGTGGATTCCTGTTTATGCTATCTTGAAGTTGGGTTGGTGTCATGATTTTCTTATGCTTGTTGATTCCCTCTTGAGTATGCTAGACTACCTTCCTTCTTTTCCTTTTTACTTGAGGTTACCGGTATACCGCCATGTTCCTGACTCTCTCTCCTTTATATACTATTGTTGCAAGGATTCCAGGTGCGTTCTCCTTCCTTACACCTATGTTTCTGTGTTATGTATATGTTTGTGCTAGCATGTATACTTTGAATTCTTGGTTGATTTCTCCTTGTGCTAGTTCCTTGTGCTTCTTCCTTGCTCCTGTGACTGCTTTCTTGTGTTCTTCTTATTACTATTTTTATAACTTATATGCGCTCAGTCGGCCGATGATGCCTACTGAGTACCCGTTGTTTTGGTGATCATACTACACTTCTGCATCTTTCTAGTGCAGATATTAGTTGAGCTTTCTCCGTTGATAGCGTTGGAGACTCGTGCAGCTCTTGGAGGTTCAAGACTAGGGTGAGCGCTTATCGGTCGTGGCTTGTCTATATCTCATATTTTGTACTGATACTCCTTGTACTTTCGGAGACAGATTTATATTCTATTTTGTTACTTCTAGCACTTGTATTCTATTAGAAGCCTCTGTATTGTCGATACCAAGTCTTGGGGTTGGTGTAGTTTTATTTATGTATATATTCGGGTTATTCGCTCCCGCATTGTCTATCTTTACATTCTACTTTTGCTTATTTCTGCCTATTGTGCGTTTTGGTTAGGTAGTAGCCCATTACTAACCATTCCGGGATACGGAAATCGGTTCACCTATTGTGGGGTTGTAGGTGCAATTATGACCTGAAAAATTGGGTAATGGCAATCACCATAGTTGTGCGTTAGTTGATTTTTTCTCCGGTGATTATTTATTCTGTCTTAGATTAATTTTTGGTCTTTCTTGATTTCTCATTTCTGGCTATTGTCATGATGTTTTTTTTATTGTTTTTTATTAATCGATATTGTTTGGGGATTGACTTAAATTGTTTGGATTGCTTTATCACTGATGGCCACATTGCCATTTTGCATTTATTTTAATGTTATTTATTTTTGTGTTTAGTTTCAGTTTTTGATTATGTGTTGGTATCATATCATTTTATTTTCTTTTACACAGATTTATTGAATTCTTTGTTATTTATTTTGATTGATTTAATCAAAATTTGATTGACCGATGAAATAATCTCTCCATCATATTTTCGAGGCCTACCCATAATAAAAGACGAATGTTATTTTGAGTTTGATTATTTCATATCGAATATCAATTTATTGGCCGATGAAGAAATTTCCATTGATTTCCAAGCCCTCCAATGTACATAAGACGTGATTTATTTTTTAGTTATTATTTCCTTGATTATTTTTTCATTAATGTTCATTCATTACTAACACTTTTATTAAGTGTGTTTACAGGTACTGAGAGTTGCTTTTCGAAGAAGTCACTCGAATTAAAATTCAAAAATCTCGTATGATTCTTTATTGTATTTATTCTCATTTTAGCTAAAGATAGGCAAATATTAGGCCATTTCGTAAAAGCTTTTCCTTAGATTCTTCGAGTTTTTGGGAGTCATTTTATCTAACTCTGAAGAATTAAAATATTTATTTTATCTCCTCAAATGAAAAAATGAATTCAGCCGGGAACAACGTTGTGGATTCTGGAGGATGCCTAACTCCTTCCCTTCGGAATAACTTGAACCCTTACCTAGAATCTAACTGGTTTTTTAGACTAAAATTTGTTCAAATTTGTTAATAAGGTTTGCTAATTTTCCTAAAATTAGGTGGCGACTCTCTTTCTCTTAAATTATTTTTTAAACTAAGTTTTTATTAATATTTTTTTTGAGTCCCGATGTTGTATCCTGTCAAACATAACAAAGTTCTTATGCAATTGGTGTTCATACTACACTTCTGCATCTTCCTAGTGCAGATCCTAGGTTGAGCCACCGCCGTTGATGCAGAGACTTATACAACGCTTTTGGACATCCAAGACATAGGGTGAACTCCTGCGACTGGGACTTAGATATATCTCTTCTTTTGGTAGTTGACTCTTTTGTTTACTAATAGGCACTTGTATATTTTACTTTTGCACTTTCTTGTACTCTGTATATTTTGTACTGGCTCATGTACTTTTGATACTAGGTCGCGGGATGGTGTAGTTCCAATATATGTATATCTAGATTGCTTTCCTTTCGCTTTGCTTTCTTTATCTTTTTTCACTTATTATGCTTCTTTTGCATGCTTAATTAGGTAGTAGCATATTACTAACCGTTCTAGGCTACGGGGATTAATTTGCTTACAAGGGATTGTAGGTGCCATCATGACCTAAGAAATAGGGTCGTGACATTCTGGTTGCTTGCTATAGTGTTAGGATTAGAGTAGGGATCTTTAGTATACGTTTTGGAGAGGATGTCATTGTAGAAGAGCTATCTTTAATTGGTTGTTGTTGTTATAACTTTTATCTTCTGTGATTTTCTTCCATTATAATATTATCGACCGAAGGTCGTGGATTTGGACTCTAGGTTAGTGTGATTATGGTACAAATGGTGGTTTACCCTATTTTATGTATACCTATATATATATATATATATATATATATATATATATATGTAAATTTATATAAATATATATTAATTTATATACTTATGTTGGCACACGTATATTCATACATACACATGGATTATGGTACCATTTAGAGGAAAATGCTGGTTTTTTGTCTTTAAAGAGGAATTTGTACCATCTTAAGAAAGATTCTGGGTTACATAAAGATTTTCATCATATTTATTATTGGTTTCTGATTTTGAAATACTATACCACTTTTACACTCATTTTGAGGGACATTTCTGGACCTTTTCTCTATTTACTTTCTTGTTGATGAGTTCAAGGCAGTAATCTGGGCGTCCCGAGGGATAAGTTTTGGGTTTTTTTCTTACTTTACCATATGTTGATGAGCTCCGGTGGCTCAAGGGATGATTTAAAGTTTTAGTTTTCTGCATTGGCCACATCCTACATTGCATCATCATCATACTGCACATTATTTCTCATGTTTAATTATATTTTTATGTAATATTATTAGCCTCACTTTACCCTATTATGGTTGAGATTTTTATGTTAGCTTCTGATGTGTAGGTTTCTTTCATGTCTATTATATTATATATTATCTTTTGAGCTTAGTTGGCGTATGATGCTTACTGAGTATCCCGTGTTTTAGTACTCATACTGTACTTCTGCATCTTTTTCTGTAAAAACACGCAGTTCAAATCACCCTTGCCAACTTCATGCTCGTTCGAGGACCCTTGTTGATCAAATTCTGGTAAGATTTTGGTGTGTAGGGACTTACCTCTTTTCTTCTGGTATTTACTATCTGTATTTTGTATGTACCAGACATTGGTGCATTATTTAGTTCTATTCCCGTACTTTAGAGGCTATTATACTAGTGACACCAGGTCCGGGGTTCATATCTTGTATATCTTATCTTTCTTTCATTTCCATAGTGCTCATGTCTATATATGTTGTACCTGTTATATATGTATATACATGGTAGCCCATTTGTCTTATTCTAGCTTTCCTTATTATTTATGATTGTCATTACTTTCTGTTACATTCTTGGGTTTTGGCTTACCTACTAGAGGGTTATAGTAGGTACCATCATGGCCTAATTTCAGGTTATGAAATCATGGTATTGGATCTTTTGGGTCACTGGTCTTACCAGTACAAGAGCAAGTGCCTACTAGAGTCTTGCGGATTAGTACGATGATTTTCCTATCCTATTTTTGGAAGGCCATAAGGAATTCTTAAGAAAATCCTACCTTTTTGATTCTTTATCATGCGTTTTTTACTCTATCAAATTCTAAATTTCCTTTATTTCATTCTTTCTTAGATGGTTAGGAAGAGATCATCAATAGCCAAGGGTCAGGCTCTGTGCCTGCAGCTAGGGGTCGAGGCAAGGTTAGACCTAGAGCTCAAGGTAGGGCGTGAGCTGCGACGCCAACTTGAGGCCAGGCTAGAAAGTCGTCACTAGAGCCAGAGATTGAGACTGAGGATACATTGATAAGTTGGTAATCTAATAACTTATTGAGCCTTTATTCATGAATTATTGCCATATTTTGATGAGAATTAAAGGTACTTATTGCCTTTATTGACGTAAATGAAGGTACTCTTTGTAAAATGAAGAAAGCAAAGGAATTGAACCCAAAGAGCTTAAAATAAAGTCAAAGTATGAAGGTGATTAGAAAGGGGAAGAAAACTGTCACAACCCGATTTCTCAGATTATGATGGCACCTACAACCCCCCAAGTAGGCGAACCAATTCTCGTAGCCCAGAATGGTTAGTAATGGGCTACTACCTAACCAATACGCACAATAAACAGAAATAAGCGAAAGTAGAATTTAAAGATAGTCAATGCGAAAGTAAATAACCCGAATATATACATAAGAAACTACACCAACTCCAAGACTAGGTATCGATAGTATTGAAGCTTCTACTAGAATACGAGTGCTAGAAGTAATAAAATACAATATAAATCCATCTCGGAAAGTACAAGGAGCAACAATGCCAAGAGATGAGATGTGGTGCAGCCCCAGCCGTCAGGCGCTCACCCTAGTCTCGAGTATCCCAAAAGTTGCATGAGTCTCCAATGCGATCAACGGTGAAATCTCAACTAATATATGCACCAAAAAAATGCAAAAGTGTAGTATGAGCACCAAGACAACGGGTACTCAGTAGGTATCATCGACCGACTGAGCGCATATAAGACATAAGAATAGCAAGTAGCAGATAGCAAGAAAGCAGTCACGGAAGCAATAGATAAAGCACAAGGAACTAGCACAGATAATGGACAACCAAGAGTTATAAGCAACCAATGCTAGCGCAGACGATATACATAACACAGAAACACAGGTGTAAGAAAGACTATGATCCTTGCAACAACAATATAAGTAAATAAAGAGAGAGAGTTGAGAAGATGGTGGTATACCGGTAACCTCAAGTAGAAAGGTCAGAAAGGAAATAGACCGACCTAATCAACTAGAAGCCATACAATAATAGAATCATACTAAAAACCACAAACTCTCAATATAAGCATAAACCGAGAGCAATCTCACAATTTATAACCTAGAATGGAATAACTAAGCCACAAGAACCAAGAGTATCTACTCAAGTCAAGATATATAAAAGGAACCGAAACCCACAATCCGCTCAGAAGGCCACACAATAGTGCCTCAAAGATATAGAACTCCCTAGCCCCTCAATACTCAAGCCCAAACTCGGAGCCTCAATAGGCTAAAACTTACCAATCCACCCATAACAAAGGACCACAACAAGCTCTATAAAATGACAGAAGTAATAATCTACCTATAGTCCCAATGGCTGCCCATACAACTAAGAAACGCAATCAAGTGAAAACAAACCCTCCGGCCGCCTATAAAACATGAGCGTACATTGAACACACAATAAACAAGGGTGTAATATGAGTGAAATATGCATGATTATGATGAATCTAATGTAATAGTACCACATATGTTACCTTCTCCAGTACCTATAAGGCCCAATAGAGGCAGGATCTATGAAAGGCCCTTTCCCATGTACCTTTCCTACGGCGTACACCCCCCTCCTGGCATGCTGCATTGGCCCATAGCCTGTGGCCAGGAATGACAGAGGTCCATGGAGGTCTACCCCTCGACCATACATAAAACTGCAAACCTCAAGTGTAACTCAATAATCGTAACCTCGTAGTACATGCCCAGCTTCGACCCGGGTCTAAACCAGTAGTAGTAATCTCAGAAACCCTTCACAGGGTTCCCAAAGTGTATTCAGGTCTAAATCAATAATCAATTCTCAATAACTGTTATCAAGGGTGCCCGAGGTGTATCCGGGTCTAAAACAAAAATCAAGTATCAAAGCCCCTAAACAGGGTTCCCGGCTTATATCCGGGTCTAAATCCATAGAAAACAACATCTAGCGCTATGGTCTAGTCGAGCCTAGTATCAGGATGAAAACCAGTAATCAAATCATTGTAGTATCCTCTCTACTCCAAGAGGTTTCATAAAAGCCAGTTTCAAAACCCTTTCGAAGTCACATTACTGAAAATGGGCCCTCGAGGCCATGAGAGGTTTAGAAAATCATTTATAGTAGTCCCAAAGCCAAATCAATAGTAAAACATGCAAGGAAAACCTTTTTCATGTATGATATGCTCTCAAACAAAAGAGTAACCCAAAATGGCTCACAAATATTTCCTATCGGTCCTGCACAACAGCTCTACAGCTGTCATAACCAGCCTAGAAGGATATCTCTATGTCCAGAACTTGCATGCATAACCAAATAACCTACCATCTATGTTCCAGAGTTAAAACAAGGCCACACAGGACCACAAGGGTAATATACAATAATACATGAACATTAAAATCAACGTATGAAATAAACGGGTAGAAAAAATAAAAAAGGTCTGGGGTACCAACCTATAACAACCCGCCCAAGGATGCTAATTAATGCAGTTATAGCCTATATACGCAGAGTCTAGGTAGGGAAAGCCATAACCTACCTGTCGTCCGATGAATAGCTGTGAGGAAAGTGTCGTCTAGGCTCGAAATGCTCCGAGAAACTCCAAATCGCGAAACTACTATCAATACAGTAATCTATATGTCAAAATAAGACTAATGATACCTATATTGCTATAATAATAGCCGGGTCGAAATTCAGGTCACAAACAGGCTTGTGGGCCCTGCAATCCAAAACCGAAAATGAAAAACACACACGTGTTCCTTATTATCTTGGGAGAACATGCTCAAAATTTGAGCAGAAATAGACATGAAATGGGGCTCCAAAATATCCCACCCATTTAAGGAATTAAGAGAAATTTAATGTAGAAAATGGAAATTAAAGAGAGGACTTACCCGGCTTAGAAGCCAATGGACGAGCTAGGATCGATGAAATGATACCCTCCAATAAGTTGGGGTCATCAATGGTGGAATAAGGAAGCTTTGGGGTTTTTATCTATGGAAGTTCAGACTTGTATTGGAGAATGAAGGAGAAAACAAGAAGAAAGTAAACTTTAAGCTGTCATCCTTGGCCTTCGCGAACGCGGACAAGGCGTCGCCTTCGCGAAGAACCAAAAGGGAGGTTGGCCAAATGCACTTCGCGAATGCGTCCATGGCCCGCGAACAAGAAGAACAAACTTGGGGTGGCTGGAAATTACCCTTCTCGAACGCGGCCACCCCTATGCGAATGCGTTGAACAAAAAGGCCCATGACAACAACTAGCTGTCAAGGGCAGATTTTTCACACTTAGGGTCCCCGAGAACGCATCCAGGGTCCAGCAAATACAAATAACCTAAGATATTTGATGAGAAACGGCGTTTCGGATTCAATAGAATTGACAGAAATCCCATCGGAGGTAGATTTAATGAAAAGTGGACCCCACACCCAAAATCAACCTTTAGCTAACTATTTCCAAAACGGAACCCAATGGCCAAAAATAAGTTCGGAAGCCTCGAGACCCAAACCAATGGTCCCTCTAGCCTAAACTCGACATTTCAGAGCTAACGGCGCTGATCTAATTTTCATCCGAGGTATTCTTCTCCAAATATTGACCAAAGTCAACAAAACAAGCCTAACTAGCCTAAAAACACCAAATGAGAGAGAATTCCAAGGTGAAAAGCTCCCACATCCATGCTCCAGAGCTAACAAAACTGTCGGAATTTGATTCCGAGCACATTCACCAAGAATGTTGACTGAAGTCAACAATTTGAAAAGCCTAAAGCTCTAAGACAAGAAATGCCAAAAAGGCCAAACAAACGGCCCGGGCACCAAACTACCGGTCCCAGCAAGCCATAAATGACTTAGGGCCGCTACAATCAAGCTCTAACGGTACAAGAAAGGTGAAGACACAAAAATTACCGGAAGGGTCATTACATCATCCACTACTAAAAATATTTTCGTCCCTAAAAGTCAGGGAAGAGCGAAAAACTAGAGATTTAAGAACAGCGAATGCACAGTCCGACTACTCTCTCAGACAACCCGGATGGCCTCCTCGACTGGAAGGCACCCAACAGAAAAAAACCAATGAAAGCAACCATGCCTAACTTCTTACTAGCCAAGCTAGAATCCAATTCAAGCTTCAATACACAAGGGGTCTGCCAACCCAAACTGAACCTGAAGAGTCTCAACCGAAAAGCACCGACACAACACAAAAACCAGAGAAGCAAGGCGACCAACACACAGAACTCGAATCTTCAAGACCATAACCAAGTTTACCAGAAAAGCCAACAACCAAAACTCTAACTCATGAACCAACTGATCTGTAAAATCCCTATTATTCTGAACTGAGCAATTTTTCACCACAAACAGGAAGCTTCATACAAGTCGAATACTTAAACCACCCTCAAAGCATCAACTGACACACCAGAGATCCATTGTCTTCGCTTGTACTCTACCATGAACAAAGTCACCCTTTTTACTCAAGTATATCAAAGTCAAGCTATAGTCTACTAGTATTTGCCATCCAAGCAAACAACCCGTAGCATATCAACAAAAACTGGAGTTACCTGTCCAGACTGACCATCAACCAATAAGCAAACACTTTTGCTAATATCAAACTCGATAACAGATGTCAACTGAGTAACCCATATGGACCCGACTGATGTTTGCACATCCAAGTTAGGAAAGGCATATATGAATACCTTATGTTGATGGAGAAACTTTCAAACTGTAGAATGAACCCAACTTCGCTGCACCGTGCCAAATCTGAATCAACTGGAAGCCAATGAACCAGGGCAACCGGCCCAAACAGACCCAAACTAAAACCAAAACTCTGCGAGGAGTGTGGTAAGCCTACCACAAAGTCCGTAACCATCACTAAGCTCCAAACCCCAAGAAGTACCTGCTGCTACTCTGAATACTTGAACACCATTTGGACTTGAAATTGCTTTACAAATCTCAACTTGGGAAGGAATCTACTATACCACGAATATCAAGTCAGGACACCCCGTAAGCAAAGGAAAGGGTGTTTAAAGTCCCAAGTCACCATCTAGTTGTAGAAATTTGGCATAAATCATCAACTCACCTCTTTGACTCGAATCAACCGCTCTACTACATCTGTAGACAACCAACCATTTTGAACCATATATTATACTGGACTTCCAGCCCATACTGGCCGAGTCTAACCACACTAGAACCTCATATAAAAGACAACCCCAGAAAACCCAACCAAAGTAGCATTTCAAACTCTCCGTAATGAAGGCGACGATCAATCTCAAAATATCATTAGAACTTCAAATAGCCTCGCGAACCTTAACCTGCATGACCTGATTTCATATAGCATACACCACTGCTGAATCCTGAACTCATACCATGAGTCTGTCAAACCATGGTAGAAGGAACCTAATGCGATCTAGAACACCGCCAAAATTTGGATTATCCAGCCTAACTCAAAGGTTAGCCAAGGACTAGGTGTCCAAGGCCAACTGTCACTCCACAACTAAAATGGGGAAACTAAGTTGTCCAAACTCCATTCCTCCAAACCCAAGAAGCTGCAACTGAAAAGAACCTACCACGACCTATCCGAAGTAGTTTTCTAGCCCACGATTCTAAAACCTAACTTTAAAATTTCCAACCCAAGCCTTTGTCGAACCTATATGTTGTTAATGAACCTTTAGGAACCGAAGCCAACTAGGCTTTGAATCACAAGTTGACAAAACCACAGTTGCTACTGAAATCTCAAACCAATCGAAGGAAAACCACTGCAATCTATAGTCGGTCGAAACAAGTCCCCAACACACGACCCAAGCAAACCTCCATCATCACCTCAGTCAACAACTAAAACACACGAGTATACACAAAGAGTCATCTCCCTTCTTCTTCAACTAAACAAAAACCTTCCTTAGCATATACTAAACCTTACAAACTCCTTCTCAAATAAAATCTGGAGCCGTTACCTTAGTTCTCACATCTATTTTCCAAGCTCAATAAAGTAGGAGAAGAATGGGATGGATGCCCAACTCACCCAAAATGCTAAGAGTAAAACTCAGCCACGAGGCTACATCAACACGCAGTCGAAAATGCTAAAGCCAAACTCAATCACAATACCGAAATCAAAAGCTCATCCAGAGAACTATGATTGAAATTTATTCCAACTAGAACCTGGGAAAATGATAAGACAACCCAATTGGATAAGAAACCGAGGGAGACTATGGGAAAAACCCACATACCTGCCAACCTCTTAAACAAACCAAAAAAAGAGGGTCGACTCTAATAACCCAAAAAGCAAAACCAAACCATGCTCACTAGCATAACCAACACCTCCTATCTCAATACAAAAGATCAAACTTCAGCATAACTACTGGTAACACCAAACCAAAACAAAACTTCTAGCCATGCTAGATAACAGCCTAGGCAATCAACCATCTAGTACCGCTCAAAAGGGAAGAATCAGCATAAGTCTAGAGCTATAGCAAAACAGAAAACAAACCCAACCAGAAATAGACTAACAAGAACTACCCATGAGCTACAACTCTGGGTAAACACCTATCAAGGATAACTCACCCTCATCCACTACTAAGGAATAAACTACCACGAAAACAACGCATTAAAGCTATAATCCGAAAATCAAATAAATAAACAAGTACCAGGTAGGCATATAAGCAATTAAATGACAGAAAGGATCGAATCACAACGCGAGCAAGGCTATCATAAGTCAAAGGTAATAAGAGCTTCACCTGGAGTAATGATATCACAGACCTCTACCTCAGGCCCACCAAAAGGGGCATCAACCTGACAGTGTCTAACACTGGCCGGAGTAGTCGAAGCTAAAGGCTTTGTCATCCCTCGATGGGGACAGTCTCTAGCATAAAGTCCCATCATACCATAACTATAGCAGCCCAAAGAAGCTCTACTCCGACACCCGGTGCCTATCAACTCTGGATGGATGCCTGAACCACCCGGCTAAAAGCTACCTCTAACCATCCAAGGACCATCCCCGCAAACCTGTAAACTACCTCTCACTGCCTTGGGACCACCCCTACTACCCTATACTCTACCACTGGCCAATGGAACTGAAGCCCTGGGAGATAACACTTGTTGACCTTGCTGACTGGAAGGCAGAATCGTGGGACAATCCCTAAGTAAGTGCCCACACTCCCTGCACCAATAACAAACCTCACTAAGTGGAGTCTGACGGGATGATCCTACTGGACCTGACCGGCCACCACAGCATACACACTCTGAAGGAAAATGCTTAAGAATATGTTTCGTACCCTGCCTAGTCTACTCAACATGCCCTACACAACCATTCTCTAGAACCTGTGGAGTAACTAAAATTGGCCGGGTAGATAAGAAGTAATGGAACCTATATCTGGTAGAGAATACCCTACCTCGAGTATGAGAACCTAGAAAACTATCCTGGCGACAATGTTTCTTATCGCTACCTCCATAAGCCTCACGTTATAAACCATAAATAGCCTAAGCATGATCCATTACCTGAAGGAAAGTAGTCCCAACCATAACCAAATGCTCGCTTTCCAAATGGAGAAGTGAATCAAACCTCCGACAAAACTCTGAACCGTATCAAACTCTGAAGGTATAGCCCTAGAAGTACGCCTAACCATGTCATGAAATCTCGCCTCATACTCCAATACTGACAGATAAGCCTGCTGAAAAACTAGTAGCTCAACCCTAGCTAAAGCACCACTCCAAGAACTGGGTACTAAAATGCTCGTTGGAAGACTCACAGTCCTAGCCACGGTATCCTGAAAAACTGGGGTAGCTATAAATCCAATCAGAGGCTGGGTTGGTACCACACCCCCTATCTAATGCAGTAAACTCTCACTCTGAAGTCCTGGCGCTAATGAATCACTGAAGCAACAGGCACAGAAGCCTCGACATCACTCACTGTCGAACTCATCTTATGCATCTTAGAAGGAATGAAACAACCGAAGTTTAGAAGTCAATAGAGCCAGGAATGCACGATAAGGAGCCAAAAAGATGAACCATTTCCTAACAATGCCCTATAGCCTCCCGCAGATAGGATACAAATGTCATCGTATCGATTCACGAGACTCTACGTAGATAATTGCTTTTGTACCACGACACCGGTGAACCAAGAGCACTGATACCAAGATGTCATGACCTGTCATGATGGCAACTACAACCCCCCAGTTGGCAAGCCAATTCTCGTAGCCTATAACGGTTAGTAATGGGCTATTACCTAACCAATATGCATAATAAACAAAAACTAGCGAAAGTGGAATATAAAGATAGACAACGCGGAAGCAAATAACCCTAATATATACATAAGAAACAACACCAACCCCAAGACTAGGTATTGATAGTACAGAAGCTTCTAATAGAATACAAGTGCTAGAAGTAAAAAAATACAATATAAATCCGTCTTTGAAAATACAAGGAGCAACAGTGCCAAAAGATGAGATGTGGTCAAGCCCTGGCCGTCAGGAGCTCACCCTAGTCTTGAATATCCCAAAAGTTGCATGATTCTGCAATGCGATCAACGGAGAAAGATCAACTAATATCTGCACCAGAAAGATGCAAAAGTGTAGTATGAGTACCTAGACAACAGGTACTCAATAGGCATCATCGGCCGACTGAGCGCATGTAAGATATAAAAATAGCGAGTAGCATATAACAAGAAATCAGACATGGAAGCAATAGAGAAATCACAAGGAACTAGCATAGAGAATGGACAACTAAGAGTTATAAGCAACCAATGCTAGCACAAAAGATATACATAACATAGAAACACAGGTGTAAGAAAGAAAGACGCACCTAGGATCGTTGCAACAACAATATAAGTAAATAAAGAGAGAGAGTTGAGAAGATGGTGGTATAACGGTAACCTTAAGTAGAAAGGAAAGAAAGGAAGTAGGCTGACATGATCAACTAGAAGCCATACAATAAAAGAATCATACTAAAAAACACAAAGTCTCAAGATAAGAATAAACCGGGATCAACCTTATAATTTATAACCTAGAATGGAATAACTAAGCCACAAGAAACAAGAGTCTCTACTCAAATTGAGATATAGAAAAGGAACTGAAACCACAATCTACTCAGAAGGCCACACAATAGTGCCTCAAAGATATAGGACTCTCTAGCCCCTCAATACTCAAGCCCAAACTCAGAGCCTCAATAGCCTAAAACTTACCAATCCACCCAGAAAAAAGGACCACGACAAGATCTATAAAATTATAAAAGAAATAATCTACCTACAGTCCCAATGGCCGTCCATACAATTGAGGAACGCAATCAAGTAAAAACAAACCCTACGGCCGCTTATACAATCAGAGCGTACACTAAACACACAACAAACAAGGGTGATATCTGAGTGAAATATGCATGATGATGATTAATCTAATGTAATAGTACCCCATATGTTACCCCCTCCGGTACCTATAAGGCCCAATAGAGGCAGGATCCATGGAAGGCCCTTTCCCGTGTACCACTCCTACGCCATACACCCCCCTCCTGGAACACTGCGTTGGCCCATAGCCTGTGTACTGGAATGACAGAGGTGCATGGAGGTCTATCCCTTGAACATATACAAAACCTCAAACCTCAAGTGTAACTCAATAATCGTAACCTCATAGAACATGCCCGGCTCTGACCCGGGTCTAAATCAGTAGTAGTAATCTCAAAATCCCTTCACAGGGTGCCCGAAATGTATTCGGGTCTAACTCAATAATCAAGTCTCAATAACCCTTATCAAGGGTGCCCAGCGTATATCCGGGTCTAAAACATAAATCAAGTATCAAATCCCCTAAACAGGGTGCCTAGCTGATATCTAGATCTGAATCCGTAGAAAATAATGTCTAGCGCTATGGTCTAGCCGAGCCTAGTATCAGGATGAAAAAGAGTAATCAAATCATCGTAGTATCCTCTCTACTCTGAGAGGTTTTATAAAAGCCAATTTCAAAACCCTTTCGAAGTCACATTACCGAAAATGGGCACTCAAGGCCATGCAAGGTTTAAAAAATCATTTATAGTAGGCCCGAAGCCAAATTAGTAGTAAAACATGCAGGGAAAACCTTTTTCATGTATGATATGCTCGCAAATAAAAGAGTAGCCCAAAATCCCTCACAAACATTTCTATTGGACCTGCACAGGCTCAACAGCTCTACAACAGTCATAACCAGCCTAGAAGGATATCTCTATGTCCGGGACTCACGGACATTCCCAAATAACCTACCATCTATGTTCCAGAGTAAAACCAAGGCCACACGGGACTACAAGGGTAATATACAATACTACACGAATACTTAAATTAACGTATGCAATAAATTGAAAGAAAAGGCGAATAAGGTCTGGGGTACCAACCTATAACAACCCGCCCAAGGATGATAATTAGTGCAGTTATAGCCTATATACGCAGAGTCTAGGTACGGAAAGCCATAATCTACTTGTCGTCTGATGAATAGTTGTGAGGATGGCATCGTCCAAGCTTAAACTACTCCAAGAAACTCCAAATTGCGAAAACACTATCAATACAATAATCTATATGTCAAAACAAGACTAACGATACCCATATTGCTATAATAATAGTCGGGTCGAAATTTGGGTCATAAACAAGCCCGTGGGCCCTGCAACTCAAAACCGGAAATGAAAAACACACACCTATTCCTTATCATCCCGGTAGCACAAGCTCAAAATTTGAGTGGAAACGGACATGAAATGGGGCTCCAAAATAGCCCACCTATTTAAGGAATTAAGAGAACTTTAATGGAGAAAACGGGAATTAAATAGAGGACTTACCCGTCTTAGAAGCCAAATGATGAGCTAGGATCGATGAAATAATACCCTCCAATCAGTTGGGGTCATCAATGGTGGAATAAGGAAGCTTTGGGGTTTTTATCTATGGAGGTTCGGACTTGATATGTTGGAGAATGAAGTAGAAAACAAGAAGAAAGCCAACGCCCAAAATCAACCTTTAGCCAACTATTTCAAAAACTAAACCCAATGGCTGAAAAAAAGTATGAAAGCCTCGAGAACCAAACCAATGGTCCCTCTAGCCTCAACACTACATTCTGGAGCTAACGGCGTTGATGGAATTTTCATCTAAGGTTGTCATCTCCGAAATCGATTGGAAATCGATTCCGAGCATGTTCACCAAGAATGTTGACTGAAGTCAATTATTTCAAAAGCCTAAAGCTCTAAAACAAGGAACGGCAAAAAAAGACCAAACAAAAAGCTCGGGCACCAAACTACCGGTCCCAGCAAGCCATAAATGACTTGGGGCCGCTATAATCAAGCTCTAACGATATAAGAAAGGTGAAGACACAAAAATAACAGGAAGGGTCATTACAAAAACTATAAAGAGATGTGAAATGACGTGCGAGCCACAAAGAGGAACCTGCATTTCCCGGGTGGCATCACACATGGAAGATAAGAAACTGCCTGAGCAATTACCAACATACGAGTCACACATTGCAAAGGGCGATCGCCCTCCCTTTTGCACCTAAATCGCACAATTGCTGGACTTCACTGCCTAAAGAGAAAGGCACCTGGGAGCCACAAATCTCAAGGTGTGATCGTAGGTGCCGTCACACATCAATCGTACTTTCCTCGAAGGGCATTTTTTGTCCAATTACTTGTGATGTATTTGTGAAGGTTCTAAAACCCTTTTTGGGATCTGTACTAAGGGAATTAAACACCTTTTACTTTCCCAAGTAGAGAATTGATAGAGTACACTATTCTTCTTCTTCTCTAGAGTGAAAAACTCCATTGTTGACAATTACACTTGGAATTTGAATTGGCTATTTGAAGAATGATCAAAATTTGGGAAAACCCAATTGGTATCTTCTCTTATTCCTTCTCTATGACTAGCTAAACTCAATTATAGGGTTGTGTGATTTATGGGTGTTTGACATTGGGGTATGGGTGTTGATTGATTGTGTTTATAATTGATTATTTAGTATGGGTCTATTGAACTCTTCATGTGTTAATTATATAATTGATGGATGCAAACATTGATTTAGTTTTCTAATTACGTGCTTGCTTGAAGAAGGAGTTCTTTAATTGGGTAAGAGCTTAATAGTAGGGATTTGGGATTCCACTATAAATCGAGGCTAGAAATAGCTGGATTTCAGGAAATTCCCATCTAAGAGTCAAATCAAGAAATAGTTTGATTCACCTAAGCTAATTTTGTTGTTTGATCTTCCAACTATGGAGCTTGTAAGAGGCCATAGTAGATATACTTAGTAGGTTGAGAAAACAACTATGTATAGCTTGAACCAAAGCTACATATGTTAATAATTGAGAGTTTATTTGATGAATCAACCCTTGACCCATATGTATGACCCCATTGTAAGCACACCCCTAGGCTTCCCTTCTTGATTTCTAACTCGTATGTTTACCTTGTTAGTTATTACAATAGAAATATTAAATTCCCAATCCTTTTCTCCTAATTTTTACTTTACTTGCACCGAACAATTTCTCATAACTAGTGAATTGAACGTTGATGTTTAGTGGCAAGCAAACGTCCCAATTATTAGTTCAAAACCTTTGTTTGAATCACATATTTGACTTGGTTAGTTCCAACACAGTTAGAAATGAGCGAAATAATTGATATAATTGAGAATGTTGACTTCGGGGTGAAGAATATATGCTTTTGGTACGTCTTAGTCATAACTTTGTGACGCTCAAGGATATTCTCTTGCATGTATTAAAGGTAAGAATAAAATCAACCTCTTTGTTTTATGTGCATTGTGTGATGAGATCTTAGATTAAATTCAAATGCATTGCATTGTTGATCTAGAACTTGGCTTGAATGTTTGTTGAGGCAAAATCATGAGCAATATTTTATTTGTGAAATTATCGTAGGCCTTCTTTGACTTGTTTGTGCCTTTCAAGCCTACAAAATAAAATTAATCCTTAGCATGTCCCCTTTTGAGACGGAAGCCTCTTCTTTGGACAACCACATCTTGGACAATACTATAACACCCCGTACCTTTCAAAACCTATGTGACTAAGTAAATATCGACGAAGGTATTTGAGCTCGAGATTGTGAAGGGGTACTTTGGCCTAGAATTTGAAATGGTCAAATGTATATAAGTGTTAAGTTAAATTATAAGGAGGAGGGTTTTTAAAATGAGATAAAACAAGTGAGGTACTTGCTCGACTTATCTAAGCTCTTAGGTGACAAGTAGGTGCATCACCTACCTACGCTAACGAACTAAGTTCCGAGGGCCGATTACGGGCAGCAACACCATGGATTATTAGACCTAATGGTATCCCAAATGAAGCTTAAAGTTGGCCCATCAAAGCACAACCAAATCTGGCCCAAACAACTACAAAAGTTAGCCACCAATATTGACCACCTTTTGACCCAAGAGAAGCCCAAAATCAGCCCCAAAACTTAACCCTTTTGAGGCCCAAGCAAAGGGTAATTTTGGCCCAAGTTTCTTGACCCATTTTGGCCCAAATATACTCAAAAAAGTCGGCCAAAAGGTCCCTTTATATAGGCCATTTGCTGATCAATGTTGAACACAAAAAGCTGGAAAATTCTCTCTTATCTCATTTCTTTTTGGCAGCCCTTCTCTCCCTTTAGGGTTCTAAGAAGACCAAGATTAATTGAAGCTTAAGGTGAGTCAAACAACTTGTTATCTTGGTATTAATATACTACATATAGCTAGGATATCCTATGGTAAGAAAGACATGAACTATGGCAGCCCTTTCTTATGATTTAACACATGGAAATTGTGTAACAATTAAGAGATTTCTTCTTCTCTTGTTGGTGTATGTGTAGGGGGTACTTAAGATTTTAAAGCATCAATAAAAAGAGGATAAAAACACCCCTTCAAGTGTGGTAAGTACTTTGCCCATGATAATATTTTTGGATTGAAGTTCGGATAGACAATTGTTGTTGAATTGTTGTTAAGAACTCACGGGACAGCGATCGGAAGCCGTGGGTTCAATGTGTTGCTATTGTATTTCGACATGGTGAGTTGTGTAGGGGCTGTTTGATGTGTTTTGTATTATTGGAGGCAGTAGGTTGGTGTGTGTGTGATGTGTATTGGATAAGGGGAGAAAGGTGTGACGATACACCTTTAATTAATGCAAAATACGTAAATCTGCCCGGGAAATGTTTAGCTACTATTTTGGGAATGTTGCAGCAGGTTTAAGAGCTAATATTAGCTTCATTATACCCTTGTGTTGTAGGTTAACTTAATAAAGGAAAGTCCAAGTTGTGGTAAGCGCAATCTTCGGAAAGAACGAGGTATGTTAAGGCTTCTTTATTCCTTATCGGCATGAATCTAGAAATAAAACTCTAAATCTCCGAAAGAAGGAATTTGAGTATTTTGTTGTAAGAGAGCTGATTTGGTAACTCAACAAGTCTTAAGAAACTAATTTATACATTATGGTGATTCAAGTCGCCTTCTTATAAAAATCCGATTCTTTTTGCACGAAACGTAAGTTATCCTTTTGTCGAGTTTCTTCTTTGTATTGTGATCTCTAATCAAGCTTTAGAAAGTATACAAGGAAAGTTAGAAAGTCAATCCCCATTTATATGTGTTTGGTATGTTGATTCCAACACCTAGTAAGCCAAGACTAAAGACGTTATCTAAATGAACCTTCATAAATAACAAGAATAGCTTTGAAGGTCAATCTAGTAATACACTTATTATGCGTGGTTTGCGTGTTAGTGTGCACCGAGGTGCTACTACCATATTGAGGCTATTATATACATAGTGTGAACCGAGGTGCTACTGCCATATTGAGGCCATTATATACATAGTGTGCGCCGAGGCGCTACTGCCATATTGAGGCTATTAAATATAGGGTGCGCCGAGGCGCTGTTGTGGTTCAGTGTGGGTTATAAAGAGTGAGTTGCAGCATGAGTTAATGCATGTGTTGTGTTCTAAAAAGAATAAAGGAGAAAGAGCTTAACGAGTCTTACTAATTACAGTTTACAAGTTTCATATTTTATCTTGTTCAGATTTACTACTTGCGACTTGCTTTTATGCTTCTACCTTACATGCCAGTACATTATTGTCGTACTGACGCCCCATTGCCTGGGGGCGCTGCATTCATGCCTGCAGGTCCAGAAAGAAACCCAGATAGACCTCTTCAGTAGGAGTTGCGGAGTTCAGCCATTTTGGTAAGCTCCATTCTTCCTGGAGCTGACGAGTCAGAGGTCTAGCTTATATTTTGACCAGGTTAGGTATATGTACAGCTTATGGGTAGTCCAGGGCCCTGTCCTGGATATGAGATATTTTACTTACTCCTAGAGGCTTGTAGACGTGTAGATGTACATCAGTGTTGGGTATGGCCTTGTCGGCCTTGTTATTAGTTATCTACTATGATAATAGCCTTGTCGGCCTTGAGTTGCTTAACTACTATTGAGCTTTCAGTGTTTCAAATTGTAATTCTTAGAGACCTTGTCGGTCTCAGACCCCCAGCAGGTTCAACAGCGATACACTCTATTTTGGCACCCTCGGCCTTTTGGGGCTCCGGGTGTCGGTCATGCCTCCCATGGTTTGGGGCGTGACAAACTTGGTATCAGAGCACGTCGAATCCCAGGGAGTCTACAAGCCGTGTCTAGTAGAGTCTTGTTTATGGGTGTGTTGTGCACCATACCTATAATCATGAGGCTATGGGACATTTAGGAAATGTTATCCTTCTTTCATTTGCTAGATCGTGCAATAGAGCGAGGTCATAAGATGTTTGAAGTCTAATTCATGTTTTTCTCTTCCTTGTCTACATAAATGCATGTGACTAGACAAATGAGTAGCCGACGGGTTGGCACGGATACGGGGGAAGGTACTAGTCATTCCCCGCCTATCCGATTGGATAAATTTGAGGCTCAAAGTGAATCACCGACACCAGAGATCCCAGTTTATCAAGTACCTGATGAGACTAGAGGGGATCCAGTACCCCTGACCCCACCTGCTCCAGTGGCATCTGATATAGCTAGAGATGAACCAGCACATGTAGCTCCTCCACCTGAAGCAGAGGACCAGGACATCAGGAGTGCTGTTCGATTATTGACCCAGATGGTAGCCACACAACAACAACAAATTGGGGCATCAACGAGTGATAGGTCAGGTGGCTCAGAAAGTTCTAGGGCTCGAGAGTTTATCAGCCTAAGTCCTCCTATATTTACAGGCTCTGACCCACGTGAGGATCCTCAGGAGGTTATTGATCAGACATATCGAGTACTTCGAGTCATGCATGCAACAGTAGTGGAGGCAGTGGAGTTTGCATCTTTCAGGTTACGAGATGTGGCCATTTTATGGTTCGAGGCTTGGGATCGGTCTAGGGGATCAAATGCACCCCCAGCTGAGTGGGAGGAATTTTCAGAGGCCTTCCTAGCTCACTATCTTCCACAGGAGGTTCGAGAGGCCAGACTTGATCAATTTCTAGCCCTTAGGCAGGGCAATATGAATGTTCGACAGTATAGCCTCAAATTTAATTCATTAGCTAGGTATGCCCCCGATATTGTGAGTACGATGCGAGCTAGAGTTCATCGATATGTGCGTGGTCTTAAGGATGAATTGATTAAAGGATTAACAATAGCAGCCACACAAGAGGATATGAATATTTCTAAGATACAGGCTATTGCTCAGACTGCAGAGGATCTTGAAGTACAAATTGGAGATAACCAAAGCCGAGAAAGGGATCAGAATAAGAGGGCTAGATCTATTGGGTCCTATGTAGAGCCACGAGGTAATGTTAGGCCAAATTTTAATAGGCGATCACCCCACCCTACTAGTGGTGCCCCATATCAGTTGTAAAAGCAGAGGTATGATCGTTTTTCTCAGACTGGACCAGGCCATAGTTCTGGTGCATCCAGTTCCTATCGCCAGGGGAATTCAGGTCAGATGAGGCCACCTTTGCCACCTTGTGTTCAGTGCGGTAGGAAGCATCCTGGGATATGTCGCCTGGGTTCAGATACTTGTTATTCATATGGGCATCCTGGTCACTTTATGCGAGACTGTCCGAGTAGAGGTAGGAGTGAGATATCCCAGCCTACAGGGTCGATGGCAGCTTCTTCATCTACTATTCGTCCCCCAAGGACAGGACAACAGGCTATACCAGGTCGTGGTAGAGGTAGGGGAGGAGGAGGAGCATCCAGTTCAGGCAGTGGTCAGAATCACACTTATGCTCTAGTCGGTCGCCAGGACTTGGAATCGTCACCTGATGTTGTTACAGGTACATTAACTATTTTTACTCATGTTGTTTATGCACTTATAGATCCTGGCTCTACTCTTTCATATGTTACCCCGCTCGTTGCTAGTAAGTTGGGGGTAGGCCCTGAGTTATTGCCTAGCCCATTTGTTGTATCCACGCCAGTTGGTGAATCTATTATAGCTAGACGAGTTTATCGAGATTGTGCAGTGTGGATTTATGACCATCTCACTTCAGCTGATCTAATCGAATTAGATATGATTGACTTCGATGTCATTATGGGCATGGACTGGTTCGCTGCATGTTATGCTAATATCGATTGTAGAAATAAGGTTGTCAAATTCCATTTTTCGGAAGAAACAATCCTGGAATGGAAAGGTAATGCTGCCACGCCAAGGGGTAGGTTTATTTCCTACCTTAAAGCCCAGAAAATGATTTCTAAAGGCTATATTTATCATT
>QJPP01002853.1:0-107676 GCA_003996215.1 Jaltomata sinuosa | reverse complement strand
GGCAGCACCACTTCCTAGTGGTGACGGCCACGTGACGGTCCGTCAAGGTGGTGACGGTCCGTCACCCCAAGCCGTCACACTTAGGCAGTCGGTTATGCGGAATCCGAGCGTTTTTGGGATTTGTTTCCTAGACTTCTATAAATACCCTATGTTAGGTTTATTTTACATGTGAAGCTTTTTACATACATTACCCAATAATTTTAGGAGTTTAAAGTCGAGATTTGAGAGAGGAAAACACGCAATACACGTTTTCCTCCTCCTCAATCTTGTTCTTGATTTGTTCTTGAGTTCTTGGTTTCTTGTTCTTGGAATACTTGAAGATTGTTTTCATTATATTGTAAGGATCTTTTCCCTTTATTATGATTATGACTTTCTTCTTTTCTTCTTCAAGCATGATTAACTAAAACTCTCACAACTAGGGTTGTGGGAGCCATGGCAAACGTAGCAAGATAGATTCCGGGTAGCATCGGGTTCAATATATATATTGTCACGTTGTTAATTATTCATTATGTCACATTTTCTAGTGGTTGCAAACATTAGAACATGCCTAGGTTTAATTTGCTTGAGTAAAGAGATTAAAACCGGGAAACTTGATTAACGACGAGGATTCGAGACTACCAACTCTCGTCTTATGATTAATGCTGTAACTAGATTAATCTACTTGATGTTTAGGATTGAAATCTAAAAGCATACCTTTTCAAGTTCGAGAGAATTGAAAAGTAAATTTGTCTATTTGGTTGAGAAACGTTTAGACGATACAATTAATTCAATCACATCGTTACACGCATATAGAAAGAACCCCGTTAAGCCTAGAATCGACTTTGTTACTAACGCCATGGTAAACACTTCCCTAGTTCTCTCTCTCCTATTGATTATCATTCATACGGTAAGTGTTTGTTTTGTTTACAAATATTGATCACAAAACCCCCCCATTTACCGGAAACTATTGACGACTAGTCACTTAATTCACTAAACACTTAACTTTCACCATATTCTCTGTGGGATTCGACCCCAACCTTTGTTGGGTTCTATATTTGACTACGACCGCTTACGCTTCGTTAATTCGAGGTGTAGTTTGGGCGTTATCATTTACATTCCTCTCTTGTGTTGAAATTGATACGTTAATTCCCTTTCCATTTCCCCATATTTTTACTTTTAAATTGTTTGAACATTGACTTACCCTAGTGATTACTATTCGATGATTTCTTAGCGAATCATCACTCCATTCCCTATGGGTACGACCCCAACATTTGTTGGGTATATTTATTTGTTTTGTATGATGATCGTTACCACCTCTTGTCATGACCCAAAAAAGGGTCGTGATGGCGCCTACATACCCCCCAGTAGGCAAGCCAACCCAAAACATGCGGAAGATAAATAAAGTAGTTAATATAAAGAAAGAGAAAGAGACGAACATAAGGGAGATAGGCCCAATAGCATATATACTTACCAACTATACTAAATATTCAAAAATGGCCCTAAAGTTACCAAGAAGACAAAATATACAAGAACCAACTCAGACCTGGTGTCACCGGTACAAGAGCATTTAAAGTACGGAGTAGCTATACAATAAACTCTATCTATCCAAAATACAAAATATAGACAAATATGATAGATGGAAAGCATGTAAAGTCTCCAAGGCGCCGAGAGCTCACCGCGATACGAACTGCAATAGGCCTCAAACGATGAGAGGATCAATACGGGTGGCTCGTACTAGGTGGTGCATCAGAAAAAAGATGCAGAGTGTACTATGAGTACCAACACAATGGGTACCCAGTAGGCATCATCGGCTGACCGAGAATAGAAACATAATATATAATATAAATTATAGGAATGTAAGCTAACTACAGGGATCCACCTAAATCTAGTTATAAAACTGAAAATAAAACTAACCGAACCAAAAAGAAGGAAAAATAAAAACATAATCAATCTAGGCAACCGACAACCCAAGTATACTCAAGCTAATGCAATGCGGGGGGAGATGATGTGGTGCATGTATGTATTAAAATAAAACTCAGAATAACGCATCGGGCGCCCAAAATTTAACATCGGACTCATCAAGATATGTATAGAAAGTAAAAACCCAGAATATCGCATCAGGCACCCAGAATTTAACATCGGACTCATCAACCTATGCATGGAAAGTAAAATCCAGAATAACACATCAGGGCACCCGGAATCGATCATCGGACTCATCAACAGAAAGTAAATGAAGGAAAAGGCACAGAAATATCTCTCGGACCCGCATAAAAAATAGTATTTTCCTTTCCTTTCCAAAACCAAAAGTAAAACAAAATTAATTCCTTTAAGATCCAAAAGTCATAGTAACTGTAGTGAATCTCAAGTTGGGACAAAAAACATCCAAAATCATTCCTTTATATACAAATAGCGCGAGAATGCAGAATAAGCATGTAAATTTCCATGTTCAGAATACATGAATAGCACATGATGAGGAAATATAGCGTAAAACACCGTCAAATAAAGAGAACTGGCCTGGAAACTCCGTCCAAATCCAAGCTATGGCCTCTGGCCCACAGATACACACAACAGTAAAATAAAATGGGAAGAACAAAAAATAACTACGAAAATAGCTAAATGCAACCGCTCTACCTCTAAAACCTCCGAAAATCATGTTAAGGATTCTATGATAGGCATAACAATAGTACGGGCTCCTAGAGTACCGATAACATTAATAATTCTAATCTATTATCCAGAATGGCTAAAATAATACAAGTAACATGATTTAAGCCAAATTCAACCCAGAGTCCAACCTAACATGCCAAGAACATATATAATATAAAATCTAACTAAACTCAGTCTAGAAAAATAAACCGTAACCTACCTCGGGGCCGAACCGTAAAGACGAACCATCACTCATGTGCCTTCCTCTTCTGAACAGCCTCAGAAAGCTGCCACGCTATAAAGAACAGAATCCAAGTGTCAAGACGAGAATAATGACACCTATATTGCTATACGAAAATTCATGTTGAAAATCAAGCTAAAAAATGACCCTCAAGGCCCGTGCGATGAAATAGGAAAACAAATCACAATTATAATGACAACGGGTTAAGGAACCCATACCCAAAATTTGGGCGCCAACGGGACTCATTTCGGGGCCTGAAACAGCCCTGAAGTCCCCTTGATCAAAGGAGAATTAAAGATGCAGAATTAAGGATTTTGGAGGCAGAAAAGTACAACTTTAGAGGCAAGAAACGACCACAGACCGGAGCTACAATCACCACTACGCCTAGGGAAAAGTTGGGGTTGAATTTTGAGCTATTTTAATGGGAGGAAAACCGAGGTTGAAATATTGCAGAAGAAGCTTGAATTTGGTGAAGTGGCCAACCTTATAGCTGCCAGCGCCAAGGCACATGGGCGCCCATGCAAGCGCAGGAGAGGGCATGCCACAACGCCCTAGCGCCGCAGGAGCGGCCCAGCCACAGTGCCTAGCACACCACAGGTGGGCTACCTTGCCAGCCCAGGCAGGCATGCAAGCATGCTCAGGCCAGCACAGGTTCGATCAGGCGCCCGCCATGGCGCCATACCAGCAAACAGCAGCTGCCAAGCTAAGCATTTGGCAACTTGGAAACAGATTGACCCTTGTAAATGCATCTAGGGTCCCGTGAACAAAAACGAGGTGAGCTATTCAACTAAAAATGGCATTCCAAACTCAACGAAATCGATAAAAATCCTAATGAAGGTCGATTTAATGAATAGTGGGCCCTATGCCTAAAACCAACCATTGGCCAACCTTTCCCAAAACAAAACCCAGAGGCCAAAAACAAGTCCAAATGACTTGGGACCCAAACCAAAGGTCCCTCTAGCCCAAAGTCGACATTCCAAAGCTAACAGCGCTGATGGAATTTCCATCCTAGGGCGTCTTCTTTGAATGTTGACCAAAGTCAACCCTACTAGCAAAACTGGCTTGTAAATTAAAAAAAATACAAAACCAAATCGAAAGCACCCAGATCAAAACCAAGGGTCCTACAAGACCAAAATCCCTATTCTGGAGCCAACAAAACTGTTGGAATTTGATTCTGAGAGTGCTTACCAAGAAAGTAGACCAAAGTCAAGGATTTTCTAAGTTCAAGTTTTAAAACAAGGAAATGGCCATAACGACCTAACGAACGGCCCGAGCATCAAACCGTTAGTCCAGACAAGTCATAAATGACCTGTTGGCACTATGCAAAATCTTGAAATACGAAAAAAGCATGAAAAACAGAAAATGACCAAGAGGGTCATTGCAATATCCACTACTAAAAGGACTTTCGTCCTCAAAAGTTAGAGAAAGGATAATACCTGAAGACTTGAAAAGATGAGGATAGTGGGTCTGCATGTCGGTCTCAATCTCCCAAGTAGCCTCCTTGATAGGATGATGTCTCCACTGAACCTTAACTGACAGAATCTCCTTGGACCTCAATTTCCTAACCTGTCTGTCCAAAATAGCCACAGGCTCCTCCTCAAAGGATAAAGATTCATCCAATTGAAGCATGTGAGACTCAACCAGAATATACCGATGCAGCATAGAGACATGGAAAACTGGGTGAACACTAGAAAGAGTAGGAGGCAAGGCCAGATCCTAAGAAACCTCTCTAATATGATGAAGAATCTCAAATGGACTAATGAACCTAGGACTGAGCTCACCCTTCCTCCCGAACCTCATCACGCCCTTCAAAGGTGACACCCGAAGGAACACACTATCACCAACTATGACCTCTAGATCTCAAACTTTCTGGTCAGCATAACTCTTTTGCCTACCCTGGGCTGTGCAAAGTCTCTCCTGAATGACCCAAACTCTATCCATAGATTCACGAAGCAAGTCGTTACCCCATGGCCTAACCTCGAAAGCATCAAACTAACCCATGAGAGATCTGCACCACCTACCATATAAATCCTCAAATGGAGGCATTTGAATGCTGGAATAATAACTATTATTATATGCAAACTGTGCCAAGGCTAAACAATGGTCCCACTAACCCCCAAAATCAATAACACAGGCTCATAAAATATCGTCTAGAACCTGAATGGTACGCTCTAACTGACCTTCTATCTGCGGATGAAAAGCGGTGCTAAGCTCAACTTTAGTACCCAACTCTCTCTGAAAAGACCTCTAGAAATGCAAAGTGAACTGAGTATGACAGTCATAAATTATAGAAACTGGCACACCATGCAAACGGACAATCTCTCGGATGTAGATATGAGAAAACCTTTCGTAACTACAGGAAGTCCGAATCAACAAAAAATGAGCGGACTTCGTCAACCTATCCACAATGATCCAAATAACATAAAATTTCTGCAAGGTACGTGGCAATCCAACTAGAAAGTCCATAGCTATCCACTCCTATTTCCAGTACGGAATGGGTAGCCTATGAGACAAACCACCTGGCCTTTGGTGCTCAAACTTCACCTGCTGACAGTTTAAGTACCTAGACACGAAAGCTGATATATCTATCTTCATCACAAACCACCAGGAGTGTTTCCTCAAGTCACGATACATCTTAGCTTCCCAGGGTTGAATGGAATATCTAGAATAATGAGCCTCCTCAAAGATCAATCTAACCAAGTCACCAAATCTAGGAACGCAGATATGACCCTCGATCGTCGAAATACCCTCTCAATCTAAGGTCGCCTTCCTATCCTCACCACCTAACACCTTGTCACGAATGATCCTCAACCTTACATTATCAAACTATTGTACCCGAATCTGCTCCAACAAGGAAGATGTAGCCTCAACATAAGATAGAATACGGCCAGCTCAGAAATGTCAAGTTTAACTAACATGTTAGCAAAGGACTGGATGTCCCAAGCTAAAGGTTTCTCCTCTATTGCTAAGAAGGCCAAGCTACCCATGCTCACTGGCTTCTGGCTCGAGGCATCCGCTACCACATTTGCCTTGCTCGGATGGTATAGAATAGAGATGTCATAGTCCTTCAGTAACTCCAACCACCTACGCTGCCTCAAATTTAGATCCTTCTGGCTGAAAATATACTAAATACTACGATGGTCAGTGAAGATCTCACAATGCACACCATAAAGATAATGTCTCCAAAACTTCAACACGAAGACTACCGTAGCCAACTCCAAGTCATGTGTGGGGTTATTCCTCTCGTGAACCTTCAACTGTCTGGAATAATAAGAAATAACTCGGCCTTGCTGCATAAATACACAACCCAAAAAAATACATGAAGCAACATAATATACAGTAAACCCCTGACCCTCGACTAGAAGGAGTAAGAATCAGAGCTAAAGTCAATAAGACCTTGAGCTTCAGAAAGCTCACCTCACACTCATTTGACCACTGGAAGGGAACATTCTTCAGAGTCAATCTAGTAAATAATGTTCCTATAGAATAAAACCCCTCCACAAACCGTCTACAATAACCAGCCAACCCGATGAAACTACGAACCTCGGTAGGAGAAGTAGGCCTAGTTCAATCAGGAACTGTCGTAATCTTTACCAAATCCACCATAATCTCATCCTTGGACACGATGTGCCCTAGGAATGCCATATACTCAAGCCAAAACTCACACTTAGTGAATTTGGCATATAATATTTGGTCTCAAAATGTCTGAAGAACAACTCTAAGATATTGATCATGCTCCTCCCTACTCCTCGAATATATCAGAGTATCATTAATGAACACAATCACAAATGAGTACAAGTAGGTAGTGAACACACAGTTCATCAACTCCATAAATTTTGCTGGGGCATTAGTCAACCCAAAAGACATGACTAGGAACTCATAATGGAAGTATCGAGTCCTAAATGCAGTCTTTAGGATGTCCGCAACCCTGATCCTCAATTGGTGATAGACAGACCTTAAGTCAATCTTAGAGAACACTGTTTCACCCTGTAACTGGTCAAACAAATCATCAATACGTGGCATCAGATATCTATTCTTCACTGTCACCATATTCAATTGTATGTAGTCAATACACATACGCATGGACCCATCCTTCTTCTTCACAAACAAAACTGGAGCACCCCAAAGAGACACACTAGGCCTGATGAACCCTCTACTCAACAGATCCTGCAGCTGATCCTTAAGCTCCCTTAACTTAGCTGGTGCCATCCGATATAGCAAAATAGAAATGGGTTGAGTACTCGGCTTAACATCAATACCAAAGTCAATGTTATGATCAAAAGGGAGACTAGGAAGATCAGAAGGAAACACATTTGAATATTCGTAAACCATAGGAACTGACTCAAAAGAAGGTGTGGTTGCACTAGTATCATAGATGTAAGAAAGATAGGCTAATCACCCCTTCCCAACCAACCACTGGGTAATCAGGAAAGATATAACTCCCCTTGGCATGTAGCTATTGGCACCTTTCTATATGATAGGAGGGATACCAAGCATCTGTAGAGTAGTATTCTTGGCAATGTAATTAAAGACCGCATGGTAAGGAGACAACCAATCTATGCCTAAGATCACGTCAAAATCAACCATATCAAGTACAACCAAGTCTGTCTATGTGTCATACCCCAGGATAGTCACCACACAAGCTCGATGACCTGATCCACTACTAAAGAATCTCCTAATGGTGTAGATACACGCAAAGGCATAGGAAATGACTCACAAGTAGACTCCAGACGGGTAGCATAATAAGCAGATACATTGGAGAATATAAACCCTGGATCAAACAATGCAGAAGCATACTGATGACAAATAGAGATTGTACATGTGATGATAGCATCTAAAGCCTTGGCCTCTGTCCCACCTAAAACTGCATACATGTTGCCTCGACCACTATGACCACTTGATCTACCAGACTGAGGACCACCTTTAGTACCCTGCGGACCACCCCTACTACCCTGTGCACCGCCTCTGGCGGGTTGTGCTTGAGCCCTAGGGGCCTGACCTGTATGATCCTTTCGCTTTTGGTGCAATACCAATAGGCACTCTCTAGCAAAGTGGACTATCTCACCACACTCATAACAACCCCGACCCAATATCCCCTGCAGTGAATACCCTACAGATCAGAATGACTACCACAACATGTAGACCCCAAATGATCACCTCGTGGAGCAAGAATAATACTATGGCTACTTTGTCCCTAAGTAGTCTGTAATGCCACCTGAATAGGCTGGATCGGCTGGAAATGTTGTTGATGCTGACCTCTACCAAAGTGGCCTCTACCATAAGCCTGTGAACTACTGAAATTGTCGTGATGGCGGGGCCTCTTATCGCTTCCCCCTTGGGCCTCATGGTCTACTAGCTCCAAAAATAACTAGCCTGATTCTACCATACCCTCTGTAGCCAATTGAAGGTGTAAAGCTAATCCCCGGACAAAGCGACGCACCCGCTCATGGTAGTGGGCACAATCATAGTGGCGTTCCTAGATAACTTATAGAAATGAACCTCATACTCTGAGACAGACATAGAGCCCTACTCCAACCCAACTAACTGATCAATCAACCTCTCTTTCATGCTACGCGGTACATAGTTCTCCAGAAAAGCTGCGAAGAACTAGGCCCAAGTAAGCTAAGGTGACCCGCCTGATCTGCAAACTACATATGACCTCCACCACTGTTTCGCTGGACCATCCAGCTGAAACACAGTGTTATCTGCTCCATGAGACTCGACTAACCCCAAATTATGCAATCTTTCCTAGAATCTAGTCAGAAACTCATACGCATCCTCCCTAGAAGCACCTGAAAACCTTGGAGGACCCAATCTCAGAAACCTACCAAGCATCTTATGCTTCTTAGAAGGCATAATGGGCCTGGCTGGAAGAGGTGGAACAACGGTAGGGACTGGCAATACCTCTAATTTAGGAGCCGCAGCAGCAAGCTATGCTCCTGAACCCAGACTCGCTGACTGGGCTAAAGTCTGAGCCTCATCTCGAACTTGAGAACCAATAGAAGTACCTGGTAAAGCTGCTGGTAGGGTCATACCCTCAAGAAACCCGAGTAACCAAACCAAAGTGTCTTGAAACACTGGAGTAGCCATGAAACCTGTCAGATGCTGGGATGGACCCATACCCTCTGGCTCATACTGAACCTCATCAACCCTAACCATATGCTCTGGTAATGGTACCCTAGCCTGGGCCTCAGATGGCATCACAACCTGACCCCTACCTTGACCCCTAGGTTGACCTCTATCCACATCCCGTAGCTGGAGCTCTAACTGTAGGTGCAGGGGCCTCGTCCTCACCCGCTGCTAACCTTCTCCGAACCATCTGAGAAAGAGTGTAACAAAGATACTTAGAAGTTTCTCAGGTCAAGGAATCACAACAAGGAATCAAACAAGATGTAATCCTTCTTAAAAATGTCCTATAGCCTCTCGCAGATTGGATACAGACGTTATCGTACCAATCCATGAGACTCTATTAGACATTTTACTCTTGTACTGGCGAGATCGGTGAGCCTAAAACTCTGATACCACTTTGTCACGACCCATAAATAGGCCGTGATGGTACCTACATAACCCCATTAGGAAAGTCAATCCAAAACATGCGAAAGATAAATAAAGCAGTTTATATAAAGTCAGCGGAAGATACTAACATAAGAGAGATAATGTGAATAACATATATACATACCAACTGTACTAAATATACAAAAATGGCCCTAGAGTGACCAAGAAGACAAAATATACAAGAACCAACCCAGACCTGGTGTCACCGGTACAAGATCGTCTAAAGTATGGAGTAGCTATACAACAAACTCTATCTATTCAAAATACAAAATATAGACAGATATGATAGATGGAAATCATGTAAAGTCTCTAAGGTATCAGGAGCTCACCACGATCCAAACTGCAACAGGCCTCAAATGATAGGAGGATCAATGAGGGTGGCTTGTACTCGGTGCAGCATTAGAAAAAAGATACAGAGTGTAGTATGAGTACCAAGACAATAGGTTCCCAGTAGGCATCATAGGCCGACCGAGCATAGAAAGATAATATAAAATATATATTACAGGAAAGTAAGCTAACTACAGGGATCCACCTAAATCTAGTTATAAAACCGAAAATAGAACTAACCAAACCAATAAGAAGGAAAAATAAGAACAGAATCAATCCAGGAAACTGATAACCCAAGTATACTCAAGCCAATGCAATGCGAGCGGAGATGATGTGGTGAATGTATGTATAAAAATAAAACCCAGATTAACGCATCGGGCACCCTGAACTTAACATCAAACTCATAAACATATACATAGAAAGTAAAAACCAAGAATATTGCATCGGGCGCCTAGAATTTAACATTGGACTCATCAACATATGCATGGAAGTAAAACCCAGATAACACATCAGGGCACCTGAAATCGATCATCGTACTCATAAACAGAAAGTAAATGGAGAAAAAGACCAAAAAATGTCCCTCGGACCAACATAAAAAATACTCCCTCTGTTTCAATTTGTTTGACCTACTTTCTATTTTAGTCCATTTCAGAAAGAATGACCCTTTCCCTTTTTAGTAACTTTTTAATTTCAACTTTCTACATGGCATGTTTAAGACAATAAGATTAAAGGGCATTTTGGTACATTCCACATATCTTTAATTTAAGACCACAGATTCAAAAGTCTTCTTTATTTTCTTAAACTCTGTGCCAAGTCAAAAAAGTTTAATCAATTTGAAACAGAGGGAGTAGCATTTTCCTTTCCATTCAAAAACCAATAGTAAAACCAAACTAATTCCTTTAAGATCCAAAAATCATAGTAACTTTAGTCAATATCAAGTTGGGACAAAAAATCTCAAAATTCATTCCTTTCTATACAAATGTCTTGAGAATCCAGAATGAGCATGTAAATTTCCACGTTTAGAATATATAAATAGCACATTACAAGGCAAGATAGGGAAAAACACCCGCAAATCAAGAGAACTAACCTAGAAACTCTATCCAAATCCAAGCTATCGCCTCAGACCTATAGATACACACAATGTTAAAATAAAAAGGGAAGAACGTAAAATAACTATGAAAACAGCTAAAAGCAACCGCTCTACCTCTAAAACCACCTAAAAGCATGTTAAGGATTCTATAATAGGCATAATAGTAATACGGGCTCCTACAGTAAGGATAACATGAATAATTCTAATCTATGATCCGGAATGGCCAAAATAATACAAGTAACATGATTTAAGCCTAATTCTACCTAGAGTCCAACCTAACATTCTAGGAACATATATATAAAAAAATCTAACTAAACTCAGTCTAGGAAAATAAACCATAACCTACCTCGGGGTCAAACTACAAACACGAACCATCACTTTTGTGCCTTCCCCTTCTGAACAGCCTCAGAAAGCTTCCATGCTATCAAGAACAGAATCTAGGTGTCAAGATGAGAAGAATGACACCTATATTTCTATACGAAAATTCAGGCAGAAAATCAGGTCGAAAAATAACCCTCGGGGCTCATACAATGAAATAGGAAACAAAAATCAAAATTATGTTTGCAATGGGTTAAGGAACCCATGCCCTAAATTTTGGAGCAAACGGGACTCGTTTCGGTGCCTGAAATAACCCCGAAGTCCCCTTGATCAAAGGGGAATTAAAGATGGAGAATTAAGAATTTTTTGAGGTGGAAACGTATCACTTTGGAGGCAAGAAACGACCATAGATTGGAGCTACAATCACCACCACACCTAGGGAAAAGTTGGGGTTGAATTTGGAGCTATTTTAATGGGGGGAAAATCGAGTTAGAAATGTTGGAGAAGAAGCTGGAATTTGGTGAACTGGCCTACCTTATAGCTGCCAATGCCCAAGCGCAGGGGTGCCTATGCATGCACAGGAGCGGGCACGCCAGAATGCCCATAAACCGTAGGAGAAGCCCAACCACAACGCCCAACACACCGCAGGTGCACTGCCCTTCCAGCCCAGGCAGGCACGCAGGCACGCATAAGCCAGTGCAGGTGTGGCCAGGCACCCGCCATGGTGCCATACCAGTGACCAGCAGCTGCCAAGACAAACTTTTGGAAGCTTAGAAATTGATGGACCCCATGTTCAAAACCAACTATTGGTCAACCTTTACCAAAACAAAATCCAAAGGCCAAAAACAAGTCTGTATGCCTTGGGACCCGAAACAAAGGTCTCTCTAGCCTAAAGTCAATATTCCAGAGCTAACAGCGCTGATGGAATTTCCATCTGAGGTCGTCTTCTCTGAATGTTGACCAAAGTCAACCCTAGCAGCCAAACTGGCCTAAAAACACAGAAAACAACACAAAATCAAATTGAAAGCACCCTATACCAAGGGTCCCACTAGACCAAAATCCCTATTTCAGTGCCAACGGATCTAGTGGAATTTGATTCTGAGTGCATTTACCAAAGAAGTTGACTAAAGTCAAGGATATTCTAAGTTCAAGTTCTAAAATAGGGAAATGGCCATAACAGCCTAACGAATGGCCCGAGCATCGAATCGCCAATCCTGACAAGTCATAAATAACCTATAGCCACTGCAGGAAAGCTCGAAATGCAGAAAAAGCACGAAAAATATAAAATGACCTAAAGGGTCATTAGACTTCCTTTAGGAGTGTGTTTTTGAACGTCATCAAACCCTCAAATGGTTTTGCATGCTTCTCCTCGCTCCGTGAGTAGACACGAATAACATCTATAAAGACTATGACAAACATATCCAAGTACTGTTTGAATACCCTGGTCATTAAGTCCATAAAAGCTACATGAGCATTTGTTAGTCCAAGAGACATACCACAAATTCATAGTGACCATACCAAGTTCTGAAGGTTGTCTTTGCAATGTCACATTTTCTAACTCTTAGTTAATGATAACAGGACCTGAGATCAATCTTGGAGAAGTAACTGGCACCTTGAAGTGTCACGCCCTGAGGCTAGCCCCTAGACGTAACACGAGACCTAGGGTCATAAGTAACCCCAAGCTAACCCTAAAACTAGCATATCACAAGCATACTAAATATAAAACTAAACAAATGAAAGCATATTGAATAAGTCATAACTGAAGGAAGTAATGATTCTAAGGATATCTAAAATAATAGTCTGTCTGTAAATCAATGGAACTACAAAAGCTGAAGTCTGAATCTATGTTGAAAGCCTCTAATACTGATGAGCTACTGGGACAAGCCCCCAACTAACTCCAAGTACTAAAAGTAAAGACAAACTGACTAACTCAAAAAACATGTAAAAGATATGTCCTCGGATGATGAGGACTCACCACTGATTGTCGCTGATATGGCACCGGGCAAGCTATTAATGAGGCTGAAGCTGGGAACCTGAACCTACATCATGATAGGATGCAACATATAGATTATGCATCAGTACTTTGAATATACTGAGCATGAGGGATATGCAAGGCTGACTGAAATGTATATATGCTAAAATACAGGAAAATCTGTAAATGAACTAAACTGTAGTACATAGACCCAAAATATAATCATCCATAAATAGCTGAAATGCAAGAGTAATCTAAAAAATATGCTAAAATCTAAAAGTAAACATAACTGAAGGCCTAATGCACTTTACTGAAACTAACATTGTGGGAGAGTCTATTAACCGACATAAACCACGTGAGCTAAACATGGAGTCTGATGTATACGCCCCATCAAAATGACCCAATATATCTTGGCAGGGTATAAAGGCATGACTGTGGCGTGATCACTAAATCTGGTTCCCAACAAAGGGGACTTATAAACCTACATTAACACATAGTTGTGGGACCTCAAGGGTATGTTGAACCCTGGTCCAACTCGGTGCTAAACCCTACTCCCAAACTTAATACTAATAGCTCATTAAGACTGAAGTCCTAAATTTTCTGAGACAGAGCTCAAATGTTCTGAAATCACTAATTTTTGAAATGTTGTAGTAGACTAAAAAACTATCTAATTCTACTTTTAAAACTCATACTGATAAACTTGGTTGGATTCTGAAAGAAACATAATACCTTAGAAAAATCCTATAATTTAAGGCTAATCTCTAGATTTCTCAAGTCATGGTGAAACCTCATGCAATTCATTAAAACGTATTACAATTTATATATAACAAGATGTAACTCATGTGGGAGTCATGAGTTGAATTTCTGTAGAAATCTATTAAAAAGGGTAAGAACCCTAGTTTCAAAACCATGAAAAAATACTTTAAAAGCCTGAGATTTTTGGGTATAAGGGCGTACTAAGACCTCACTGAATAACCACATACCTGGTGGATGGAAATACCTGCAAGAATTTGAAGTTAAAACTTGGAGGAGAAAACTCTGGGTCTGGAAATTTGGAGAAAAATGCTCCTTCTGCTAGAGAACTGACTTGAGAGGAAAAACACATTTTTTGGGGTTTTTCCTAAATAAAATAAGCTTAAGACTATTTATTGTCGGAGCTAAAATAACAATGAAAGGTCTGAATTGCCCCTGAGAAGTTAATTTAAAATTTGCTGAAAATCGCGACTCAGGGATCACGGCTTGGTTGACGGACCATAGTCCTGGATGAAGAACCATCAACTGAGTTATGGTCCTGTCCAGGAGTCTTGGGGGTTCGATGATCTGAGGAAACCATGACTCCACAGGATGGACCATGCTTCTGAATGACGTTTCATCATGTGGCTCATGATTCCTGGGACTCTAGCTGAGGGTGAGGATTGCATGAGTCAAAGGACAGACCGTGCTTCTAAAGTACGGTCCGTAGTCTGACTTATGGTTTTAGGGACAAGAACTAAGGGGCCTCTGATGTTCTAATTCCAGGAGTCCACAGGAATGACTGTAGTTCTAAATGACGGTTCATCGTATGACTTATGGTTGCTAGGACCTGAACTGATAATCCTCTGATCTGAGGAAACCATGAGTTATTGGATGGTTTGTGGTCCTGGACTATGGTCTGTGGTCTGACTCATTGTCCCAGGAACTTGAACTGGGGGCCTACTGGAAAGTGGGACTACAGTTGAGATGACAGATCATGGTTCCAAACTACGGTCCGTGATCTTAACCGTGGTTCCTGGAAACTTAAATTTTTCTGAAATATTCCTATTTAGTATATTGCAGTAGCTAGTTCAGATACTTGGGTGGTACACTGAAGCTGGTCAAATAGGTCATTGATCCTAGGAATGGGATACTTATTCTTGATTGTGACCTTGTTCAACTGACAGTAGTCAATGCACATTCTAAAAGAACCATCTTTCTTTAGCACGAAAGGACTAGAGCACCACACAAGGAAATACTAGGTCTAATAAAACCTTTATCTAAGAGGTCTTTCAATAGATCTTTTAATTCCTTAAGCTTAGCAGGAGCCATTATATACAGAGGAATAAATAAAGGTTGAATATCTAGAAGAAGGTCTATCTCAAAGTCAATCTCCCGCTCAAGAGGGATTCCAAGAAGATCCTCAGGAAACACTTCAGAGAACTAACTGACTACTGAAACTGACTGGAGAGATAAGGTCTCGGACTCAATTTCCTGAACTCGAACTATATGATAAATGCACCCTTTTGAGATCATTTTCCTAGCCTTAAGATAAGATATGAATGACCTATAGAAATTGAAGGACTACCCTGCTACTCTTAGATAGGCTTATTTAGAAATCAAAACTTTACCACTCTAGTTCTGCATTTGACTAAGTCATAACAGGCATGTAGCCAATCCATTCCAAGAATGATATAAAACTTGATCATATCTAATTCTGCTAGATCAACTGAGGTGACTCTATGGAGGACTGAGACTGGGCAATTTCTATACACCGTCTTTTCTATGATGACTCACTAACTAGAGTGGAACCAAAAAAGGGTTCTCAAAGTTGTTCAGGACTGACTCCAAATTTACATGCAATATAGGGGGTCACAAAATAAAATGAAGCCCTAGGGTCTAATAAAACATACACATCATGAGAAAAGACTTACAATGTACCAGTGACTGTATGAGGTGAGTTCTTCTGGTCCTGGTGAGATAACATAGCATAGAGGCAGTTTTGGCACTAACCACTGCCTGCACTAGCAGTAGTACCCTGCTGAGCTGTGAGACCTAATGGAGCTGCAGAAGTAGTGGACCGAGCCCTATTACCCCCATTCCTATGTCTGGTGGAGAGGAAATTCCTCAACCAATGGCATGTCTGACCGCATCCAAAGCAACCCTCTTTGCTAGTAAGGCACTCGCCTAGATGGTTGTTACCAAACATAGGACATACTAGAAAAGTGTGGTTGCCTATAATAATGCCCTGAGACTTTGAGCCTGATGCTCTATTCCTCTGATCATGTCAACGTCTAGTAGATGGAGCACTAGCTAAAGAATGTGTTGGACCGGATGACCCCTACTGGAAAAAAGACTAGCTCCCATACCCCAATTTTCATTTGGTTGAACTCAAAGTTACCTATTCTGGCTCTCTTATTTTCTCTCTCTCCCTCCTTCAGTTTCTCTTCTTCAATATGTTGGGCATGAGTCATAAGTCTAGAGCTATCCATATCTCTAATAAACATAGCAATCTTATACTCCTTCTTAAAAAAGTCTGACTCTCCAAAAATAAACTTGGTTATCCTAGCCGTCAACTCAGCCACCATCTTTAGAGCATACTTTGAAAGCTGAGTGAATTTGAATCTATAATCCTTTACTGACATAGACCTTTTCCTCAAGTTCACAAACTCCTCAGCCTTTGCCTCCCACAACTCCCTTGGAAAGAATTGATCCAGAAAAGCCCCAACAAAATAATCCCAAGTAATAGGAGCTGCATTTCTTCCATGATTGTAATTCCATTGGGTAAACCAAATATGAGCCACATCCTTGAGCTGATAGGAAGCCAGCTCCATAATTTTTAAAACCATTTACATGTATAACTTCAAAGATCTTTTTCACTTCATTAATAAAGTTATGCGGATACTTATCTACCCTTAACCAAAAGAACTCTGGCAGGTTCATGCGAATAAAGTCTATGACCCGAGCAACAAATGACCTGCCATTTGGGTTAGCCGAGACTATTGCCCATTGATTAGCCTAGGCAGTCATAGCTTGAGCCAACATATAAATGACATTGTGGAATTTGGCATTTGTGACCTCATGGTTTGAATCTAGGGGATTAGCATTATGAGTGTTGTTTCTTAGAGGTGGTATTATATTAAATACGTAAAGCAAAGATTAGAAAGGTAAATAGAGTAAAACACTATCGCATGATAAAGATCATGAAAGAAGGAGAATTTCATAAAACCTCTTGCATCCTCTCTCTAAAAAGAGTGGCATGCTTCACACCCATGAAGGAGACTCTACTTAATGTGTCTTTAATACGCCCTAGGACACCTTAAACCTGATGCTCTGATACCAAGTTTGTCACGACCCGATCCTACAACCTAGACGTAACATAGTGGTTAGATCCATAAGTGACCTTAAGCTAAACCATGACATGGCATAATATAATAATTCTGTATATATGAAAACTGAGTGAAAGATGAATTGAATTAAAGGATAAGTATTAAATTCTCTGAGTAATCTCCAAAATAAAACTAAGTCTAAAAAGTAATACCAAACAGAAACAAGCTAAAATGTCTGACTCTATGTATGAAAGCTTCTACTACTAATGAGATGCTGAGACAAGTCCCCAGCTAACTATAAATACTAAAACTTAAAATACTAAAGAAAACATAATGAATATTCATCCTCGAATGATGAGGATTCACCACTGGTAGTGGCTAATTTGGCACTAGAAAGTACTAGCTGGGATGTTGACATTGAGCACCCAAACCTATATTATAATATGATACAACACAAAAAAGTATGTTATTAGTACTTTGAATGAACTGAGCATTTGAGATATGTAAACTATAAGATTTGCTGAATATGCTGAAAATATTGATATATTGTACTGAATGCAAAGAACTGGATCGTAGTATAATGACCCAATGATAATATACATATATACTAATATGCAAGGATGCTCTAAAAAGTCATAATATAATGCAGGTGAAACTGAACTGAGGGTCATGTACATATATATTAAGTTTGAGTATGAGGGAGAGTCTATTAACCAACATAAAACCACATGAGGTAACATAGAGTCCAATGTATATGCCCCATGGGGAAGACCCAATATACCTTGCCAGGGTATAAAGGGATGACAGATGTGATCACTAAATTGATGCCCAACAGGGGTCTAATTAAACCTATGGCGGCACGTAGTTTTAGGACTTTGGGTGAAACTGGGACCCTAGTCTAACTCAATGCTAAAGCACTACTGCCAACTGATTATATTGATAGCTCGTGTAAAAACTAGTGTTCTGAAAAACTAGGTCATAATCTAATTACTCTGAATGATTTATGAGAGACTGATTAACGAAAAAATGAACATGTTTTATCCATGCTAGATTTTGATATTCTTAACTGAATTCTGAAGGAAAAATTCCTTTATAAGGAAATACCGAAGAATCAAGCTATGTTTCAAAGTAGGAAATTTCAAGTCATGCAAGATACCAAAATCATAGAAAACATATACTACATACTATAATAGTCATGGAAAATAGGTAAGTACTGAATAAGAAGGAAATACATAAACTAGGTATTAACCCTAGAATCATAAACCCTAAACTTTGGAGTTTAACTGAAAAGTTTTTAGGTCACAGGGGTGGAAGAGTACCATTTGTTAAAATCTCACATAACAGACTGTTGGAGAATCCAGGGCTAGAACTTGAAAATTGGATCTTTGGAGAAGAACCCTAGCTTTTACTCTTTGAGAGAACACTTTGAATGTTTTTCTGAAGTCTAATCATAGGAATTAGGGAAAGGATAAACTAATTCTTGTATAACCCCCTCTATGGATCCTAAAATGACATAGTTTAGGGGTTAAGAGAGTAGCAAAAGACTAAAATACCCATGTTAGATCAATATAAAAAGTTGCTAAATTTTCTGGCACGGGGCTCATGGATTGAACCACAGTACGTGAACCTCAGTCCACAGCTCATGGACTAGGTTTGTGATTCAGGCAGCATTTTCTTATGAGTGGTTTCCATGGCTCATGGACTACTCCACAGCTCATAGAACCCCCTTGTAGACTCTCAAGTCAATTTTCAAGGTTTCTAGACTTGCCAGGACTGAGTTTCATGGGTGAATTTAATGGCTTCTGGTCTGTTCCACGGCCTGTGGAACCTCCTCGCGAACCCAATCTATCATTTTTAGCAGGCTGATACTTCTCGATAAAATGCTCATAATTTTTTACTCTAAACTTTGATTAATGGACAGTCAGTGGCGTTGGAAGGAAGACTCAAAAACCTTTAAATTTTAGGGTCATTGTCCATCTTACTCTTTATATTATAGGAGAAATAATTGTCTGAAGTTGACCCTAGTAGAATCTTATATGTAACTTAATAAGTAGGGAGGCTGTCAATATAACTCGATGCTAGAAGTTTTTTACGACCATGATTTGCACCCTAAGAACTAACCACACGAGGGAATTGATCATGACACTTAAGAAGAATAGTTTAGTCTTAGCTTATAATTTTTGGGGTGTTACACAATTATTGTATTATCTCCCAACATGGATGCTACACCATTGCCTATTTTTCTCCCCATCATGTGGCTAGTACACTAATGTCTTTGAGGAGTAGAAGATGTTTGATCATTTTTTTGGATGAGTCCTCCTTATTTCCCTAAAGATCCTATGGAAAATGCTTATGAGTTCTTAGTTAAATGCCATGAGAGGTTACATAACCTAGGTTTAGCTGAGTCACATGGATTTGATTACACTATAGTCTAAATTTTAGGGTCCACCAAGCAATGGTGGAGGTCCTATGTGGATTATAGACCAGTTGGTTTATCTCATTTGTCATGGACTCAGTTTTTAGATGTCTTCCTAGGGAAGTATATCTTTTATATCTTAAGAGAGAGAAAGAGAGAATAGTTTGATGGAATTTCACTTACTGTGTACGAGGTGATGTTTTATTCCTTAAACTATCATGCATTGAATATGCTTCTACCCACTAAGGTAAAACTAGTTCTGAGGTTTATGAAACAGTTGATCACTCTGAGCTATTTGGCTTTTTCTCATTGAATATTGAGATGATTCATTTTTAGGCCTATGGAGGCATGATAAGAGGGTTCATAGATCTTATGGATTCTATGGTACTTTATCTAGGGGATGAGATTATGCAGGTAGAGGTCACCATTTTTAGTCCAACGTACCTACTCATGCAACATTGTAGATATCAGATAGTGGGCATTCTGGGCATAGTCTAAGTACAAGGTAGGTCTCTCGGGGTCCATTTCTAGGTTCTCAAGTCATGGAGGATATTATAGTTTATTTAGACCATCTGGTAGCCTATTAGTGGTAGAGAATGCTATGCATATAGTGAATTAGGCCATTTTCTGAGATACTGTCCTAGGCACAAACATAGTGAGATACAATAGGATTCTCAAAATAGTCCCACATAACTTCAGCATCACCATATTGAGGAGATGCATACAATAGGAGAGGTATTTCTCCACTTTCTAAGGGAGAAGCCTAGATAGGACGAGAAGGTGGTCATAGATGCAAACATGCACATTTTTATGCATTTCTGGGTAGGCCAGAGGTTGAGGCTTCTGATGAAGTTAACAGGTACTATTTTGGTTTGTTATTCATTGGCTTCATCATTATTTGATCCAGGCCTTACTTATTCTTATGTATCCGCATACTTTGGTTTATGTTTAGATATTATATGCAATTTACTTATGGTGCCTATACGTATTTCTACCTTCGTCGGTAATTCCTTAGCAATGGATCTAGTGTATCAATCTTGTGTTATGACTTTGATAATATATGAGACTTGGATGATTATTTTGTATATATGGATTTTGATGTTATTCTTGACATGGATTAGATGTCTCCTTATCACATGGTCATAGATTACCATGATAAGACTACTACTTTGTCTATGTCAAGTATTCCTGGGTTGGTCTAGAAGGCACTATTTGCAATAAATCAAACAAGGTGATATTGTTTCTTAGGTCAAAGAGGATAGTGGAGATGAGGTGTTTGGATTATTTGGCACATATTAGGGATACTGATAACGCTCAAACGGACTCTCTTACTAGGAGGTATCGGTGATCGTCAGAGCAAAACACATTTATAATTCCCAATAGATGGCTAGGTCGATCCCACAGAGAATTTAGAGTTTAGCCTATGTGATTATAAAATATAGTTCACAACGAGAGTGAGTAATATATAAAAATAAGGGGAATTGGGAATCTATCATAATTTTGCTCTTCAACAAAATAAAGCAATAAAGTAAACGCGTTGTAGTCAATAAAGAGGACAACTAGGGATGGGTGTCAAATGGGACTTGAACATGGGATAGGGTGAGTGCTTATTCATGCAAATTTATGCTAACCGACATAGGTAACCTTGGTTTTAGGCATAGTTATTTATGTTTCGACCAACAACCATATATTCAACAGTCTTGGGTCAAGCACTATTGATTCATCAATAAACAACCAAGTATTTGTTTAGGGATGTCATACCATTCCTAGCTTTAGACCGTTAAATGGGTGATTCCATCGATTTGAGCTATTTCTAGCCTCAATATAATGAAGCCTAAGTTCCTACTAGTGATTTCACCAAGTAAGGAAAATCAATGTTTGCAACCACTAATTTTAGAGTTAAAATTTGGTGAAATCACTAGACCCATGTCAATAAAGAAATTATAAGCAAGAATAAACAACACCCACACCCATTTATCAAGAACCAATAATCAACACATCCATAGATAAGAGGTTTAGCTACTCATGCATAGAGAAAAAGATATACCAATGGTGTAATTCAATTTCCCTTCTATTCAAGCTAAATAACTCAAAATCCAAGCTCAATTTGTACACAAATGGTGGTTCCAAGAAGTGGGAAGAAGGAATTGTTAGAAACCCTTTTCTTGTTCCTTGAAGGGAAAACTTCTTTACAAAACTCAGAATAATTCTAGAACTCAGTGCTAGTTGAACTCTTTACAATTGTCCCTAAATTGGGTAAATAAATATTCCCAAGACATCATAAAATATTGAAAAAAATGCCCTTCGAGTGGTGTATGGGGCGACGTGCGGTTTACACGTTGTCATGTGCGTGTCGCACACCAAGCTTCAATTATCCTGTGGCTCATCAACAAATAGACAACTTCATGCGAAGGGGGTGCAGTTTGCATAGAGCATTGTGCGCATCCCATAGAAACCGCACTCTTTAACAAATTCTTCAGTTGATTTTTATATCCATGCAGTGGGAGGTGTGGTCCACACCAAGCCATGTGTATGTCGCACAAGGGACGCATCTCTCAGCAAAATATTTATGTTGTTTGTTCACTTCACACTTCACTCCTTTTTGGCTCTTCTTGGGTCCATTTTTTTGTTTTCCATCTTTAATCACAAGTACCTGCATAGACATCAATAAAGACCATAAGAACCTCTAAATCTCATCAAAACATATCAATAAATCATGAATAAAGGCTAAATAAGTTGGTAGATTACCAAATTATCAAACCCCTAAACATGAACTATTGCTTGTCCTCAAGCAAGATACCATAAGATAAGGAATGAATTATGCCATACACTCAATCAAAGCACAAAAGAATACTCTACTCAAAAATTAAGAAAAATAACAAACAAAAAGACTCAAACAACAGACTCGACTATAATGCTCATCTCAATTCGGACCACCACAACATCAAGGCAATTTATCATTTCAAAAGGCTTAATTTTTCATTCAAAATCAAGGGAATTTTTGTCATTCAAAACAAGACACAATGCTTCTCAAGTCATTGGCATGGACCATCAAGGTTTGCCTCTAGGTTTTCCACACAACTTGTCTCATTCATTCCTCTCAATTGAAATAGAGACTTTATGTTTTAAATTTGAGTGCATGATGCCACTCACCGAAAGAGATAATCCCACTCACAATCATGTAATTCACAAAACAAAAGGATTATAAGAGAACCAAGTTCAAGTTCAAGTGCACACGTGTCAAACCATAGGCTTGCCCTTCATGTGAATCGCCAATAATGAGAGTAGCCAAGCTCGGAATTACCAAGGACTTGCGGGATAAAATGTTAGCTAGGGCTAAGGTGAGGATTTCATTTGGTTCAAGTGACTTCACCTCCCTAATGCACTTTGTTGTCAATTCAAACACCACTCACGTTTTTGATTTTTGACTTCGCCTTATTTCTCCCTCACACAACCCAAGTTTCTCCTTTTTCAATCGTAATTATTCAAAACTCCTTCTATCACCTTGTGTTTGGTAGAACCTATTCTTTCTTTTCATTTTATTTGCTCATTTAGTTGCTCTTTTCGGAGCAATTTTCAATTTAGGTTACAGTACCATCTTGCACTTAAAGTGCATTCTTTTTCTTCTCCTCATTTATCACATACACCCCCAAACTTAGGCATTTGCCGATGTTGTCTTTTTATTTTCCCCCGAACTTAGACTTTTAGCCTAATTTTTACTTTCAAGTAATTATGCAGGATGGGTGACAAAATAGAAGTTCCAAGAGGGTAAGGGTGTTAAACAAGGTGCCAAAGAACGGCCACAAGCTCAAAGGGGTTCACTAAGATTGATGTTGAGGGAAGTTAATTCGGTGAAGTGACTATCAAAAAGGGCCTAAGGTCATTTCCAAGCTCAGACACACCTAGAATTTCGCCTTGAATCACATTTGGGGCAAGTTCTAGATGACACATATGCACAAGAATCAAGGTAAAGCCGCACAACACAAGGCATCATGCCATAAGACTTTTTTCATTAGTGTCGAAATCAATTGGGACAAATGACTTTCAAAAAGCTATTCCTAGTTCATTACACACTCGTTTGTGAATTGATCAAGCCAAACCGAGAGTGTGCAAGTCATGACAAGAGAATGCTTTCTCAAAAATGATTCATTTTACCTCTTCCCCTTTTAGAAGTCCCCTTTTATTCTAAAAAATGTCTTGCCAAAAAAAAATTGGTGGGTCCATTTTGAGACAAGCAACCTACAGACTCAAATTTAAATTAAAATTTGGTATTTTCCCTTAAGAAAGTCGTCTCTCAATCTATCATAGGAAAATACAAACCAGTTCGACACAAAAATAAAAGAAAAGAAAAAGAAAATAAAGAAAAGATTTTTGCTCCTTGGGAAAGAACCTTGGTATTAAGAAAACCCTCAGAGTTTATTGCTAATCTACTATTAACAAGGCGATAACCAATTTAACGCAACCCCGAACTTAAACGGACCATTGTCCTCAATGATGTTAGAAATAGAAAAAGTTAGTACTCCCTGAATTTGCTGTGTGAAATGTGGGTGGGATGGTGCGACCGCACATTGAGTGCACTAGCACATACTATAATTGAACCAAGATTCTTCTTGCTACGTGTGTAAAAGATGTGCAATATTCACTTTGATCTATTCGATTCGCACTCTCCATCACATGATGGCTTGAAATTTAAGGTTTACTGCCAGTCATTTGTTATGTGGTGCGGTACTAATGTGTGATGCGCACATCTGCTGATGTGACTTCACCTCAGTCTCACATCAAGGCGATAGATTCGGCAGCATTCTATTTTGACCATACAGACAGTCGTGCGATAGACATTTTGCAATATGCGATCGCATGATGTGTCGCATGTCCTGATGATTGCTCCAACATTCCTTAGCTCTATTTCTAACTTCACAGACAACAAAACCAACAAACAAAATAAAACTAAAAAGCATTAAAAAAAAGTAAGAAATCAAAATTCTTGGGTTGCCTCCCAAGAAGTGCTTGGTTTAACGTCACGGCTCGATGATAGTAACTCCCACTCATGGATCATTAAAGTAGATGGCTTCTAGTGATGCGACTTCCTCTGAAATGCCCAAGTAATTCTTCACTCACTGCCCACTGACTTTCAAGGCTGCACCATCCTCATTTTCCAATTCTATGGCTCCAATGGTGAAGACTTGAAGCACTTTGAACGGGCCCGACCATTTGGACCTTAGTTTTCCCAAAAAGAGACGGAGTCAAGAGTTGAATAAGAGCACCCAATCTCCCGAGTGGAACTCATGATTTAAGATTTGTTGATCATGATAGTGCTTTATTCGGGCTTTGTAAAGTGCGGTGCTTTCATAATCCCACATCCGGAACTCATCCATTTCATCGAGGTCATCCACTCTAGCATGAGAGGCTCTTTCCCAATCCAAGTTATGCTTCTTCAAAGCCCACAATTCTTTGTGTTCGAATTCAACCGGGAGGTGACAAGTTTTGCCAAAGACTAATTGATAGTGAGATATACAAATCGGGTTTTTTTATGCCATCCTATATGCCCATAGTGCGTCATCCAACTTCCGGCCCCATTCCATTTAGTGAATATTTACCGATTTTGAGAGGATGGATTTGATTTCTCTGTTGGATACTTCAACTTCTCGTTTTGTTTGTGGATGGTAGGGTGTGGCTACTTTGTGTTTGACTTCGTATTTCTCATGTAGCGCACTAAACAATGTGTTGCAAAAATGCGATCCCCCATCACTAATGATGGTGCGGGGAGTATCAAACCGAGAAAATATTTGCTTTTTAAGGATGGCTGTGATGCTTTGTCCCTCATTATTTGGCAACGCCACAGCCTCAACCCATTTGGACATGTAGTCCAGAACCACCAGAATGTAGGTGTTACCATGTGAACTTACAAAGGGCTCGATGAAATTGATATCCCATACATCAAACAATTCTACATCAAGGATTTGAGTCAACAGTAGTTCATGTCATCGAAATATGCCCCCTCTGCTTTGACACTTCTAACACTCCTTCACTAAGTCATGGGCATCCTGAAATATAGTCGGCCAATAAAATCCACATGGTAGCACCTTTAAAGTTATGCGCATACCCCCATGGTGACCACCGACAGATGAGGAATGGCATGCTCTAAGAATAGGCATCATCTCAATTTCAGGGATGCACCTCTTGATCATTCTATCAGTGCAAATCCGAAAGAGGTACGACTCATCCCAATAGTAGTTCAGGGCATCATGTAGAAACCTTTTTTTATGTAAATTCAACCCCTCCGAAAATAAATCACTTGCCAAATATTTAGCAAAGTTAGCAAACCAAGGGGTTAGATCGTGAGATACAGCCAAGATGCGCTCGTCGGGGAATGAATCATTAATTTCAAGTTCCCCCACGGGCCTTCCCTCTTCTTCCAATCGCGACAAGTGATCAGCCACTTGATTCTCACACCCCGTCCTATCGTTTACTTCAAAGTAGAATTCTTGAAGAAGTAGTACCCAATGGATTAACCGAGGCTTGGCATCCTTCTTAGTCATCAAGTATCGGATCACAGCATGGTCGGTCTGCACAACCACACTCGTTCCCAAGAGATATGCTCAAAATTTCTCAAAGGCGAACACCACAACTAATAATTCTTGATTCATCATGGTGTAATTTTTTTGGGTAGTATTTAGCGTCTTGAATGCATAATAGATTGGGTTAAAGAGTTTCTCTTTTCATTGCCCAAGCACCGCCCCTAAATCTACGCCACTAGCATCGCACATGAGCTCAAATGGATTTGACAAATCCGATGCGATGATGATGGCGGTGGATGTTAATTTGTCTTTCAATGTGAGGAAAGCCTTCATGCAATTTTCATCAAAGTTTAAATTGGCATCCTTTTCAAGAAACTTGCATAGAAGGTATGCCACCATCGAGAAATCTTTTATAAACCTCCTATAGAATCCGGCATGCCCTAGGAAACTCCTTATTCCCTTCACAGTTTTCGATGAGGTAGTTTGGATATGACTTCAATGTTAGCTTAGTCTACCTCAAGCCCCTTCTCAGAAATTTTATGTCGCAAAACTATTCCCTCGTTAACCATGAAATGACATTTTTCCCAATTAAGCACCAAATTTGTCTCCTCACATCATTTAAGCACTTCCTCCAAATGCTCTAAGCAATCACTGAATTCATCCCCAATTACTGAGAAATCATCCATGAATATTTCCATGGTGTCTTCAACCATACTCGATAATATAGATATTATACACCGTTGGAAGGTGGCCGAGGAGTTGCACAATCCAAAGGGCATCCTTTTTAAGGCAAATGTCCCATAGGGACATGTAAAGGTAGTCTTCTCTTGATCTTACGGTGCTATTGAGATTTTGTTGTAGGTGGAGTAACCATAAAGAAAGCAATAAAAACCACGGCCCACACACCGGTCTAGTATTTGATACATGAACGTGAGAGGAAAGTGGTCCTTTTCCATCGATGAGTTCAATTTCTGGTAATTCATGCACACTCTCCAACCGATCACGGCTCTAAGAGAGATAATCTCATCTTTCTTATTTGGAACAATGGTGATTCCTCCCTTTCTTAAGTGCTATCATAGATGGGGAAGACCACCCCCGCATTTAACCATTTTTAATAATCTCTTTTTTTATCACCTATTGCATCAGTGGGTTTAACCTTTGTTGATATTAAATGGGGGAGGTGCAATCCTCTTGAAGGATTATTTTGTGTGTGAAAATCCCTGGGGGGTATACCTATGATGTCGGCAATAGTCCATCCTAGAGCACGGATGTTCCTTTTCAACAGCCTAAGTTGCGCTTCCACTTGCTTGTCACTCAATTTGTTGGAAATGGTGACTTACAAGGTCTCTTTAGCACCTAAGTAAGCATACTTCAAATGGGATGGTAATGGCTTGAGCTCCGAGGTGGGTGGTTCAATAATTGATGGTTTGAAAGGTGGGGTTTGCCTATTCTTTAGGTCAAGATTGAGCTTCTTTGGGGGTAAGTGTAGGACCCCATTCCCACTAGTGCACAAAAAATCTCATCATATTTTTCTATCCCCTCACCATCAAAATTTAGTAATAGTGCTTCTAACGCTTCATCCACAATCCTTCTTTCAGATGCAAATCAATGCTTTTCTCAATCTTGCCAATTACAAAGGCCATTTGAAGCTCGCATGGTTGTTTAACATAACTACACAATTCAAAAGTGGCTTCCTCATCGTTCACGGAAAAATTTAACTCTCCCGAGTCTATTTTGCTCAAGGTACGCAGTGTTTTTAGACTAGCTTGCCCCAAGATAATGGGTATCTCAAAACTTCCTTTGCAATCAAATAGAACGAAATCTATGGGGTACACAAGCCAGCCTACCTTAACTAAAATGTCGCATCCAACCCCTACATGGTGCTTCATTGACCGATCTATCATAAGGAACTTCATGTTTATAATATTAGGATGCCCCGACTTCAGTCATCTAAAGATGGCTAAGGACATCAAGTTGACACTTGTGTTTTCATCACATACAAACCTTGTAGACTTGTGAACCCCATAAGAATCACAAATAGTGTGTACATTGGGGATCACTACATCATTGTTGAACTCTCCCGATAAAATTGCACTACTAAAAAAGGACATTTGAACAACCCCAAAGTTATCTAAGTTGCATGAAGTGAACAACTCTTTCAAAAACTTGGCATATTAAGGCATCTGGTTAAAAGAAATACTTGCGGGAATGTTAATGGTGATTCTCTTCATCATGGATTCAAAATCTCTTGGAAGTTCATCCACTTTTTCTTGAAGTAGACATTGAGGGAAAGTAGGTGGACATGTAGAAAAGGGTTTGAAAACTTTAGGTACCTTGACTTCACGGTGGATAGATTCGGACAAGCCATTTACCCAAGCCCTTTTGTTTCTAGGCTTACTCGTAGTTTGCATTATAGTTTCAACGGGGTTGATTGAGTCCCTCATGTCACTACTCCTTTCTTCAATCTCGACTTGCCTTGACTCAAATTGAGAGATGAGCCATATTATCTTTTTTTTAAGTAGTGTGATAGTAATGGAGTGTGATTACACGGTTTGGGCAAGACTTCTAAGACTGTTTCTCAACTCTTCGATGACTCCGTAGGTGAATCCCACTCTCTCCAACACTTTCACAAGCATACTTTCAATTCTAGAGTCATCATTTCATTCATTCCAACCTTGGTTACCGGGACCATAGTTGTCCAAGCCTTGGAGACTTCCATGGGAACCCACCTCGTGGTCAGCCAGGTCTACCTCTTCACTACCTTCATTCAGATTCTCTACATCTTTCACTGGCCTCATGGCCCCAACAACACCAATGGTATTGACAGTTTCAACTGCTGCACTCCTCATAATAAATTGAAGAAGTGTGGATGTGATTGATAGTTCTCTATCCCTTTATGCACCATTCTTTACCGAATCCTCAATATCTTTAGTGGATGTCGCACCCATTGCTCCCCCAGCCCCCAAAATATCCAACTAACGGTCTAAAAGGATCACAATATCAAGTGCATATGGGTTGATTGAGAAGTATTGGGCCTTGATGCTTGACGGATGTGTGCCTGCAACCGTCAAAAAAGCTAGTAAAAAGAAACAAACACTCTCAATGTGATTTCAAATCTATAATCAAAAAGGATAAACAACTTAATTCCCCAACAACGGTGCCATTTTTGATAATGCTCAACTGTACTTTCCTACTAGGAGGTATCAGTGATCATCAGAGCAAAACACTTTTATAATTCCCAACAGATGTCACGGTCAATCTCACAGAGAATTTAGAGTTTAGCCTATGTGATGATAAAATAGATTTCACAACGAGAGTGAGTAATATATATAAAAAAGGGGGGAATTGGGAGTCAGTCATAATTTCATAATCCAACAAAATATAGCAATAAAATAAATGGGGTGTAGTCAATAGAGAGGACAACTAGGGATGTATGTCAAATGGGACTCGAACATGGTATAGGGTGAGTGCTTATTCATGAAAATTCATGCTAACCGACATAGGTAACCATGGTTTTAGGCATAATTATTTATCTTTTGACCAACAACCATATATTCAACAGTCTTGCCTCAAGCACCATTGACTCATCAATAAACAACCAATTATTTGTTTAGGGAGGTAATACCATTTCTAGATTTAGACCCTTAAATAGGTGATTCTGTCGATTTGAGCTATTTCTAGACTCAATTTAATGGAGCCTAAGTTCCTACTAGTGATTTCACATCAGAAGCTATGGTTTCCTCTTTCAAGAAAAACCATAACCAAGTAAGGAAAATAAATGTTTGCAACCACAAATTTTAGAATTAAAATATGGTGAAATCACTAGACCCATGTCAATAAAACAATTATAAGTAATAATAAACGACACCCACACCTATTTATCAAGAACCCATAATCAAAACATCACTAGATAAGAGGTTTAACTACTCATGCTTAGAGAAAAAAATATACCAATTGGGTTATTCAATTTCCCTTCCATTCAAGCTAAATAACTCAAAATACAAGCTCAATTTGTACACAAATGGTGGCTCCAAGAAGTGGTAAGAAGGAATTGTTAGAAACCCTCTTTTTGTTCTTAAAAGGGAAAACTTGTTCACCAAGCTCAGAATAATTCTAGAACTCAGTGCTAGTTGAACTCTTTACAATTGTGCCTAAATTGGAAATATAAATATTTCAAAGACGTCATATATTATTGGACAAAAATTCCCTTTGGGTGGTGTGCAGCGTGATGTGCGGTTCGCACATTTTCATGTGTGCATTGCACACTAAGTTTCAGTGATCTAGTGAATCATCAACAAATAGGCAGCTTCATGTGAAGGGGATGCGGTTTGCTCAGAGCATTGTGCGCATTTCACAACAACCACACCCCTTACTAGATATTTCAGTTGATTTTTATCTCCATGCGGTGGGAGGTGCAGTCTGCACCAAGCCATGTGCATGTCACACAAGGGCCGCATCTCTCAGCATAATCTTCATCTTATTTGTTCACTTCATACTTCACTCCTTTTTGGCTCTTCTTGGGTCCATTTCCATGTTTTCCATCTTTTATCACAAGTACCTGCATAGACATCAATAAAGGCCATAATAACCTCTAAATCTAATCCAACCATAGCAATAATTCTTGAATAAAGGCTAAATAAGTTGGTACATAACCAACTTATCAGATACTAGGTTTGATAATCCTTTACTTGTGTTAGTACCAGTAGTGAGTGAGTTTATAGAGGTTTTTCTGATAGACCTATTCCACCAGATCGTGAAATCAAATTCGACATTGATCTAGAGTTGGTCACTTAGCCCATTTCTGTTCTACCAAATAGTATGGCACCAATAGAATTAAAAGAGTTGAATAAGCCATTACAGGATATGTTAAGTAAAGGATTCATTATGCCCAATATCAAGGCCTATTCTATTTGTGAAGAAGAAAGATAGTACTATGCGGATATGTATTGATTATCAATAGCTGGACAAGGTGACTATAAAGAACAATTTTCCAATATCATTCATTGATGAATTATTTAATAAGATTTAGAGTGCTTATGTGTTCTTGAATATTTACTTGAGATCAGGCTACCATCATTTTATGATTATAGCTTTAGATATCCCTAAGACAACCTTCAAGACTTATTATAATCATTATAAGTTTTTGGTCATGTCCTTTGGGTTTACTAATGCCTTGAAAACCTACATGGAGTTGATGAATAGGGTATTTTGGCATTATTTGGATTCCTTCATGATCGTATTCATTGATGAAATCTTGATGTACTATCATAGTAGAGAGAAACATCAATAAAATTTGAGGATTGTGCTTCATGTATTTAAGGATGAGTGACTTTTTATAAAATTTTCTAAGTGTGTGTTTTGGATATATTCTATGGAATTCTTGGGGAACGTGGTGTCTAAGGATGCTATTATGATGGATCAAAATAAGATTAAAGCAGTTCAAGATTAGGCTAGGATCACTTCACCTACTAATATTTAGAGCTTTGTAGGATTAGTTGGCTCCTGTTGATGATTTATGGAGGGTTTCTGTTCTATTTCATCTCTATTAAATAAGTTGACTCAGAAGAGCAAGTCATTCCAGTGGTCTAATGAGTACGATGAGAGCTTTCAAAATCTCAAGACTTTGTTGGCTTCGACTCCATTTATCACTTTACTTGTAAAGGATGGGGGATTTATGGTGTATTATAATGCTTCATGGATTGACCTTGGGTGTGTTTTGATGCAGAAGGGCAAGGTTATTTCATAACTTCTAGAAAACTAAAGATTAACGAGAAGAACTATCCTACGCATGACATAAAGTTGTTGTAGTAGTCTTTGCTTTAAAGATATGGAGGATTACCTTTATGATGTATATGGTGAGATTTTTTTAGACCATCATACACTATAATGCATATTTAACTGGAACGATCTGAATTTTAGATAGCAAAGGTTATTGGAGTTTCACAAAGACCATGATATGACTATCCTTTACCATTTGGGCAAGGTCAATGTGGTGGTGGATGCCTTTAGTACGATGGTATGGAGCATGGATAGTCTCGTATTTCTACTATTGGAGGAGATTCTTTTGGCCTTATACATTCTGTCTTTGGCTAATAGATTTATGAGACTTGAAAACTCTAAGTTGGATAGGATTTTTGCTTGTGTGTAGGCTTAGCCTATGTTGTTGGATCAGATTAAGACTCGGTAGTTTGGAGATGACTAGTTGAGGATAGATTTTCCTTTGGATCATTACAATACTTGTTGAATGGTTCAAGTAGAAGTGAATAGGTAAGAAGCATAAAGTCATGCATCAATCCATTATTTAAGGCAAAGTGTTTGTCAGGCCCTGAGCCTACCCCTTGGATGTAACACTGAACCCAAGATCACAAGTGATCTCAAGATAACCCTTTGGCATTAGCATGACTTAAAAACTGAACAAAATATAATAACGGAAGCTTAACTTAAGTAATGAGCACCTCAACCTGTTTATATAAGTAAAAGTCTAAGGATGAAAATCTGAATACAACTGAATATCTGACTCTATGTCTGAAAGCCTCTACTACTGGCGAGTTGCTGGGACAAGCCCCCAGCTAACTTTAAATACTGAAATGCTGAATACATAATCTAAATAATAAAATGAAACTAACCTCCAAGTCCTCAAAGGAGGAGGACTCACCAAGCTGACTGGATGTGTTGCTGAGCTATGAACCACGGACTAGGGAGCGGGCTACAGAATTTACATCATAATAGGATGTAGCAAAAAGAAATATGCGGTCAATACTATGAAATATACTGAGTATGTGAGATATGCATGTTTCATGATAAAATATACTAGAAAGCATGCTTAAAAACTGAGTTCATGCATAAATAGAAGAAATCGTAAGTAAATATCAAAATATAAAATATAAAACATGAATAAAGTCAAGATTCAAAGTAAAGTATCATATAACTCCAGAGCTTGAAAATAATCATGTGGGAGTTTCTCTTAACCGACATAAACCATGATGAGCTACATGGAGTCTAGTGTCATGCAACCACACTGAAAAGGTTGTCCTAACCGGCCAAATTTAGAACCATGTCATACAAGGATCATGTCATAAGCCAAAGAGGGCACCTACAGTGGCACGCAGTTCTGGGATTAAGAGTACTCTCACCCGTTCCAACTCGGTGCTAAATACTACTACCAAAACACACAGACACATATATATAGCATGAGAATCACATACATGTGATATATCTAGATGTCAAAACTTGTTCATAAACATGTTCATAACCCGGATCTTCATACTACTCATAAACCTTGGTTTTGTAAATGATTCATGAGCATTGATGGCACATCGGGTGTATTGTCTTGCATAATAATTCATAACTTCAAAACATGCATGACTCTAGTCCAATTTCATAATAACATATACTTTTATATAACATAGGAACTAGGCATGCACTTGCTTAAAATTCATGAAAATATGCTATCAAATACCCAATTTACTTGAATCAATTTATGCATGTAGTATTTGCCATAATTAGCCTTTAATTAAAAATAGGAGTTTATATGTAAAAACCCATGCAAAATCATGCAATTTAATAATAATTCAATAATACAATCATGAGAAGGAAATTTATAGCAAAACCCATAAGAATTGGGTAAGAACCCTAATTTGAAAGTTCATGAAATCAAAATAAAGATTAGGGGTTTTAGGCACAAGGTTGAAAGGAATCCATTGTTAAATACCCACATACCTTGAGTGAAGCTAACCCACTTAAACTTGGAGCTAAAACCCTAACATGAAGCTGAAACCCTAACATGAAGCTTGAGAGGATGGAAATGCTTTTCTTCTTTTGGAACTTGATTTAAAGAATAGGTGAGAACTTAGGCTAAGTGGGAATAAAAACCCTTCGAAATAAGCTTAAAATGACGTAGTATAGGAGTTAAAAGAGTGGGAAATTACAAAAATACCCCTGGACTTAAGCTTGGAAAAACTAATAAAAAATGACTCCACTTCAGGGACCACGAGTCAGTCTACGAACCATAAAAGTATATGACAGACCGTCAGCTGGTTCATGGTTTCACGAACCACTTCTGGGAGTCCACTAGAATTCCATTCCACGAGTCATTATACGGTGCGTGATTCTGAATGACAGACCATCCTGTGACTCGTGGTTTTGACTTTAGGAAATAAGGATCCTATGATCCTCAGAAACTACGGATGGAAGGAATGGTCGTGGAATAGGTTGACGAGTTGTCAACCCACTCGTGGAATTTAGAGGATTTAGTACCTCTCTAAAGGTGATTCCACGAGTTACAGGATGGACCGTCGTTCAAAATGACGACCCTTCAAGTCACTCGTGGAATCTAGGGAAGAAAAGATGAATTTTGACAAACCATGGGTTACTTTATAGACCGTGGTTTTGGTCTACAGGTCATGAACTAACCAGTGGTTTTGAAGATGAAAATTTTAATGATCAAGTCAAAAATCATGAGTCACAGTACGGACCATGGTTCAGAACCACGGTTCGTCATCCCGTCCATAGTCACTGACAGTGTTGCAGTAAAATACCCATAACCTTTTACTACGGATTCAAATTAATACGCGGTTGGTGGCGTTGTAAGGAAGACTCAAAAAAATTTAATTTGGTGGGTATTAGGACACCTAAATGTTTATATTTTGGGAGGAATGATCGATTGAAGTTGACCCTAATTTAGTCTTACATGAAAACTTACTTGGGTGAGGTGCTTGCAACTTAACTTAATGATAGAAATTTCTTATGAATATGATTCGTATCCAAAGCACTGATCACACTAGGGAAATAATCATTACACTCATGGAAAAGGTTCAGGTATTAGCTTAGGATTTTTGGGGTGTTACAATATTGAATACTAAAGCTAGGGAGGCAATTTTGGATTCAGAGGGAGTTTTGAGAATCAAGGGCAGTGTTTGTTTTTCTTAGAGTAGATGATTTGACCTTATTGATCATTGAAAAGGCTTACAGTTTTAATTATTCTACCAATCCAAGAGCAATAAAGATTTAGCATAATTTGGAACAACACTATTGGTGGTGTAGGATGAAGAGGGACATTATGGAGTATGTATCTTGGTGCTTGAATTGTCAACATGTGAAGTATGAACATCAATGACCAGGCCAAAAGACTTAAAGGATGCCTATACCTAAGTGCAAGTGCACAGAAAATTGATATGGATTTTGTGGTAGGATTTCCATAAACTTTGAGGAAACTTGATGTTATTTGTGTCATTGTGAATAGATTGACCAAATTTGCTTATTTTGTGTCAGTTTAGACTACTTATAACTAGGAGAGGTTGGCTATTATGTACTCCCAAGAGATAGTTAACTTGCATAAGGTGCCTACTTCCATCATATCATACAAGGATACTCAGTTCACATCTCACTTAGATTGATGCAGGAGGAGTTGGATACTCGGGTCAACATTAGCATAACATTTCACCTGAATATAGATGGTAATTTAGAGAGAACTATCTATGTTCTTGAGGATATTCTATGTGAATGTGTGATCAATTTTGGAGGTCATTAGGATCAATTTTTGCCTTTGCCAGAGTTTACTTATAATTACAGTTATCATTCACATATCAAGATGGGCTTTATTTAAGGTGTTCAATGATAAAAGATATAGATCTTTGATGGATTGGTTTGATGCATTTGAGGTCAAGCCATGGGGTACATACTTACTGAGAGATTCCTTGGATAAAGTGAAGTTGATCCAGTAACAACTTCTTACATATCAGAGAAGTCAAATGAGTTATGCAAATTAGAAGGTTTGAGATTTAGAGTTCATGGTTGGAGAGAAGGTGTTGTTCAAGGTATCACTCATGAAGGATTTTATGAGGTTTGGGAAGAAAGGAAAGATCAACCCTAGGTTTATTGGTCCTTTTGCGGTGTTAAAGCACATTGTCGAGGTGGCTTATGAGTTAACATTACCTCCAGGCCTATCTGGTGTTCATCTTGTTTTCATGTGTCTATGTTTAAGAAATATCATTATGATAGCCCTCGGGCATATCAATGGGACTCGATACAGTCATATCAAAAATAGGCTTTTGAGGAAGAGCCAATAGCTATTTTTTATAGGCAGATTCAAAAGTTGAGGTCCAAGGAGATAGCATAGGTAAAAGTGTTGTGAAGACATCGTCTAGTGAAGGAAGCCAGTTAGGAGATTGATTTTGTATGTATAGAAGATATTCCAAACTTTTCAACCATTTAGGTACTTTTTATCTCTTTATGTTAGAGGATAAACGCGTCTTTTAGTAGTGGATGATGTAATGACTCTCATGGTTATTTTGTAATTTCTTCCTTTTTCCCTCGTGTGACCCTCCCAATAGCTTTCATTAGTTGTTTGTCACTTAAAGGGGATAGATGGTATGATCTAAGGTGATTGGATGCATTTCAGGAAGTTTTTCAATTTTGGAGATTTAAACTTGGAAATTTTGACCAAAGTCAATATTGGGGGTTAGTAAGGTTGGCGTCAAGTTTTGACAATTCCACTAGGTTCGAAGGATGATTTATGACATAGTTGGAGATTTTGCATAATTCTCAAAGAATTAAAGAGTATATTGAATCTTCTAATGTATTTTATCTTTTCTTATGTTTGATGTTAACCACAGTCAATTTTTGGTCAAAACGACCTTATAATTGTGAGTTGATGATTTGGACAGGTCTAGAATGTGTTTTATGATTGATTTACACTATAGGTTTGTGTTTGGGAAGTTCCAAATGATTTTGAGGGTGAAAACCAAGTTTTGAAGTGTTATTGGTGATTGTGGTCATCTAGTGCAGTTGCCCTTCTATACATTTGTGTGAGGACCACCGCAATTGCAAAGAGGCGGGTTCATGTGCCTTCACGTTCGTGATTAGTGCATTGCATTCACAAAGAGAAAGTAGCATGGGATGTGTCTATTCATTGCAATCATGATAGAACCTCCACAGTTATGAGGCATTTGATCTAGGTAAGCTCGTGTTCATGACAAGGCATCGCATTCGCAAAGAGCAATGATGCTTGGACAAAATTAAATCCTTAAATTTGAAAGACTTTCAATTTTGGGAGATTTTGAGCTTGGATAGGGGATTCCTCTAAAACTACTTTGAGATCTTCCCGCAGGGGTAAGAATCAAAGCTACTTGGTATTTCCCCTTTATTTATTGTTGATTTCATTATTTAAACCGTGTATGAGTATTGAAATTTGAGATTTTGTACCTAAAGTTATGAAATTATATTTTAGTGATGTGAGGATTGATTTGATCTCTATTTTCAACAAAATTTTATATTTGAGATACTTACAATATGGGTAACCATATTTTGAAAGAAAATTTTAGTTTTGACCTCGGGGGCTTGGGGTTGACTTTTTGATCTAATTTTTTATCTAAATTTTTATATGGAAATATGGGTGTTAATAGACTCATATTCTTATGTATAACATGATTTTGATATATTGGGAGCTTTCTGAGGTGATTTGCAAAGGGAAAGCAGTTGTGTGAGGGCTTATGTCATAATTTCTTGTCCTTCAAGGTAGGTTATGACTTACTCTTTCTAGATATGGCTTGGTGATAGCTTATTGTATAAAGAATGTTATGATTTGGTAAAATTGCTATCGTGAAATATAGGTAGTGACTTAGCTGATTGATGCTACATGACTTGAAATGTATACTTGTTAAGCATTACTTTTTTTCATGTGTTATACTATACCATGATGAATTATTTCCCTAAATGGATATTGTGTTGAAAGTAATCTACTTAGTTGAGGAAATATGGCCTAAATGGGCAATGTGTTGAAAGAAATATGCTCAGTTGAGGAAATGTGACCTAAGGACATTGTTTTGCAAGTAAATCTATTACTTAAGAAGGATTGTATCCTACAGATATTGTTATGAAAAATATACTCATATACATGTTATATATTAATTTCATTTACTACTGTGATCAAGCATACATATAAAATCTCATGGATCACATGTTTGGTACTATGGAAATAACAAGGAGATAAATGTATATCTGATGGAAAAAGTTCAGGATGACTGATTGTTGATTACACCGAGAATGAATGCCAATATGTGTACCCGTGGAAAATGGTTTTGGATATATATCGACCTTGCGAGTCCCCCATGGGTCTTAGCTCACAGCATGACACTGTAAAGAAGGTGTATACTGGTTAAGCTTAACATAGATTTTCACCCTCAGACTGATGCTTAGTCTGATCAGACCATTCAGGTCCTAAAGGATATGTTTCAAGCGTGTGTTATTGATTTCAAAAGTCATTGGGACCAGTTCTTGGCTTTGACAGATAGCTCCATTTAAGGCATTGTATAGTAAGAGGTGTAGGTCTCTAATGGGTAGGTTTGATGCTTTTGAGGTTAGGCCTTAGGGCACAGACCTATTGTGTGATTTAATAGATAGAGTATAGGTAATTCAGAGAGATTCTTTATAGCTCAGAGCATGCAGAAGATCTATGTCGACTGGAGGGTATGATATTTAGAATTTATGGTTGGGGATAGAGTGTTTCTTTGGGTGTCACCCATGAAGGGCATGATACGGTTTGGGAGGAAGGGAAAGCTCAGCCCTAGGTTCATTGGTTCATTTGAGATCCTACAATGTGTCAGGGAGGTAGCTTATGAGTTAGCTTTCCCTCCAGTGTTTTTAGGTGTTCACTCGATGTTATATGTGTCTATGTTGAGGAGGTACGTTCCGGATGAATCTCACGTGCTTCAATGGGTTTTGGTTCAGTTAGATGAGACATTGGATGTTCAGAGGAGCCTATTTCTATTCTAGACAGGCAAGTTAGAAAGTTGAGCTCTACAGAGATTTCGTTAGTTAATGTTTAATGAAGGAACCATCCCGTCGAAGAGGCTACCTGGTAGACAAATTGCGATATGTGGTCTAGATATCCTCAACTTTTAAGACATTCAAGTAACCTTCTATTCCTTAACTTTCGAGGATGAAAGTCCATTTTAGTAGTGGATGATGTAATGATCCTCCAGGTCATTTTTATGGAAATTTCATGTGTTTTCCTTGTTTTAAACCTTCTCGTAGTTGCTTTAGGCTATATGTGGTCTGCTGGGATATGTGGTTCAGTTTGTGAGAGGTTCGGTAGGTTTTTAAGAAAGATTTCCTATTTTGGAGCTTTTAAAGTTCAGAAGTTTGTCTTTGGTCAACATTTTTAGTAAACATACTCGGATGAGAATTCCATCATTTATCTTAGATCAAGAACATAGTTTTAGGCTAGTGGGACCTTTGGTTCATGTTTTGAGGCTTTCAGACACATTATGGTCACTCGGGTAGTTTTTAGTAAAGCTAGAAAAGTATTGATTTCAATCTACATTTTGTCAAGACAACCTTCATTGGTCATTTCCTCGATTCCATTCAGTCTTGAATGCCATTTTCAGTAAGGTAACATGTTTGATTTATGTTCATGGGATTCGAAATGAATATCGAGGGTCTATTCAGAGTGTTATTGGCTTAGGAAGATTGCTGGATTTTTAGTTCTAGTGCAGGGGTATTTTACCCATTGTATTCGCGAGGGGTATGTTGCGTTTGGAATGGTTGAGATTTCTTAACCTTTGCGTTTGCAAAGAAGGGTTATTTGGAACTCGTTTTAGGCTCCTCTTCGCGTTTGTGAAGGTTCCATCACATTTGCAATGAGTTAGCTTGGTGCAATCTTGTGTTCACGATAGGGTCCCCGCGTTTGCGTAAAAGGGACCCTTGGCAGTATAAATATTCCCAAGTTCATAATTGCTTTATTTTTTCACCAACTTTAAAGCTTTTGGGAGCTTAGGAGCTAAGTTCTTGGAGGTTTTTTTTTTGAGTAAGTTCCTCATGAATTATGGAGTCCTCGTGATTTCTCATTAGTTTTACCCGTATTTTTGTCTTTAATTCCATTAAATTCAAGCTTAATTTTCCTAAAATCCCTTTTAATTAAGATATCTTTCTAGGCTACTTTTAGCCTTGAATTGATTTCCATCTTTGCATAATTTTTTTGTATGAGTCCCTTATCCTTTGAGTGAGATAATTGTAAAAGAAAATTCCAGATTCGTCGATAGGCCCTGAGGGTCGACTTTTGACCCGATTTCTGATTCAAATTATAAAATATCGATATGGGTATCATTAGTCTCATATTAACATATAGATTATATACTTGATAGAGTGACAACGGTCTGTGGTTTTACAAAAGGGGAAGGTATTTGTGTGACAGTTCGTGTCTACTGTTCGACCATGAGGTAGGTTACGACTTTTCTCTCTTTAGACATAGATCGGTTAGGTAGCATATTTTATAAATTACATGTTGGCTACAGTATTTATGGGGTAGGTTTAGGTTTATTTTGACATTTCTGATTTTTAACCTATTTCGAGGACCTTATAGTAGAATAGTTGTTTTAGCCTTAGATTAGGATGCTTAGAATGGTACTGGGATTAAAATGCGGACCCTAGCATAGGGTTGGGGTAGGATTTTTTGGTAGAGTGGTTTTGCTCAGATCAATTCTCTTTATTTATCTCTTTTAAAACTGTATTTTTTTCTTTTTTGAGATTGTGGGCCGGAAGTCGTGAGTTTGAACTTGCTGGACTCCAAGTTAGTATGATCATGGCATGGAGGATGGTTTACCCTATTTTGTGTATACATATACTTTAACATATATAAAAACTTTTGTTTAAATGCATACACCTATACACTCATATACACGGATTATGGTTCGATTCCAAGGATATATACTGCTTATTGGCTTTTAAACTATAATATCCCATTCTTATAACCGATTTTTGAGCTCCGAGAGGATCGTACCACTTTTATTACTGATTCTTGGTTTTCAGAAGGATTGTACTACCTTTAAACTCGACCTAAGGTAAGATTTTGGTCTCTTTCTATTGCTCGGTCCGAGGTTAGATTCTGGTCCATTTACACTTTACTTTATTGTCATGTCCAAGTTGAGAGTCTTGGCGGCATGAGGTAAGATTCTAGGTTTCACTTCATTGCATCATGACATATTGCATGGTATTTATCATTTGTTCTTATATTGCATGTATTATTATTACTATTTTCACTTTATCCCTGTTTTGTTTGAGATTTCTAAGTTAGCTTCTGATGTGTAGTTTTCTTTTCATGTCATTATACTATAGATTGTCTTCTGAGTTCAGTCGGCCTATAATGCCTACTGAGTACCCTATATTTTGGTACTCATGCTACACTTCAACATCTTATTCTGATGCAGATCCTAGCCCGATTCACCCCCCATTGATCATGTTCGTTTAATGGAACTAGTTGACCGAATTTATAGTGAGCTCTAGGCGTCCAGAGGCTTATCCATTTTCATCTTGCATCATTTTTCTATATTTTTTACATTTTGGAAAACTTGTATCAATACAGTACTATTCTCATACTTTAGTGGCTCTTGTACCGATGACACCAGGTTCAGGGTTAGATATCTTGTATGTTTAGTCTGAAGGCCACCAGAAGCAGAAAAACCGGTAACAACAAAAACTTTTACGGGGGCATTCCAGGCACAATTGGAACTCGATACTCAAAAACCAATAGAGCTATTACAGTGGAAATGACGTTCTGGACTCAACGGAATCGGCCAAACTTCCATACAAGTTCAGCTCAGAGAAATGTTTACCCAAGTCAACACTAATTATAATCAAACAAACACCCAAAAAAATCCCAGCTCACCCGGAACCCAAACCAACCACCTATCTAACCCAAACTCGACATTCTGGAGCTAACAACGCTGACAAAATTTCCATCCGAGGCCATCTTCTGCGAATGTTGACCAAAGTCAACCAAACAAGCCTAATTGGCTTAAAATCACAAAATGTGAGAGAATTCCAAGCTGAAAAGCTCCCGGATCTCGACTAAAGGTCCTACTACACCAAAGTCTATGCTCTAGAGCTAATGAAACTATCAGAATTTGATTCCGAACATGTTCACCAAGAATATTGACTGAAGTCAATGATTTCCAAAGTTCAAAGCTCTAAGACAAGGAACAATCATAAAGACCAAACAAATGGCCCAGGCACCGAACTATCAGTCCCAGCAAGCCATAAATGACTTAGGGTCTCTACAGGAAAGTTCTAACAGTACAAGAAAGGTAAAAATGCATAAATGATCAGAAGGATCATTACATCATCCATTACTAAAAAAACTTCCATTCTCTAAAGTAAGGAAAGAAAGAATAACTAGAGATCTAAGAACAGTGGATACAAAGACCACACTACTCTCTCGGATAACCCAGGTAGCCTACTTACCCAGATGGCACCCAACATAATGGAACCAAAGAAAATAACCAAGCCCTAACTCCTTACTAGCCGAGCTAGAATCCAACCCTTAGCTGTAAAATTCCAAAGACCTGCCAACCCAAACTGACCCTCAAGAATCTTAATCGAAAAGCACCGACATAACACCCAAACCAAGGAGCCAAGATGATCAATACAAAAACTTGAATCCTCGAAACCACAACCAAGTGCACCAACAAAGCAATCAACCCAAAACTCTAACTCATGAACCTGTTGATCTGCATAACCCTTGTATTTTGAACTGAATCCTTTTGCACCACAAACAAGAGGCTTTATATAAGTCGAACACTCAAACCACCCTCAAAACATCATCATGAAACACCGAAGACCTGTAGTTCTCGCTTACACTCTACAATGAATGAAGTCATCCATTTCACTCAAACACTTTCCAAGCCAAGCTATAGTCTACAAGCCTTTGCCATCCAAGATAACAACCCATAGCATATCATTGGAAACTGGAGTTACCTGACCCGACTGACCATCAACTAATGAACGAACACTTTTGCTAACATCAAACTCGATAACTCAACCCAACTAAATAACCCATCTGAACCCAATTGAAGCTTGCACACCGAGGATAGGAAACGCATGCATGAACACCCTCTGTTGATGGAGAAATTTCCACACTGTAGAACAAACCCAACCTCAGTGAACCATGCCAAGTCTGAATCAACTGGAAGCGAATGAACCAGGGCAACCTGCCCAAAAGACCCAAACCAAAAACAAGACCTTGCAAGGAGTGTGGTAAACCTACCACAAAGTTTGTACTCATCCTAAGCTCCAAACAATAAGAAGTACCGCTGCTACTGCCAATACTCGAACACCATTAAGAGTTGACATCGCCTTACTAACCTCACCTTGAATAGAAGTCCACCATGCTGAGAATATCAAGCCAAAACACCATGTAGGAAAAGGAAAAGGTGTCTGGGGTTCAAGGTCGCCATCTTGCTATAGAATTTTTTTGCATAACCCAACAACTCATATTATTGGCTTGAATGAACCGCTCTACTGCATCAGCACACAAACCAACCATTCCAAAGCATACCACATACCAAACTTCTAGTCCATTCTAGCCGAGTCTAACCAACACTGGAACCCCACTTAAAAGACAACCCATAAAGAATTAACTAAACAAGCTTTCAAACTCTCAAAAACCGAAGGCGACCATTAATCTCAAGGTGCCATTAGAAAACAAAATACCCTCGCTAGTCTTAACCTGCACAACCTAATCACGTATAATACACCACCACTAATTCCTAAACTTAAGCTGCTGAATCTACCCAACCAAGGTGGAATGGACCTCGCACTGACAAGAACACCACTGAAACATGGAATGCCAGCCCCATCCACTGGTTAGCTAAGGATTGGATGTCTAAGGCTAACTTCCACCCCAAAAACAAAATAGCAAAGCCAAGTTGCCCGCACCCACTACCTTCCGGCACAAGGATGCTGCAATAAAAGAGAAGCCTCAACGAACCATCTGATGTACACTACTAGACCACAATTCTGAAACCCAACTTTGATTGCCAATCGATACATTTATCGAAACCCATAAGTAGACCCATATGCTATCGATGAACACTCAGGTATCGGAGCCCACCAGGCTCTGAATATACAAGTCATCCAATCCGTAGATACTATTCAAACTTTGGTCTTCCTAAGGAAAGTAACCAGGAAGCCATAGCAAACTGAATTTGGTCGAAGCAAGTCACCCATACACAAGCCAGAGCAACTCTCAGTCGTCATCTGAGCCAACTACTAAAACACATAAGCAAAAATAAGAAGTCATCTCCCTCCTTATTAAACTAAGAAAAACTCTTCCCTATCATACACTGAACCTTACAAACTCCTTCTCAAATAAAACCTAAAGCCATTCCCTTAGCTCCTACAACTCTTACCGGCAACACTTGATATAAAAGAACAAGGGTAGGCTGAATGCCTAATTCCACCAATATGCTATAGTCAAAACCCAACCGTAATGCCATAATTCCACATTCAACCTCAATAATGATGTTATTATCAACACTTAGCCATAACTGCTATAGCCAATTACTCGATCATGATGCCACAATCAAACTCGATTATATCAACCAGAATTGGGGAGAGCAAGAAAGCAACTCAACCAGACTTAGAACATGAGGAACACACGAAAGAAACCCATACTTGCTAACTTACCAAACAAAACAACTAAGAAAGTTCAATTCAAATCACCTGAGAGAAGCCAAACTGACCAATACTCACCAGCATAACCAACATCACTCAATTTAGGATAGTGCATTAAATACCAGCACTACCACTGGTATCACACAGAACTAAAAACAAGGACCTCTAGCCGATGCTAGATAACGGCCTAGGCAACAACCATCAAAGACCGCTAGAAACAAAGACTTAGACCAAGTCTAGAACCACAAGGAAACTAGAAATAGAATCTACCAGAAAGGTTGACAAGAACTACCCACGAGCCACAACTCCGGGTAAACATTTATCAAGGATAACTCACCCCCATCCACTACTATAGAAAAAACTACCAAGAAAACAATGCATATATACTACAACTCAAGTAGTCAAACAACTAAACAAGTAGCAGGTAGACATATAAGCAAATAAATGATAGAAGGGATGGAATCACAATGCGAGCCATACTATTACCATCCAAAGGTAAACAGAGTAATACCTGGAGCAACAACATTGGGAACATCTACCTCTGGCCAGCCAAAAGGAGCATCAGACTGACAGTCTCTACCACTGGACTAAGTAGTCGATGTGGAAGGCTCAACCATCCTTTATCAGGGAAAATCTCTAGAATAATGATTGATCATCCCACAATCATAACAACCATGCTGACTGGGATACGCGATCATGGGACAATCCCTAACAAAGTGGCCATGATCACTGCACTAGAAATAATTCCTTCTGAAAGAAGTCAGATGGGACGATCTCATTGAACCTGACCGTCTACCATGGCCTACACACCCTGAAGGTAACCCTCTAAGAACCTAACCAGTACCCTGTCTACTTCGCTCAACATGCCATACACACATACCCTCTGGAACCTGTGGAACAACTTAAACCGGTCTACTAGATAAGAAGCAACAGAATTGATCCCTAGCAGACAATCCCCTACCTCAAGTTTGAGAACATCGAAAATTGCCCTGATAATGACGCTTTTACTACTACCTCTATATGCCTCACGACATAAACCCTCAACAGCCCAAGCGTGATAAACTACCTGAAGGAAGGTCATCCCAACTGTAATCAAGTGCTCGGTTGCCAAATGGAGCAGCGAAATCAAACCCCCAACAAAGCTCTGAATCCTATCCAACTCTAAAGGAACAGCCTTAGCACACTGTCTACCCATCTCATAAAACCTTGCCTCACACTCCAATACCAACATACTACACTGCTGAAGAACTGGAAACCCAACTCTAATTGAAGCACTGCTCAAAGAACTGAGTACTGCCCAACCCTGAGGCACTGAAACACCCATCAAAGGACTCGAAGTCCTAACCACGATGCCTTGAAGAACTGGGGTATCATGAAACCTTATCAGAGGCTAGGCTGACCCTACAACCTCTATCTGATGCAATCTGCTATCACTATGAAGTCCTGGCGCTGACGAAAGCACTGAAGCAACAGGAACAGAAGCCTCGACATCACCCGCTGTAAAACTCATCTTAGGCATCTGAGAAGGACTGAAACAATCAAAGTTTAGAAGTCAATAGAGCCAGGAACGCACGATAAAGAGACAAGAAGATGAAACTTTTCCTAACAATGCCCTACAGCCTCCCGCAGATAGGATATATGCATCATCTTACTGATCCCTGAGTCTCTACTTAGACACTTTCTTCTATACAACGACACCTGTGAACCCTAGCTCTGATACCAAGCTGTCACCACCCAATTTATCAGGTCAGAATGGCACCACAATACCCCAGTAGGAGAACCAATTCTCGTAGCCCAAAATGGTTAGTAATGGGCTACTACCTAACCAAAATGCATAATAAATAGAAATAAGCAGAAGTAGAATAAGATAGAGACAAGCGAAAGCAAGAACCCGAATATATATATATACATACAAGAGAACTACACCAACTCCAAGACTTGGTATCGATAGTACAAAAGCTTCTAAATAGAATACAAGTGCTAGATGTAACAAAATAGGCTACACAACTGTCTTTAAATAGATAAGGAGAAACAGTACAAAAAGATGAGATGCCGCAAGCCCCGATCATCGGGCGCTCACCCTAGTCTAGAATATCCAAAAGTTGCATGAGTCTCCACGCAATCAACAACGAAGCTCACACTAATATATGCACCAAAGACTACAAAAGTGTAGTATGGGCACGAATTACTAAGCAACAGGTACCCAGTAGGCATCATCGGCCGACTGAGCACATATAAAATATAAAAGCAGTAATAAGTAGAATACAAGAAAATAGTCACAGAAAACAAGGATGAAGTACAAGGAACTAGCACAAAGAGTAATCAACCAAGAGTTACAAGTATAACATGCTAGCAGAGAAGATATACATACACATAAACACATATGAATGAAGTAAGAAGGACGCACCCGGGATCTTTGCAACAATAGTACATATAAAAGAGAGTTTAAAGAGAAGGGCAGTATGTCGGTAACCTCAAGTAAAAAGTGAAAGAAGGAAAGCAATTCAACAATCAAACTAAAAGCCATATACTAACAGAAACATGCTTAAGAAATTAATTTCAGGATAAGAATAGATATAAAACAATCTCCCAAGTAAAAGCCTATGATGTAATGACTAAACCATAAGCACCCAGATCCGCTAAACAAAATCAGGATAAGAATAGACTTTAATACCCCACAACTGCTCACTACACAATCAGTGTCTCAATAATATGGGGCCTACTAGCCCCTCAATAATCTTAGTCCAACACAATCACGTTCTCAACAGGCCCCAAACCACTAATCCAACCAAATCAAAGGTCATAACAAGCTCTACGAAAAGAAAAGAGTAATATAATCTACCAACAGTCTCAATGGCCGCCCATACAACAAGGAACACAATCAAGTGAAAACAATCCCTCCGACCACCCATACAACCAGAGCGTACACTGAGCTTACAACAAACAAGGGTGGAATCAAAATACCAAATGCATGATGATGATATGATGAATCTAATGTGAAAGTAACTTGAATGTTCCCCCTATGTTACCCTAAAGGCCCATGTATAGGAAGGACCCATGGAAGGACTCTACCCGTGTACCTCTACTGCACCGTACACCCCTCCTCCTGGCGCATACATCGGCTCGTAGCTGGTAACCAAGGAAAGATAGGGTTCATGAAGGTCTACTCATAGACCATATACAAAACACGAATCTCAAAATATATCTCAATACTCAAAATGTCATAGAACATGCCCGAAATTGAACTGGTCTAAAACAGTAGTAGTAATCTCAAAGACCCTCTCTAAAGGTGCGCAGAGTGCATTCGGGTCTAAATCAGTAGTAGTAATCTAAAAAAAACCATAAATGGGTGCCCAAGGTGTATCCGCGTCTAAATTAGTAATCATGTCTCAATAACCCTAATAAAGGGTTCTCGGAGCATATCCAGGTCTAAAAAAATAGTAAATCAAGTCAGATACTTGGCTTTCCTAATTCTAATATCGTCTAAAATAAATCTTAAAAACAGTTCTAGCACCACGGCTCAACTGGGTCTAGTATAAATATGAAAAATTGTGATCAAATCATCGCAATATCCTCTTTATACTAAGAGGTTTCACAAAAGCCTATTCAAAACTCTTTCAAAGTCATAATACTAAAAATGGGCCCTCGAGGCCATGCAATGTTTAGAAAAAAAATGTTTATAGTATGCCTGAAGCCAAATCAGTAGTAAAACATGCAGAAACACCCTTTGCATGAATGATATGCTCGCAAGCAATATAGACTAGCCCACAATGGCTCACAACATTCCTATTGGCCCTGCACAGGCACGATAAGTTCTATAGCACAGATAGCCAGCCTAAAGCAATATCTAGATGTCCGGGACTCATGGAAATTTCCAAATAACCCATCTTCTATAATTCAGAGTCAATACAAGGCCGCAAAGGACCATGAGGGCAATATAATATACTACATGAATACTACAATTAATGTATAAAATAAAAAGATTGAAGAGACGAACTAGGTCTGGGCTACCAACCTATAACAACCCACCCAAGGATACTAATTAATGCAGTTATAGCCTATATACACAGAGTCTATGTAAGGAAAGTCATAACCTACCAGTCATCCGATGACTAGCTGTGGCGATGGCATCTTCCAAGTTTGAACTGATCTGAGAAGTTCCATATTGCAAAAGCACTATCAACACAATAATTTAGGGGTCAAAACAAGATCAATGATACCCATATTGCTACAAGTGTAGCCAGGTCAAAATTTGGGTCAAAAGCGGGCCTAACGGGCACACAACCTAAAATTAGAAATGGGAGAAAGCACGACGATTACAACAATACCAAGAGAGCATGCTCCAAAATTGAGAAAATTTGGCCAAGAGAAGATCTCAAAATAGCCCGCTCAACCAATGATTTAAAGAGGGAATTTAAGGAGAGAAAACCAGAATAAAGGGAGAATTCGCTTACCACAAGGAGAGGAATCAAGTCTACTGAACGAATTCCACAAAATCACAATCATGTAATCCCAAAAACAGTAACTACACCCAAGAATTTCCCCAAGCTTTAAGAAAGTCTTCAATGGAGTTTAACAATGGAGAAAAAGCTTCTTAGGGAAGAAACTGACTTACCCTAAAGGAAGAGGGAGCAAGAATAAGTGTCACCTGGTGAATTATCGAGTCAAGAACAAGTGTGGGAACTATTTAGAATAAGGGAAATGATTTTGGAGTGAGAGAGAAATGATAAAATGGTCTAAAAAATCGAGGAGAAGTTTTTATAAGTTATAGGTCGTAGACCAGCACAATCGCGCTACTTTGGCGCGATCGTGCTAAAGGAAGGATCACAAACCAGCGCAATCGTGTTGCCTTGGTGCGATCACACTGAAGGGGAAATCACAGTCTAGTACGATTGCACTGCCCGAGCACTATCGCGCTGAAGGCCACCAGAAGTAGAAAAACCAGTAACAGCAAAAACCTCTATGGGGCATTCCGGGAATAATCAAAACACGATACTTAAAAACAAATAGAGATATTAGAGTAGAAACAACATTTTGGACTTAACAGAATTGATGAAACTTCCATACGAGATAATCTCGGAGGAATGTTGACCCAAGTCAACACTAACTATAATCAACCAAACACCCAAAATGAGTCTGGCTCACCCGAGTCCCAAACCAACCACCTATCTAACCCAAACTCAACATTTCCGAGCTAACAGCACTGACAAAATTTTCATCCGAGGAAGTTTTCTCTAAATGTTGATCAAAGTCAACCAAACAAGCCTAACTGGCTTAAAAACACAAAACTACAGAGAATTGCAAGCTTAAAATTTCCCGGATCTTGTCCAGAGGTTCTAATAGACCAAAGTCCATGCTCCAGAGCTTACATACCTGTCAGAATTTAATTTCTAGCATGTTCACCAAGAATGTTGACTGAAGTCAATGATTTCCAAAGTTCAAAGCTCTAAAATAAGGAACAACCATAAATACTAAATAAACAGCCCGAGCACTGAACTATCAGTCCCAACAAGCGATAAATGACTTGGGGTTTCTACATGCAAGATCTAACAGTACAAGAAAGGCGAAAATACGTAAATGACTGGAAGGGTCATTACATGATTTGACCTTGTTAATGACAATTTTGTAAAGTTGACGTCAACTTTATTTGATTTTTGTTATGTGACTGAAGGTTTTATTATTATGCATTTTGATTTATTTAATAATAATGTTAGTTGTAATGTTTGGTTCTTCAAATAAATATGATAGAAATGTAAGTATATGGCATGCTAGACTTGGTCATATTGGCCAACAAAGAATGAAATGACTAGTGAAACAAGGTTTGCTTGTCGTCATTGAATATGTGGAATGGTCCACTTGTAAGAATTGTCTAGTGGGAAAAAACTATAAAAAAAACCTTTTGATAAAGTTACTAGAGATGAATATTCTTTATAATTACTCCATTCGAACATCTATAGGCCTATGAATGTTAGGACTAGGCATTAAGCACATAATTCCATTATATTTATTGACCATTTTCAGTTATGCCTCTTTAATATCCCACAAATCAGCAGCATCAAGTTGCTTCAAATGTTATGTGAACTTAGTGGAACATCAATTAGACAAGAAGATAAAAGCTCTTCGAACTGATCATGGCTGGGATTACTTATCGACTAAATTTAACGGATCATGTGATGTAAAAGAAATAGTTCATCAGTTGACTATTCCAAATACTCCACAATAAAGTGTTGTTGCAGAGAGAAGAAATAAAATTCTCCTAGAAATAATTAGGTCAGTGATGACACAATCAAACCTCCCAATTAATTTTTAGAGTGATATTTTGCTTACTATCACCTATGCACTTAACCGCATGCCTACAAAATATGGTTCAACCACTCTGTATGAGTTATGAACTGGAAGACATCCAGACCTATGTACTAAGAACTTAGGATTTTGCTAGCTATACACCTGATTGCTCTCACAATTATGTAAAATTAGGCTCGAGAGAAGAGAAAAGTATCTTTATAAGGTACTCAGAAACCTCTAAGGGTTGTTTGCTTATAGGTGAGCAAAAAGGTGGGAGTGTAACATAATTTGAATCATGAGATGTTACATTAGAGAATGAGTTTCCTAAGAAGGAAAAGATAGGTCAAAACCTGTCCTGGTTTGAAATAAGAGATCAAGATGTACAAGGATCACTTCATTCAAGTGGGAGTATTTTAGATGATGATGAATTAGTTTCTCATCAGCAGCCTCTTTCATTAACATATGCAAATAAAAGTAATCCCTCTACACTTAATGGAAGTGACCAAATTGATCTTGTTCTGATAGTGATCACGATGGTCATCATCTTGCTCCAAGTGGGAGCAAGATGAATGTTTTTAAAAAATGATGAGTCATAAATTATACATGGTTCTAATAAAAGGACTCCCCACTAATGATTTGATATGAAAGGCGGTGAACTATTTATGATTCTCGTAAAAGATAAAAATGAGCTTAAGCATGTAAAAGAGGCTCTCTCATGCCCTTCTAAGGCTAAATAGGTAATAGTAATGGCAGATGAAATGGAGTTTATCAGAGTCAATAAAGTTTAGGAACTAGTGACATCCTTGTGGAATGCAAATCCATTAGGAGCAAATGAGTTTTCAACATTAAACTTAGGGATGATGGCACAGTTGAGAGATAAAATGCTCGACTAGTGGCAAAGGTATATACACTATAGAAAGAAATAGACTATAAAGAGACTTTATCGCCTATAGTATGATTTACCTTTGTTCACTTGGTTTTAGTCTCCTATTGTATGATTTACCTTTGTTCACTTGGTTTTAGCTATAGTTTGAAGCTTGGATCTTGAATTACATCAAATGGATATAAATATTACCTTTATCAATGGAGAATTAGATAAAAAAATTATGTAAAATTTAATGTTTCATTGAAAAGTGTCATGAACAAAAAAGTTTGTAGACTTCTGAAGCATATTTATGGCCTCAAACAATCTTCAAGGTAGTGGTACATACGCTAAAAACTGATGTCATATCCAATGGTTTTACCATGATGGATGAAGACCATTTTGTTTATACCAAAAGATAAAGAAACAAACTTGTAATTTTATCAATGTACATAGATGCCATATGATATGCTCAAGATACACCTTCACTTTAAGATATATCGCAGTCGTATACAATAATAGTAACCCAACTAGGTTGTGGTCAAACCCACGAGGAATATGAGAGAACTTTGTTGGAAAATTTTATCGATGGTCACTACTCAATTTGTAGTCGGTTGCTAATCTGTAACAGTTATAAAGATTGTCTTTTAATTAAACTACTAGGATAAAAAAATAAAGATGCTGAAAGTAAAGTTGTTTGTAAATTTATATGATTAAAACACCAAGGTTTTGTCTCAATAAAGGATTGCTTTATTTGTTGGTAATCATAAAACTACATGCAATTACGGTTATAGATATGCACTTAGTATCATGCACTAACACTCAGTCTCTTTCAAGTTCATGAACAATTTATCTACATATGATGATTCTGCAACTATATGAGTTATTGACAATAAGAATGGATGAATATGCAAATTAGATTAAGTTATATCTAATATAAATCCATCACACAAGGATTAATGCCTCAAGTACATGTAAATATTCTTTTACAAAATCCTAACTCACTTTTCTGAGTCTGTAGATTATGATATTATTCAATAAGTTAATTTTTGCAACCACTAATTATTTGAAGTTCAAAAAGAGAGAATATATAGGAGTGTGTGTGCGTGTGGGTAGATATAAGAGGAGATAAAATGAAAAGTGACTTTTTTCTTTTATGTAAAGAAGAGTAAATGGTGTGATATTTTAAAAGTGGGACAAAAATATGGGGTCTGATATTATAAACACTCATTCCCAGAATGTCCCAACCTTTTATAAGGCTTTAAGTACACTTTACGGTCTTAATATGGTCTGTGAAACCAATTACGGCTCGTAAACCCTTAACTAGAGCATAGTGTTTTCTTACACACTTTGGCCTGAATTGTGGTCCGTAAAGTGTTTTCTTATGCTTACCTAAAGTGTTTTTCTTCATCTGTAACTTTCCCCATCTTATTAATCATGCATCACAACAAACATTAGTGATAGCTAATTCTAGACAAAATTTAAATAGTAAAATAAATTAAAAAAATGGGTTTGGGTTGTCTTTCAAGTAGCACTTGATTTAACATCATGCTTAATGGGAGACTTTATTTTATCAAGTTTTGTCAAGTTATCTTGTTAAATGAGGATTTCCTTTATCTATTTTTGTATTAATCAAATCTTTAGACTTTTTTTAGTAGTCCCCATAGTTTGTCTAACTCAAAATTAGTGAGGGAGGTTGAGATAATTTTATTAATCTCTACTAGTCATGGGCCTCGGGCAGGATCCTCCTTGATATCTTTGATCATGTGTATTTCAAAGAGTGCTTCATAAGCCTTTGGGGCTTGAAGTTCTCTAACAGTTCGAAAGACAAACTCACCTCCTCAAACTCGAAACTTTATTTCATATTTATCTAAGTTCATAAGAGCTCTTCATGTTGCAAGGAAAGGTCTCTCAAGTATGATTGAAATATACTTATTAACCTCACAGTCAAGAATAAAAAAGTCGGTTGATAATGTAAACTTACCCATTCGTACCAGCAGATCATCTATTATTTTGATTGGCTTTTTCATGGATTTATTGACCATTTGCAATTGCATGCTTATTTGCCTGGGCTTAGTTAACCCAGCTTTCTTGTAGACCTCCAAAGCTACTAGATTCATACTAGCCCCATTGTCACACTAGGAATTATCAAGTTCCTAATGATTAGTGGTGCAAGGGATTGTGAAGGCTCTCAGACCGTTCTCCTTCTTTATGCTATCCGCGAAATTAACAGAGTTAATCGGTTGATTAATTTTCAACTTTTTTCACTTGCCTTTGTCTTGGTGACCATTCCTTTGAGACACTTGGAGATTATAAATACTTCTTGTATAGCTTCTAAGAAAGCACCAATTGGCACTACCTGCTTGAGTACCTCATTATATTTCTCAGTTGCAGCTTTTTTGGCTTTCTGTATAGATCTTAATGGGAATGGAGGGATAGGCTTTGGAAGTGGTGGTAAAGGTGTTCATACCTCTGTCACTTCATCCTTCTCAATTGGAATCTTTTCACTCAGCCTGTCAGTTGGAACATTCACCTTCTCCTCTGTTACCTACCTTGGTTCCATTATTTCATGTTTAGCCACCTTTTCATGAAGCATGTTTTTTCTCGTTATTGTTATAGTCATGCATTTCTCTGCAGTTCTACTTCCATATTTCTTTGGATCGATTGTATTACATAGAATTTTACCTTTCTAGGGTGGATTCTTCTCCTTAGATAGGTCTTGCATTTGCATTTCAATTTTTTCAATAAAAATAGTATGTGAACTTACCGTTTCATACATATTTTAAATAGTAACTTGCACTTTATATTGACCCTGCAACACCCTTTATACCATACTTTCAATCTTTGTGTTGCTCTATTCAGGCAATGAACCATCTTACCATTGCTGCAAGTTTGGTGTTTACCCTTTTGTAGGGACATATGGGTTTGAGCTTTGGCTGTCAAAACTATTGTTCCAATTGGATTTTCCTTGATTACCTTGGTTTCCTTGGCCTTGATGTGGTTTTCATTGATCTTGGAAATTTTTTCCTTGGTAATTTTGATGTGAATAGCCAGCATGAGTGTTGTTCACATTGTTAGCATCCTCATATTGCATTTGAGGAGCTTCATCATATTGTATTATTTGTTGGGCATAATTCACTTGTGTTACATCTTGAACATCCTCAACTACCTTGACCTTCTTTAGATCATTCTCTGCTAGTATCTTGTCAGCAGAGAAATATTGGTAGCCATATCAATGATTATCTTATCTGGATAATGATTTCCTTTAATAAGAGCAGAAAGAGAAGGGTTAGTGTAAGATATACCTCCACTATTATCTAATGTGTGCCTGGCAGTGTTATTCCTCATAACCTTTTCCATGATATCTCGTATCTGGGCATGAGTATTTTTTATAAAACAACCCCCAACTATATCGTTCTCTGTTATTGATTCAAGGAGTCAAGCCCCATATAAAATTTCTCCAAAAGGATGTTTTCTAGGAATCCATGGCTATGTGATGGCTAGAGATACGACTTGAACCAACCCCATGCTTGGTATAGTTGTTCCCTGGTGACTATTTTAAATAAATACTTTATCTCGTAGTTCAACCTTTTTACTTGGGCGAACTATTTTTCAAGAATATTATAACTAACTCTGACCATGTCATGATGGAGTTTGGTCGCAAGCTATGGAGTCATGTTTGTAATTTTCCATTGAGGAAGTATTTAAATACCCTCAGTCTCATAGAATTTTTAGGGACATTAGCTTGCTTGTACATAACACACATCCCTATAAAGTTCTTAAAGTGCTGAAAAGAATTATCATCAGTAGAATTTCTTCATAGTTCTTCAGCTTTTAGCATATTGTAGATGTTTGCATCAACCATAAAAGATGCTACATTCACCCCAGGTGGCACTATAACATTAGCATAATCTATTTCCCTAGGTAGGTTAGCAAAAGCATTGACCTTCTCTTCCTCTCCATGTTCGATCTAATTTAGGATTGCCTCAGCATTTTGTTCTACTACCTTCGAGACTGCTTGTGGAGCTTTAGCTCGTTGGGCTACTATTTTGGTCATGCTAGACCTGTTTCATAGCCAGAATGAACAAAACAAAAAGAGTAATGAAAAGAAAAACTTAATCAATACCGATAGTAACTTTTTGAAGTTTTCACCGTATTGCCCGGTAACTATGCCAATTTTTTATATACTAAAGATAGACTTTCACTTTTAGATATATCGCAGTTGTATGCAATAATAGAAACCTAACTAGGTTGAGGTCAAACCCGGCGAATATGGGAGAACATTGTTGAAAAAGTGTATGGATGGTCACTACTCAATTTGTAGTCGATTGCTAATCCGTAACACTTCTAAAAATTGTATTGTAATTAAACTACTAAAGCAAAAAATAAATATGTTGAAACTAAAGTTGTTTATAAAATTATATGATTAAAACACCAAGATTGTGTCCTCACAATGGATTACTTTGTTCATTGGTATTCATGCAACCACATGCACTTAGGTGTCACGATCCAATTTCTCAGGTCATGATGGCACCTACAACCCTCATGTCGGTGAACCAATCCCCATAGCCTAGAACAGTTAGTAATGAGTCATTATCTAAGTGAAGCATGCACAATAAGCATAATAAATAGGAGAAGGTAAGGAAGGCATAGCAAAAGGAAGGCAACCTGGATATATACAGAAAACTATAACATCCCGCGACCTGGTATCATAAGTACAAGAGCCACTACTAAAGATACAGAGTACAAGAGAGTGCATAAGTAAAATATACAACTGTCTCTGAATATACAAAAGAATCAAATATGCCAAAAGAAGAGATATAGCCAACCCCTGATCAATAGAAGCTCACCCTATGTCTCGGATATCCCAAAAGCAATACAAAATCTCCACGTCAACAGCGATGGCCCACACTAGAATTTAGACTAGAAAGATGCAAAAGTGTAGTATGAGCACCAATTGCATAGGCAACTGGTACCCAGAAGACATCATAGGCCGACTGGGCACATATTAAATGTAAAAGTAGTAAATAACAGATAAGGGAAGTAAAGGGTCCCAGAAGCAAATAGAGTAAAGTACATGGAAACTAATAACAGATAGAAGGCATAAAAGAATACAAGTGTACTAAGCTAGCCACCTATGATGTGTCACAGAACACAGGTGAAAGAGTAGAGAACACTTGGGTCCTTGCAATAACAGTAAATAAGGAAAGCTTAACGAATAGGGTGGTGTACTGCTAACCTCAAACAAAAGGAGACAAAGAAAGGCAACTAAACATAAACTAGCTAACAATACAATTGACAAGGTAAAGATGATTGAAAAGTAAACTAGCAGGTAACTACAATAGGAGCAAGTAACACTAATCTGCCTATAATTCCAATGAGCGCCCATACACCCGAGGGATACATACAAGTGAAGACAAAGCCTACCGGTATCCCATGCTACTGGAAAGTACACTCAGCAAACATCAAACAAGTGGTGAAACCATGCAGAAATGTATGATATGATATTGTATGCTAGTGGTACCGTATGCATCTCATCTGGTGCTCATAGGCCCAGTAAGTAGGACAAATGGAAGGGCTTCCCCTGTATACCTCTACTCCCCCATATACCCCTCCTCTGGCACTCTTGGATCATATCCCCTAGTCCGTATTGGCAAGGTCCATGGAGGTCTCTGTGACCATATACTAACTCTCAAGATCTCATCATGTGTGGACAGAGTCTATCCGGGTGTAAAATTAGTAATAAAACTATGTCTAGCACTTGTACCGGCTATCATATCAGGTTCCAGTGTGAAAAACCAAGACTTGATCCCTTTTATTTCAAGAAGATCCATTAAATTAGTTTTAAGTCCATTTATAGCCATTAATAACTGAAAACGGACCCTCTTGGCCATGCAAGGTTAGAAAATTGGTGATAGTCAGACTTGCAGCCCCGTAGTATTAATAAACTAATGCAGAAAAGGTTGTTTTCATGATGATGATATGCTCAGACACAACCAACAACTCAATGTCAACCTACTGGCCATGCATATGCTCAATTTGCGCTACAACACAGATAACCACCTAGCAATAGCGAATCAATGTTTGAGACTCATGAACACATCCTAAATATCCCACTAACTATGGTCCAGAGGAATATGCAAAGTAAACTCAGAGATGTAAGGGGTAATACTACCGTACTAGCTAAAATACTGAAGCATAAGAAATAAGAACGGTAAAAAAAAAAGCGGACAAGGTATGGGGGTGCCTGATAAATTGGTAATCTACCAACTTATTGAGCCTTTATTCATGAATTATTGCCATGTTTTGATAAGATTTAGAGGCACTTATTGCCTTTATTGATGCAATTGCAGGTACTCTTGATCAAAAGTATAAAACAAGGAATTGGACCCAATAGAGCTCAAAAAAAAGAGTTAAAGTGTGAAGGTCATCAAAAGAGAAGAAGAATATGCCGAGAGGTGCAGCCTTCGTGCGATATGCACAACGACTAGTATAGACCAAACCTCCCTTCGCATGACACCCGAGAACTGATAAAGTTACTATTTGGATAGAGTGAAGCCGTTCAATGCACACAACACATGGTGCGACCGTACGTCGTCTCGCACCACGCCTGAAAGGCATTTTTGTCATCTTTTAAGTGACATATTGGGAAGATTCTAAAATCCATTTTGCAGTGTGTACCTGATAGTTTTTGACACAATATGGAATAGTTTTTCATATAGAGAGTTTCCCAATGAAGATAGTGAGTGTACTTGATATTTCTCATCTTCTACCTTGAGATTCCACTATTATTATACCAAAGCTTGGATTTAAATATTGTCAAAACTATGAATGGAAATTTGAATTACCCAATTGGTATAATCTCTTATTTCCTTAGCATGAGTGTATAGTTTCCTTGTCTAGCGATATGTGTGTGATGGGTATTTCAATTTGGTTATGGGTCTTGCTTAATTATGTTTATAATTGCTAAATTGATATGGGTCTATTGAATTCTCCATGTTTTAACTATAAAAATTGATAGTTGCAACATTGGTTGAGTATACTCAGTTGTGTTCTTGCTTGAAAGAGGAGTTCATGATTTTGGATGAGAATTCGATAGCTGAAACATGGGATTTCCATCTAGATTGAGGCTAGACATAGTTCAATCACCGAAAAACACCCATTTAAAAGTCTAAGCTAGAAATAGTATGACTTTTCTAAGCTTGAAATGGTTGGTTTAAGTTGAACCCATGGTGCTTGAATAAAGACCATTGGATAAATGTTTGGAAGATTGAAAGATTGATATTCATAACTAAAACCAATGCTACCCATATCGTTTGAATCCCATCGGAAACATTCCCCTAGTCGTCCTCTCATTTGATTACAAATCCCCTTTTACTTTGCCTTCTTGTTCGAATTGTGATTTCTTTAAATTCCTAAGTCCTAATTCCTTACTCCCCCAAATTTTATTTTTAGTTATTTGAATAATTACTCTCTTATTGATTAACATACGATAGTTTCTTAGCGACTCATCATAACCATTCTCTATGGGATTGACTCCGACACCCGTCAGGAATATAAATTTTATTTTGCTCTGACAATCGCTACCACCTCCTATTGGAGAGTATTTTTGAGCATTATAAAAAATGGCACCATTGACAGGGAATGTTTTTTGAGTACCCATTTGATTGTCATTTGATATCACTTTGATGCGTTTTTGTTAATTTTTACTTTGTTTTGCTGTTTTTGATTGTTGAACAGGGCGCCCATAAGCAAAGTGGGAGACAATGAAAGCATAGACAGATTCATGTATATAGCTCCAGAGCCTGTAGTCCATGGTGGGGTAGGTGCATTCCTCCTACCTCCCACGGTTGGCAATGCCATGTTTCATGTTACAAGCACTATGCTCTACCTCATCCAAATGAAAGAATTATTCGGAGGGTCTACGTATAAGGAAGAAAATAGACATATTCGAAACTTCATCGTGATATGCCAGACTTTTATTTTCAACCACATCCCCCAAGAGTCCATTTGGATCCATTTATTTCCCTTCTCCCTTATGGGGGAAGTGATGGCTTGGTTGGAAGAGCTTCCAGAGGGTTCAATTACAACATTGAATGGATTGATAGAGGCATTTATGGTACGATTCGTCCCTCGCTCAAGAATTATGCAATTAAGGGATGATATCATAAAATTTCACCAACTCCATGATGAGCAATTGCATGAAGCATGGCTAAGGTTAAAAAAGAAGCTCATATTATTCCCCAATCATGGGTTACCTGACAACATCCTCCTCCAATGTTTATACCGAGTCTTAATTTTGATGAACAAATCTGTTGCAAACAACCTTGTGGGTGGAACATTTATGGACCAACCATATGGTGTTGCTTCAGCTTTTTTAGAATAGATGACCAAGATGAATCGTTCTTGGCACACTAGAGAGGCAGATGTTCCCATGGGGGTGGACTTCAGCCATTTTGATGAATAAAATGCACCATAAGGATGAGGTGAGAGATGAAACTATGGCTAAGATGTTGATGCAAATTGATCTTTTGGCTAAACACATGATGGGGGCTGGAAATACTAAGAGTGTGAATGATGTAAGTACTCCTAATCTTAAAGATAATGATGAGGATGTATTTACAATTGTGGATGGGAAGATCTTCTATCTATCAGTGGGTTCTTTGACATGGGTATTGGTACTCGAAGGATGAAAACCAAGGTTGGAACAAAAACAAAGAACATGAAGACCATTACAGATCGTGAGAGGGAAGGTGATCGATATAATTATCAGAGTTCAAATACTTATGTTCCTCCTTCTAAGGTCGATGCCATATATTAGCCCACCCTGAACAACCCTGGACATTCAAAAATTGAAGATATGTTGTCTCTAGTCTTTAAAAATATTGAGTATACCAATAGTGGGGTAAAGGAGCTAAAGAGGGAGGTGTAAACTATTCACCAAATATGGAGCTCAGACTCCGCTTCAATCAAGCATCTTGAGGCACAAGTGAATCACTTATCCTCACATATGAATCCTCGAATGAATGGGACACTTCCAAGTAAAACTATAGTGAACTCGAAGAATGATGGCCATGTTATGGCAATTGTCACTAGGAGTGGAAGAATGTGTAGTGGGGTGAAGAAGCCATCTAATTAGGTTGTTATGGAGCCAAATGATGAAAGAGAAAATGAGATTGTGCTTGAGAAAGAAGTGGATGAAAATGCGGTGGTTGGGGTGAAGCCTAGTGCACCCAACGTGAGATCTAATGATGATAACATGAATGAAGAGAAGGATGAGGCTGATCATCCATTTCAAGTTGCTATTGATATCGAGGAGGAGGATCCTAGTGTACCAAATGTGCCATAGCCTATGCCAAAAAGACCCTCTCATTATCCTCAAAGTTGACCAAGAAGAAAAAGGAGAATCAATTCAAGAAATTTGTGGACATATTTCGCAAGCTGTCTATCAACATCCCTTTGGTTGATGCGTTAATACAAATGCTCAGGTATGCGAAGTTCATGAAGGAGATTCTCAAGAAGAAGCGTGTAGTTAATGTGGACCACATGGAAATATCACCCAACTGCAGTGCTGTGATGACAAGAAATATTTCTCAGAAATGTTAAGATTCGGGTGCGTTTACCATCCCGTGCACTATCGGAGTGTTTGTGTTCCAGAAGGACTTTTGTGATAGGGGCAAGTATAACTTGATGCCTTTAGTTATTTTCAAGAATCTAGGCTTGGGTACACCCAAGCCTACACCTATGAGGTTGCACATGGACGATCGGTCCATCAAACATCTGGTAGGGATTCTATTTGATGTATTGATCAAAGTTGAGAAATTCATCCTACGCGGCAATTTTGAAGTCTTGGACTGTGAAGTAGATCTTGAGGTGGCTATCATATTTGGGAGACCATTATTGGCAATTGGGAGGGATTTGGTTGATGTGGAGCTCTGGGAGCTCAAGTTTCGGGTTAGAAGCGAGGATGTCACTTTTAATTTATGCCAACCTATGAGAACACCAGACGAGTATTGAGTAGTGTCTGTGATAAATATTGAGAGCAAGTTGGTTGATACCCATGATGATCTTGAGATGAAAGAGGTACCCGATCCTATGATGTGCCACCTTGGCAACAAGAAAATGTTATATATATGTTCAAAGAGAATTTCCCTCTATTTGGATGGAGCCATGCCAATCATATTGCCATGCTTTCGGATAATGGTTGAGGATTGAGGTACTATCGTCATGCCGTAATGTAAAATCAAGCGCTTCCTGGGAGGCAACCCAAGTGTTTTTACTTTTTATTTTTATTACCTTTTGTTGTTTTTAGTGTGTTTTAGGAATGCATGGAGAGAAAAAGTAACTAAGTGGAAAAATAGGCCAAGAGGCATGAGAGATAGGCCATGCAGTTTGTACAAGTAGATGTGCGCATCGAACAATCCACTGCACCTCAAACCAGAATGTTGGAAAGAAAAATTTAAATTGGAGGTGACGTGCAATGGGCTGTGCATTTCACACCTTCCATTGTGCGCGTCACACCTCCATTGGACCATGAGTGGGAAAGCTGGGTAAAATTAAAGAGAAAAATCGACTGGTGCAAACTGGTGTGCGAGCCACACATTGGCTTGTGCGAATCGCACATCGCAGTGCACGAAAGTAGGTTCTTAAATATATATTTTTACCTGCCATTAATTGACCCAAACTAGAGACCGACCCAACGACCTTTCATCTTTTTTTTCTTTCTTTATGATTTCCACCCTCACCATTCTCTCCCATATTTTCACAAAAACCTCCATAAATTTCTCTAAAATCCCTCAAAACCCCTCAAACTTCTACAAAAATCTTCTTCTCTCTCACCTATTCTCTCCGTTGTCGCATCTCCTCCTGGTTGCTGTCATTTCTCTGGTCAAAAATAATCGGTCTCTATTATTGGCACTCCAAAAACATTAATTTTTTCTTTGCTCCCTCTAATCTTCACTTGTGTTAAGTTCCTCGATGTTAAATACATGTTTTTATAGAGATTGGGAACTCATATTGTGAAGCATGCTTATTAAATCTTCCCTGTTAAGTTTGGGTGAGATCTAAAATTTTTGGTTCCCCAATTTTGGTGCATATTGTTGATGTTGCTTAAGATTGACTTAGTAGATCTTGTTTCTATGATAATGCATGTAATTGGTGTTAGTTCTTAGCATTAAATTTTGTATTTTGGGTGAAGTCTGAGTAACCCACTTGAGTTTGTGCATGATTTAGCCCTATGATAGATTGGGTGACATCATTCTTAAGGACAAATCCTCATCTTCACAAGGCTTTTGTTGAATCATGATGTTTGGGGCTAAATTGTTACTACTATTATGCCCATGTTCTGTTTGAATCAAATATGCTTGTTGGGCTAATGTTGTGGTTGAGGGGTATGAAATTGTTGACTCATTGAATGTGCCTCTTGACTTTTAATTGAAGGATTGACGTTCCCAATGATATACGGGGTAATGTCCTTCTTAAGGGAAATCACTGACCATATCCTTTATTGTAAATGTGTTTGAGTTTTTCGGGGAATTCTGAGTACCCGGATAACTTGGGTTTTTGTTATACTATGCTTAGGGCATGTTGATTATGTTTGTTTGTTGCCTTGATGCCATGTGCATTCCACATATATTTCTTTGAGGGACACATAAGTAACACACATGAAAATAAGGAGTTGAGAAATTCCGTATATTCCCATGTGCGTTTCGCATGTGACACGCAAATCTCTATGTGTGAAATGCATGAAGCATCGCACCTTGATGCTAATTGTTGCCAGTTCACTGATTTGACGGCTGGAATCACATTTCTTCACTTTATTCAAATAATAGTTTTACCCGTATGGAATTCTTCTGTTTCTCAGTATTATCTGTGTAACACGCACTTTGGGTGGTGCGAATTGCACCACCAGCCTTCGTACCCTGTAGTTGAAATCATAACAGGTTTCTTTTAGCTTGTGCGATGCCATGTGTGATGTGCACTTCTCCGGGTGAGGTCCGCATGTGGATCGGACAAGCCATCAGTTAACTAATGTGTTTTTCTTCTCTTTTGCATTTTCTTTCCTTTTAATTCAATAACTTCTTTTAGCTTTCCTTCTTTTTAATAGTTCAAAAATACAAAAAGATTTTGGATTTTACTTTGAGTACTCACAATCTCCATGTGAAGACTATGTCTTATAGTAGGGGAAACATAGGACGGAGCTCAAGGAGGCAACCAACTCCTCCCACCTCAACTTCAACCTCTAAGGGAAAGATGAAAGCCCAAGCTGCTGCTCCAGCACCTTCTCATGTGCAAGTCTTGGAGGAGGAGCGAAATTATTTTGGGGTTAAAGGTATGAAGTCCATCTATGATCGAGATAAGAAAAGAACCTTCAACACTGAGCAGAGCTTCAACTTAGCAGCAGATAGGGAGGATCTACCCAACATCCCCCAATAGTTCACTGACCATCAATGGTGCCTATTCAATGAGGTACCCGGAGATTATTATGAGGAGGTAGTTTGGGAAATTTTTGCCTCCTATTAGGCCAAGTAGGGCTCCTAGGGGCTTAAGGGCAATATGGGGATCTTCCCTAATTTGTATTAGGTCACCATTTGGGGCAAGAAAGTCTATATCACCCCTGCTGCTATAAATGCTATCTATTGGGGCAACCCGATTGATCCTACACCTGCACTCTTGGCAAAGCTGACTGCTGCCCCAAAGACACTGGATTGGGCTGCTCCTATTATCGCTCTCGGGACTCCCATCTAGGTCACTATGGGAGGCGAGATTGCATGGAGGACTCTTTGCTTTGAGTCACGCTTTTGGTATGATTTTGTTCTCTCCTGATTCTTGCCTTCTCTGAATTACCAAAAGGTTACCCATGATGGAGCCATTTTGGTAGCCTCCATTATGAAGGGGGATCATGTCAATTTTAGGGTGGCTATGGTGATAAGGAGGAAAGCACGTTGGGATGGTAACTCATTCCCCTACCCTATGCTCATCAGCAAGCTTTGTGCAAGGGCTGAAATTTCCTACTTCAACTGTAAAAAGCCTACCCATTCTACTGGTATGATAGACCTTAACTAGAAAATAGACTTGGATGCTCATAGGTTTAAGAGTCGCAGGCTATATCCCCTTGAGGATATTGAGGTTGGAGATTCATAGGTTGAGCCCACTTCCTCTTATCCTTCTAGATCAAATTTAGAAAAACCTACTCCCGTAGAGTCGGTACATCCCGCTACTACTGCACCACAGGGAATCCTACCTACTTCATCGAGATTGAACAAAGTGGGACTCTAAAAGATTGTTAACCTAACCTATTCTCATTATAGGCAGTTGATCGACTTAGCTAACAAATTTCCCCGTCTGATTCAGAAGGCTGTCAAGAAAGCCATGGAGGTAGGGAATAGCGTGAGAAACCTTTGCAAAAGGGTGGATACTATTGAGGGGGTTGTGAATGATATCCTGAAGGATTTCTATAAGGAAAAAGGGAAGTCTTTGGTTGGTTATGCATATTTGAGTACCTTGAATGAGGCCATGACTCAGCCTCATCACACTCCCGGTCCCATGGATACATTGTTCGCCGCCTATGATGATGATGATGAGGAGCTGGCTGATGATCGGGCCCAGTGTTGTAGTAGGTGCTCAGATAATCCACTCTTACATCACACTCCCGAATGTGTGGTACATGTTCCAGTGCAGAGGCAACATATAAGGCAAATGAGAAGGAGTAGCCTTACGGGGAGTTGTTGCACCCCTTTCTTACTTACTTAAGCTTAAGGCAATAAGGGAGTACTTCTGTTCCTGGGGGTGGTATTTATTTGATTATGTTGTTGATTGCCCATGTTGGAATTTGAGACATTTCATTTTATTGACCTTGTCGATCCATCACATATTTATTTCCCTGATAGACATTTTTATTCGGCCCTTGTCAGGCACGTGTTGGATGATTGTGATATTGCCCTTATCGGGCCTTTTCCTTATTTATTTTGTTGATAAGAGCCTAATTGTGCCCTTGTTGGGCTTGATTCTTTGTTTTGATGTTGTGTTGTGAATGTCGGGTGGGTTCTACATGATTCATTGATTTACTATTCGTGCCTTGCAAACGCGCTTAGTTCCTACGTGAGGCTCAATTTTAAATGATTTATAAGCGCTTAAATTTTTTGTCGCCTTGTTAATAGAAGATTAGTAAATAAAGTCCAAGGGTTCATCATACTACGATTCTTTCCCAAAGAGCAAATTGTTTCTTTTTTTTTTTGTGTCGAACCGGGTTGTTGTTTTCCTATGATAGATTGAGAGGTAACTTTCTTAAGGAAAATGCCAAGTTTTCTTTTAAATTTGAGTCTGTGATATGCTTGTCTAGAAATGGGCCCACCAAAAATTTATCTTGGAAAGAAGTTTTTGAAAATTAAAGGAAAGAGGGAAAATAATTTTGAGTTAAGAATTCTCTTGTCATGACTTTCACACTCCTCATTTGGATTGATCGATTCACAAATGAGTGTGTAAAAGAACTCAGAATAGATTTTCAAAAGTCATTTGTCCTAATTGATTTTGAGACTCATTGTGAAAATTCTTGTGTTGTGATGCCTTGTGTAGTAAGGCTATACTTAATTCTTGTGTGCATGTGTTGTCTAGAACTTTCCCCGAATATGATTCAAGGCAAAATCTTAGATGTCACTGAGCTTGGAAAATGACCTTAGGCCCTTTTTGAATAGCCATTTCACCCAAATTGACTTCCTTTTACATTGATCCTAGTGAACCCCTTTGAGCTTGTGACTTATCTTTGGAACCTTACACCTTGACCCTTTTTGGAACATTAATTCTTGCACCCATCCTCCCTAATGGCTCAAAAGTGAAACATATGCTAAAAGCCTAAGTTTGGGGGGGGGGGGGAATTAAAATGATAAAATAGGCAAAAGCCTAAGTTTGGGGGTGCATGCACCAATGTGGAGAAGAAAAGGATATATTCCAATGCAAGATAGCACCATATTCTTGAATTGAAAATTCAAATGATCCAATGAAATGAACAAAATGGAAAGAAAAGAAGGAATTGGTGCTACCAAGTAAAGGTGATAAAGGAAGTTGAATGATCAAGTTAAAAGGGAACTTTGGGATTGTGTGAGGGAGAAATAAGGTAAAGTTGTTGTTTGAAAATGTGAGCGGTGTTTGAATGATAACAAGGAGATTTAGGGAGGCTTAGTCACTTGAGCCAAATACAATCCATATCTTAAACCAAACCAACATTGCAACCCGCAAGTCCTTAGTGATTCCGAGATTAGTAACTCTACATTAGTGGCGAATTACATAAAGGGCAAGCCTATGGTTCAAAGGATGTGCACTCAAATTTCTTTGAGAGAGTGAGAGTCATTTTGGTTCTCTTATAATCCCTTGTCTTGTGAAATGTATGATTTTGAGTGAGATTCTCTCTTGTGGTGAGTCGTATCGCACACTTGAAAGGAGTGATGAAGTCTTTATTTCAATAGAGAGGAATGAATTAGACAAGTTGTGTGGAGAATCTCGAGGAAAACATTGAAGGTCCATACCAATGACTTGAGAAGCTTGACCATCTTGTTTTGAGTGAAAAATTCTCTTGATTTGAATGAGAAATGGAATCCTTTTAATTAATGTTTTGAAATAAGCAATTGCCTTGAGAATGTGGTGGTCCATATTGAGATGATCATTGTAATTGAGTTTTTCTGTTTGAGTCATTTTGTTTGTTATTTTTCTTAGTTTTTAAAGTTAGAGTAATCTTGTATGCACCCCATGTGTTTTAGAGCATAGTTCATTCCTTACCTTGTAGTATCTTGCTTGAGGACAAGCAATAGTTCAAGTTTGGGTGTTTGATAAGTTGGTAATCTACCAACTTATTGAGCCTTTATTCATGAATTATTGTTATGTTTTGATAAGATTTAGAGGTGCTTATTGCCTTTATTGATGCAATTGCATGTCCTCTTGGTCAAAAAGTAGAAAACAAGGAATTGGACACAAAAGAGCTCAAAAAAAAAGAGTTCAAGTGTGAAGGTGATCAAAAGAGGAGAACAATCTGCCGAGAGGTGCGACCGCTGTCCGATGTGCACAGTGACTAGTGTAGACCGCACCTCCATTTGTATGACACCTGACAACTGATGAAGTTACTGGTTTGCTGGAGTGAAGCCATGTGATACGCAGAACACGTGGTTCTACCGTATGCCGTGTCGCATGTCGCGTCGCACCACGCTTGAAGGGCATTTTTGTCATCTTTCAAGTGACATTTTGGGAAGCTTCTAAAACCCTTTTTGGGGTGAGAAACTTATAGATTTTGACACAATATTAAATATTTTTCCATATAGAATGTTTCCCAAGGAAGATAGTGAGTGTACTTGATATTTCTCATCTTCTACATTGAGATTCCATCATTATTGTACCAAATTGAGCTTGGATTTGGATATTATCACAACTATGAAAGGAAATTTGATTTACTCAATTGATATAATCTCTTATTTCCTTAGCATGAGTGGCTAATTTCCTTGTCTAGGGGTATGTGTATGATGGATATTTGAATTTGGTATAGGTCTTGCTTAATTGTGTTTATAATTGCTAAATTGATACGAGTCTATTGAATTCTCCATGTTTTAACTATAAAATTGATTGTTGAAAACATTGGTTGAGCATAGTTGATTGTCTTCTTGCTTGAAAGATGAGTTCATGATTTCGGATGAGAATTGGATAGTGGGAACTTGGTATTTTCATCTAGATTGAGGCTAGAAATAGCTCAATCACCACAAAACACCCATTTAAGAGTCTAAGCTAGAAATTATATGACTTTCCAAAGCTTGAATTGGTTGGTTTTAGTTGAACCCATGGTGCTTGAATAAAGACCAATTGATAAATGCTTAGAAGATCGAAAGATTGACATTCATGAATAAAACCAATGCTACCCATATCGTTTGTTAAGAATTCACATAATTGACCAAGTACTCTAGCCCACGTTTGAATTCCATCGGAAACATACCCCTAGTCGTCGTCTCATTTGATTACAAATCCCCTGTTTACTTTGCCTTCTTGTTTGAATTGTGATTTTGTTAAATTCCAAATTCCTTACACCCCCCGATTTTTATTTCTAGGCATTTGAACAATTACGCTCTTATTGATTGACATATGACAGTTTCTTAGAAACTCATCATAACCATTCTCTGTAGGATCGACTCTGACACCCGTCAGGAATATAAATTTTGTTTTGCTCTACGATCACTACCACCACCTATTGAAAAGTATTTTTGAGCATTATCAGTGCCATACTTTTAATCCCAACCCAAGGATGAGCAAAATAGTACAACTACATTCTATATTGGCCAACTCTAGGATCGGCAAGTCATAGCCTACCTGGCATCCGATGAAAAGTTGTTGGAAGGACGTTGTCTGAGCCCAAACTGCTCCGAGAAGCCCAGAACAGCAATCAAACTACCAAAAACATAATGTAATCGTCAAAGTGAAGCTAACGATACCAATAATACTAATATTTAGCTGGATTGAAAATTCGGGTCAAAAAAAGGCCCATGGGCCCCATGACCCGAAACTGAAAATAGAAATTACCACTAGGTTCCGGACACTTCCAAGAAATCATGCTCAAAAATTGAGCAGAATCGGGTAAGGAAAGGGCCGAAAACAGCCCCTAAACCCCAAGAATAATTTAAGAATCAACCGAAGAATTTGATGAAATAAGAGATGGAAAACTTACAATTGAAGACGGGAAATTAACCACAGACAAGGAATATACCAATCCAACACTTTAAGATGAACCCACACTAAATTTGGAGCTTAGAACTCAAAGGAACAATGGAGGAAAGTTATTTTGAAGCTTCAAAAAATTAAAGAGAAGACCCATTTAAACTGCCAATGATCGGTGCACGTGTGTTCATATTGACGCAGGTGCATCACTGCAGCGGTGCCCAGACCACCATGGGGGCGGAGGTCAACAAAACCTCCAGCCCTGCAGCTACGGTACATATGCCGCAAGGGAGGCACCGCAAGGGCGGGTGGAGGAGCACAGGTGCGCCTCCAGCCAATATCACTAGCACCATAGGTGCGGCACCCAGAGCGCAGGTGTGGCTGCATAGGTGCGGCAAAGCACTGCAGCTGCACCCATATCAGAACCAGTAAAAATTAGCTATAAACCCAACTAAAAATTCCAATCACACCCTCGAGGATCATCCGGTGACTCATGCATGCACACAGACTATGCTACCCTAACAGAAATGACATTCCAGACTCAACGAAATTGATGAAATTCCCATATGAGGTCAATTTAATGAAAAGTGAGCTCCACTATCGAAAACCAACTTTACCAAAATGGAACCCAATATCCCAAAATAAGTCTTGAAGGCTCGAGACCCAAACTAAATGTCCCTCTAGCTAAATGTCAACATTTCAGAGCTAACTGATAATGCTCAAATACACTCTCCAATGGAGGTGATTATGATCATCAGAGAAAAACACATTTAAATTTCCAATGGATGTTAGGGTCGTACCCATAGAGAACAATGTAGTCGCGATCGAGCTAAAAAAGAATAAGAGCAACTTATTGGAGTTCAATGAACAAAAAGGGAAAAGATATCAATAGGGGGGTTTGACGAACTAAAACTAGAGATAAAAGAAAATCAAATAAAATATAGATTGATCAATGTCTTTCACATTGCTCTCAACAAGCAAGGACAATAAGGGGGACTTGGGAATGGGAATTTAATTCACAATACTTGCACCCGGTTCACACTTGGGTAGTCTTGGCTAAAGGTGTACTTAACCGTTTTTCAACCAATCAAGAAACAAACCTCGTGGGTTCTCTCGAATCACCACGAGTGAGCAATAACAAACAAATTAACTTGGGTGAGTTGGGTTATTTCTAACCCCGACTCTTAGATTAGAGTTTTCGGCAACTAAACTATCTCTAGCCTTGATCTAGAATGGAAACCCCAAATCCCCACTATTGAATCTTCCCGAATTTAATGAAATCCTCTCTCAAGAAAAAACTCAAATTAGTATGCTAAGTCAATGTTTGCAACCATTAACTATAAATTTAAGAATGAAGGATTCAATAGGCCCAAATAATCAAGCAAGAGCAAAATCTAGATTTGAATTCAATACCCAAACAAGTATTATCTCTAATACAAACCCAAATCTCAATTCAACAAATACAACAATAAAATAGCAATTAAGAACAAGAGTTGAAGAATAGAAATTATAGATTGTACAATAAAGAGCAACCAAATCATCACTCCTATGGTGTTGGTTGATGAACTTGCTCTCCAAGTTGTGCCAAAAGTTGTGAGAATATCCAAAGTTTAGCCAAAGATGGCTTCCTAAATGGCTGAGAAGTCTTTTAAGGGAATTGGGGTTTCCAAAAGGGAAAATTTCCATTTCTTCCCCGTAGCTGACGTTCCTTCTTCGCCTACACGTGCGTCCCACCGTGTTTGTGAAGAGTCTTCTGTCTGGTTGACCTTCACATATGCGGAAGGATGATCATGTTCACATAGCTTCTGCTCAAGTAGCCTTCGCATTCACGGAGGGGATGTCACGTTCTCATAAATCAATCAGCATCCAGTTCTATATTTCTCCGGATAGCTTCCTTTTTGACTTGTTTTCATTCAAATTCTTTCCGAACACTTCTAAAACACAGAGACTTGCAAAATAGAAGTAACACCTGTCAATTGCACTATTTTACCACTTATTATTAGCAAAAGCATAAGATTAAGAGTTATATAAGTAGGTAGAATACCAACTTATCAAACCCCGAAGCTTGAACTATTTCTTGTCCTCAAGCAACTAAAAACTCTATTTCAAGAGGCACACAACACAAGTGCAAAGACAACACTTCAAGTCAAGGAAAACCTATTTCAATCACCAAGTTTGACTTCAGTTGGTACTAATGATTAGTCAATTACATGATAACTTAATCCAAGCATTCCCCTCTATTAAAAACACAATGATGCAATGGAACATTAAGAAAAACCAAGTGACAATAACCAATCCTCAAGATGTGACTCAAAAACACTATCTTACCAAAACCTGCTCAATTGACTCATTTTCGTAGTTTATCAATGTCACCAACTATCCTAATTTGCATGCCCTCACTAGAATAAAAGTCCCAAAAACACATTATGTACAAAGACAATCACAAGGGACAAATAGAAACACTCACATTCACAAGGAATTTCAAGTGCTAACAAGTATCAACCATAGGCTTCCCCTTATTTTCATTCGCCACTAGCTCAGGAACAATCGTTCAGAGATCTCAAAGGGCTTTTCTAAGCTTGTAGTGTAGCCTCGGGGACGAGTAGGATATGCATTTGGATTTAAGTGACTACATCTTCTTCAAACTCTACACAACTTTTTCAATTCGAAGCCAAAGCCATTTCTTTCATTTTCGTTCAACACGAGGCAATATTTCATTTCTTTTTCACTCGGAGCCCAAATCATTATCATTCTATTTACCTTGGACGATTCATTTCTTTTCTTTCCTTTCCTCATTTCCTTTCATTTTGCTTTATTTTACAAATTCATCCTTCTTTTGGAAATTTTTTTAAGCAACAAATCATGATTTAGTCATTTAGCACTCCTCTAAGATACCTTTTATCAACCCCCAAACTTAGGATTTTAGCCTCAATTTCACACTTATAAAGTTCAAGGATGGACTGGTTCAAGAGAAGGATTAATGTACAAAAATAATTCAAGGCTTGTATCAAGGTTGCCAAAGAAAAGGTATTAGGCTCAAAAAGGGTGACTAATGATTCAATTTAAGTGCAATGGTGGCTTTTAAGGCTAAGTAGGCTTCAATAATCTGAAAGAACATCTAAGATCATTTCTCCACCCAAAACTATTCAAGACTAGCTTTAAAGACTAACCGGAGAAGTTCTACTTAACACAAGCAAGTACACGAATTATTCAACTAAACCTCACCATACATGGCATGCAAATCATTCAAGAAGGATCGATTTTAACTTCCTAAACAAGAACAAAGAGGAGCCAATCTACAATATAACTGCTAATGGGCTAAGAGTCACAACAAGATCAAAAGGGTTGTCACAAACATTAATATTCGCCGTGCACTTTTCACAAAAATATTGAAAGGGTATGCCTATTTCACTTAACATGCAAGACTACTTCATTAGTACCAAATAAGTCAATCGCAACCAAAACCTCAAAAGACGACAATTTCCCTTTAAGAATGACGTCACTCAGTCTATCATTGGGCCATTTAATCTATCTAAATCAGTACGGCTACACAGGGTGGATCAACACAACCATCACAATCTACGGGCTTATGCGATTCACACATGTCAAAGTGTGGGTCACACGTGCAATGCACAGTCCAGTTAGAGGGCATGTCCAAAAATTTTGCGGTTCGCATGTCGGCATGTGTGGTACAATTATTCCCCAGCTCATACAAGTTTTATCTAGCGTAATAGGTACTCAGACTTCCCCTGGCCCAAGACATCTAACAAATCAACTACAAAATAACCTAAAGAAGCTAAAAGCAAAGAATTCTAAAAAGCTAAACCATCAACTTCTTCTATAACAACTCCACAAAGAATAAGCCCGACAAAGGCACAATAATATCCAAAATGAGAAAACAAGCCCAAAGAGGGTACAATAACATCCAAAAGCAAAGAAATCTAAAGTTAAGCAAGTTAAGCTATAAATATAGAGTGTGGTACAACACGCCACACCCAACTAAGATAGGGCAGTTCCCTCACTGCATCAAAATAAGAAATAAGTTTGAGGGGGCTCCCTGAGGTGTATCAATATGAACTGGAGGAAGACGTAAACTCAAGTCTCTCCTCATCGTCATTGTAATCCTCCTCGATTGTACCCAATCCACAAAAGGACTTTAATCTATCCATTATCTTATTCAAGAATTTTCTCTTCTTTTTCTTATGCTCGCTGAACTTCTTTTGGCGCTTTTCAACCTTTCCTTTCTTGCGGCTCATGTGCTCCAAGAGGGTATTCATTGCACTTAGTCTCCCATTAATCACCTTATGCTCAGTGGCCACTTTAGCAAGAGTTGGAAGAGACTCCAAACCTGCTGGTGTGTCAGCTCAGGCTGAGCCAGTAGAGAATCCAACTAATAACTGCTGAACATGTGCATTCACTCCTTGAATCTGGCTAGAGAGGTGGCGCATAAGATAGGGCCAAGACTATATTGGTCCCACATGATGAGATGATCTAGATGCAATGGTGGAAGGACCAGTCGGCTCAGTCAAAGACTCGGGAAACTGTTCGAAAGATGGAGAAGCTACATCAATCTTTCTCTTCTTCTAATTTTCTTCTGGGGCCCTTTTAAAAAAATAGGTGGATCATAGTTGCTGGCTTCTTCTTAATGTCATTCGGGCATGGCAACACCCCAGCATCATAGCACAACTGAGTCACCAATGAGGGGAAGAAAAGTCTTTTCAACCTTCCACTAGCTATCTTTACCATCTGGGCCATAATATGGAGACCAACATTCATATCTATGCCATTAATGAGGGCTGCAACCATTAATGCTCGGTAAGGGGTCACATCAGTGTCTTGAGATTATGGTATGATCCTCGCATAGATAATCGAAAGCCAAGATTTCTCTTCTGCAGTGCACTTATGTGAATCAACCTCCTTTTGCAAGGTCAACCAATTTGGAGTTACCTTGTCATGCAACTTGTCAACCAACCACTGGTGTCCTTCTGCTTTTGATTTTTCAATATAAACTTCATTATCAGCATCGAGAAGGTTGTACAGTGCATAGATGATTTTGGGGTTAAAACTCACTAGGACACCCTGAATGTTAGTGACCAATGCGCTCTTGAAGTCAGTGATCGAAGCATTAGCATATAACTATGTGACCACTGTGTGGTTATCCAGGATTGGTGGAGGAGCAAAACAAATCAACCTCCACTCTACCAATCTCTTATAGAAACCCGGCATTTTACCTTGAAATTTGTCCAAGTTGATTTCTTTCTCCCTAACAAGGGCTTGGATAAGAGCTCATCATATCGACGCTCACATGAGGCCGATAGGAATCTGTCCTGATCATAATTCTCCTCCATTTCCACCTCCAGAACAATTTCAACTTCATTGTCACTACTATTGGAGGCCATCTTTTTGATCAAGGTACCTACAAAACACACCAATATGTTAAAAGTTATTAAGGACACTTAAAATAATGTATTACGAAGCACTTAGGCCAAAGAAATAGCTGGAAAAGTTTTTGAGGTGGGATGTGTGGAGCTATTATTTTAGCACTGCCAGACATTCCTTCTTCGCACATGGGAGACAAACAGTTCTTGCTTGATCTACCAAGGTTTTAGAACTAATTTAAACACCAACGTTTTAGTACCACCATTGAGGACATATCCTCATCAATTTTCACCCAACAATTTAGCAATTAAGCACAAATAGAAGTGTATTTAAACCAAGAGGAAATTTAACCAAGAATGCCATTACCACATTTTGTAAAGATGAGGAAGAAAGGAAACCATTTCAAGATACAAGTAGGGCAGAGTTCATACCTGATGGATTGCAATTTATGAAGCAATGATTGGAAGAACTTGATGAAATTATTGTGTGGCTAAGGAGGAGAAGTACTTTTGTTTGAGAAGCAAAAACGTTTGAGGCTTCTAATTTTTGAATGTTTAACTTACCTGGAAACTGCCTGCAAGCATCACATTCACAGGTGGTCCAGCACATTCGTGATAGCCTAATATTCAATTCGCCTTCGCGTACGCGGCCGGTCTACCGCGTTTGCAAAGAAGATTGGTTGGACCAGATTTTCACATTTTTCTTCAGCTTACTTCTTGTGATGTGCGACGTCGGGTGCGATGGGCACTTTGTGAGGTGCAAAACGCATTATGTTCGCACATGCCAATGTTTTTGTTCAGTTCACTGTTTGCTTGTGCAATGGCATGAGCGACGGGCACTCTTCCAGGTGCCAAAATCATGTTTTTCAGAGGTATTTTTGGTGTTTCTCAACACTTGGTTCCTCTTCTCATTACTTTGGGGATCTAAAGACAAACCAAAAAGAAACAAAAAGTGATGTAAAGCATAAAAATGATGGGTTGCCTCCCAGCAAGCACACATTTTTAACATCGTAGTGTGACGCAAGCTACCTCACCATTTGGATCTCCACTTGGAATATTTGAACCTTTGACCCAAACTTGAATTGTACTTCCGGTGACAATCCGGAGGTGAAGGTTTGACCATGAGGAGGCCATTCATTTGATTTTGCATTTCACACTTTTTAGCCTTCAAGTGAAGAAGGTCTCTTTGCTTTCTTTTCACGATAATATTAAAACTGGATAAACCTTGATCCATCCTCCTTCCAAGCTCTTCCATAAGTTTGATTACTTCGACTTTCGTCCATTCAATCAAACTATAGGGTTGAAAAGTGGTTGGAGTGAGATTTGGGCTTTTCAACCTTCAAACTTGCCTCATTCATAACATCGTCACTTTCGAATGAACTAAAGTTTTTCAAAATGAAACGTTGGACTTTGCCTTACAACTCTAGTACCATTCATTTGGCTTCGGTACCATGATCCATATTTAGGGTAGTTGGTTGCCACAACACCTTCAATTCATTATCGTCCCTTGTGTCCTACCCTTGTTTAGATTCAAGTATTCCCGGTACAAACTCATATTCGGGAGATTTCACATTTTGACAATCTTCTTCATCATCCCCGAGGTGAATTTGCTCGGTCTCAATGTTGGAGGCATATTCATTAAATGGATTTGGAGGGGTTTCTTCATAGATTTGACCAAGAGGAGTAGACAAATCAGCCATGGATTGCGTGGCATGATTTATTCCCCGGCCAAGGCGAATAAAGACTCATCTTCTTTCATATCATATGTGTCAGAAGCTCTCAGCAAAACCAATGAGTACAATTATTAAAGGGAAACTATGAAAAAGATCTTAGAGCTAGTTGTCTCAATCATCCACAGCTCCGAGATTAATGTGCTCATTTTTATGCTGGAGTCATAACTTATCTAAATTCTTATTCCCACCCCTACAAGGTCTTTAAAAAAAATGAAGACAAGACAGGAAGGAGAAGAACAAGCATTACCTCTGTTTAAGGAAGAAGCCCCTCCCTTTGCTTATTTATTCTTCCTGGTCTTCGGGTCTCGTCTGAATGACTCGCTGCCTATTTAGTTACATTTTTTGTTTTGATTCCAGAACAGAACTAGAGATCCTGGCCCCCTCTCTTAAAAGCTCCTGGTGCTGCGACTATCACCGATAAGTTACGTCGGATCAACATCGGGATTAAAATAAACTGCAAAAGCAACTAAGTCAATGCCTATTTGTTGTGGATCTACTGGCTCGGTTGTTAAATCTATTCCACCGCAAACAACCGAATATAATACTGCAGGATCTTCTGCTGCTTTTGTTGATATTGCTCTCACCTCTCACTACGCCACCTCAGCAGCTGGGACTCCCTAACCCTTTCTATCTATCTTTAGAAGTAGAGCGAGTGAGTCCGTTCCTTTCCCGTGAAGGTTTTGGGATATGTGACCAGATGCTTCTTCCAGATCTAACGTCTCTATCAACAAAATTCTCTTTTCTGAGGCAAGTGGCCCAAGGGCCACTTGACTATAAGAAAAGTGGCTCTCCATCTCTAGGAAGATTGTGTCCAGGATCTGGTCATCTAAGCCTTGCTTCTTCTGGTCGGCTCGTATTAGCCTGTGCTTTATTACAGGTAGTCATTCCCCACAATTAATATTTTTTGGTTGGTAGAGGGATCAAATTGTATATAGTTCATTTGTTGGTAGCTTGGAGGATTAAAAGCATGACTCTTGTTTTCCAATTGGCTCTTTTTGTATTAATTGCTACTTCATTAATCTTATTGATTGGCGTACCCGTCGTATTTGCTTCTCCTGATGGCTGGCCAAGTAACAAAAATGTTGTATTTTCTGGTACATCCTTATTGATTGGATTAGTCTTTCTGGTGGGTATCCTTAATTCTCTCATCTCTTGAACCTATTCGTCGCAGACCCAAACCCAAAACGTCCCCCCTAATTTTTCTTGGTTGTGAGACACATTAAATTTGAATCTAAGTCCCCAAAGAAAATGCTAATCAAATAAAGAAAACAAAAAAATTAGAGGGGGGTCAAACTTTTTGAATAAAAAGAATACATTAGAATTAAAAAAATAATTGGAATCATTCCGAAAAGAATATGTGTCCCGGCATTGCACAAATAAGATCCAGTTATATATCATATATTGATGTGCCGCCATTTTACGGCACTTTCGACTCCTTTTAACTAAGAACAATCGTACGTTTTCAAGCAACCGTCGTCGTTTTTGATGGTTTTATGTTGTATTTGTAGGAAATGGAGACAAACACGGAAACGGAAGGAAATACGAGCAAAAAGACATTCTGGATAAGAGTGACGGCCTGAGTGATGGTCTGTCACACATGTGACGGTCCGTCATAGAGACCGTCAAGTGGTGGCAGGCCACAGCCTAGGGGTGACGGCCGACGTGACGGTCCGTCAAGGTGGTGACGGTCCATCACAGTGACCATCAAGTTGAGCTGCACCACTGCCTATGGTAACGGCTAAGGCGACGGTCCTTTAAGCCAGTGACGGTCCGTCAGCCTGGCCGTCAAGTTGAGACAGTCGGCGACGCGGAATCCGAGCATTTTTGGGATTTGTTTCCTAGACTCCTATAAATACCCTATGTTAGGTTTATTTTATTTGGCAAGCTTTTTACAATAGTTCTCCCAATAGTTTTAGGAGGGATTTAAGCGAAACTTGGAGAGCAAGAAACACGTTTTCTACTTCTTGACATCTTGTTCTTGAATTGTTCTTGGGATCTTGGTTTTTCTTGTTCTTGGATATTTGAAGATTGTTTTCATTATATTGTAAGAATCTCTTCTCCTTATTATGAATATGACTTTCTTCTCTTCTTCTTCTAGCATGATTAACTAAACTCCCACAACTAGGGTTGTGGGAGCCATGGTAAAAGTAGCAAGATAGATTCCGGGTAGCGACGGGTTCAATATATATGTTGTCACGTTGTTAATCATTCATTATGTAAAATTTTCTAGTGGTTGCAAATATTAGAACATGCCTAGGTTTAATTTGCTTGAGTAAAGAGATTAAAACGGGGAAACTTGATTAACAACGAGGATTCGAGACTACTAACTCTCGTCTTATGATTAATGTTGTAACTAGATTAATCTACTTGATGTTTAGGATTGAAATATAAAAAGCACACATTTTCAAGTTCGAGAGAATTGAAAAGTAAATTCGTCTATTTGGTTGAGAAACGTTTAGATGATACCATTAATTCAATCACATCGTGACATACATAAAGAAAGAACCCGGTTAAGCTTAGAATCGACATTGTTACAACGCCATGGTGAACACTTCCCTAGTTCGCTCTCATATTGATTATCACTCCTACATTATTGTTCGTTTTGCTTACACATTGTTCACTCAAAACCCCCCCTTTATTTACCGGAAACTATTGACCATTAGTCAACTAATTCACTAACGACTTAATTCTCACCATATTCTATGTGGGATCGACCCCAACCTTTGTTGGGTTCTATATTTAACAACGATCGCTTATGCTTCTTAATTGGAGTGGTACTTTGAGTGTTATCAAATTTTGGCGCCGTTGCCAGGGAATACGGTTGATTATTAAGTCCGGTGTGTTTATTTGACTCTTAGTCATACTTTCCTGCTTTTACATTTATTTGTTGTTTTTGTTTTTGACAGGGTACAGAGTTGTGCATGCCAAGTACCCGGCGCTCGGGTGAATCAACATTACCTTACGACCCCGAGCTTGCTAGAACATTGAGGCAGAATATGGCCGCACAACAAGAAGCAACAAGGCTCGCTGTAGAACTGCAGGCCCAACAAAATCTGAATGCTGGTGGTCTGCAGGACGATGTTATGCTGAATGATTAGGATATCGACTTGGATGGAGTTGGCGCTACGGGCGCCATTGCTCTTCCACCGCTAGCGCCCAGAGCCAAGTTCAACATCACTAGCACGATAATCCAGCTGTTGAACTTGAGAGGAGTGTTCCGTGGTGCCACTGGTGATGATCCAAACCAGCACCTGATGAATTTCGTGGGCATCTGCAAGTCGTTCGAGTTGCCTGGAGTAAGTCAGACGGCAATCAGGCTCAGGTTGTTTCCGTTGTCTCTGTCTGATGAGGCAACATTGTGGTTGACAGAGCTGACCCCCGACTCTATCACAACTTCGGGAGAGTTGAAAGGAGCTTTCCTAGAAAGGTTCTTTCCTCCCTCTAGGATGATTCAGTTGAGGGATGAAATCAGTAATTTCAGACAACAACCCCACGAAGCTTTACATGAGACTTGGTTGCGGTTCATGAAGAAGCTGACACAATGCCCGAACCATCAGTTGACCGACAACTTCTTGATGCAGACATTCTACAGGGCACTGAATTCGGCTACCAAGCCAACGTTAGACAACGTAGCAGGTGGTGCATTCATGGGTCTCACTTTTGTTGAGGCCACAACTACTTTGGACAGGCTCACCAAAACCAACAGGGCCTGGCATACACAGGATACAGAGGTAGCAGCTAGCACTTATGCAGTTGGTATGTCAGCTGAGCAGCGCAGAAAAGAGGAGGAGCGCGACCAAGACATGGCACATCTGAAAACGCAGTTGGACCTATTGACAAAGCACTTGTTTTCGGGAGGCGTAGAGAAGGTGAAAGTTGTTGGTTCCCAAGGTAGAGCATCAGAGTTGGAAACTGATGAGGAGGCGAATTACTTGGGGGTTTTCCAGGCCAATGGCCAAGGAAACCAAGGTCAGACCTATCAGAAGGACAACTACTATGAGAAAGCTGGTTACAGAGATCGCGAGCAAGGAAACTGAAGGAATAACACTGATAGAGGTGGGTTGTATGTACCACCTGGTAATCAGGGATAAATCTAGCAACGAGGCAGGGACTTTCAAGCTAGAGAACATGATGGCGAAGATGCTGCTGAAGGTAGAATCGACTGACTCTGGGGTGAAGGAGATAAGGACTGAGTTATCGGCCATGAGTCAAATAGTGGAGGCGCATTCCACTTTGATTAAGCAATTGGAGCAGCAAGTGGGCTTAATCTCGGCATCTCTAAACCCAAGGAAGACAGGTACCTTGCCGAGTGACACGATCAAAACCCGAGGAACGACGCAAGCTGTATGGCGATCACTACAAGAAGCGGCAAAATATTACCGGAATCACATCCGGTAATTCAGACTCAAGTTGAGGGTGATGACGCCAACGACAAAGAGGTTGAAGAGGCTACTCAAAAGCCCGCGGAGAAAAGCAAGGAAGCTGAAAAGCTTCTAACTATGATGCCTCGACCACCACCTCCCTTCCCACAACGCCTGAAGAAGAAAACGGAAGATGGTAAGTTCCTAAATTTTCTGACCATGCTCAAGCAGATATCAATAAACATTCCATTGGTGGAAGCGCTTGAACAAATGGTCGGATATGCCAAGTTCATGAAGGACTTGATTACAAAGAAGAGGTCGGTAAGTTTCGAACCAGAAGATAACCTCCACCACTGCGGCGCTATTTCCTCAAGGTCATTAGTCGAAAAGAAGGAAGATCCAGACACGTTTACTGTTCCCTGCACCATTGGGAAGCTCAACTTTGGGAAAGCCTTATGTGATCTTGGTGCTAGCATCAACTTGATGCCGCTAGCAGTCTACAAGCAATTGGGCTTGGGAGCACCTAAACCAATGTCCATGATAGTGTTGATGGATGACCATTCGGTAAAGCGACCAGTAGGAATATTGTACGATGTGCTAGTCAAGGTTGGTAAGCTTATATTTCCAGCTGACTTTGTGATCTTAGATTGCGAGGTGGATTTTGAAGTTCCCATAATCTTGGGACGACCTTTATTAGCCACGGCTAGAGTGTTGGTTGACATGGAAAGAAACGAACTGACCTTCAGGCTAAATAATGAAGTTGTCAAGTTCGATGTGTCCAAATTGATGAAGCAACCAAGTGACATGAGGGTGGTCGTGGTCGTCAATGTTATTGATGAAGTTCCTGCGGATGTGCATCTCGAGGAGAAGGGTTTGGTCGAGACTCTAGCTGTTGTGAGAAGGATGCTGCGAGAAGAGAAACATGTAGAGAAAGGCGGTGAAAATAGATCAAGGAAACGAAAACACCGCAAGAGAATCTGCAAAGAAAGAGCGAAGAAGTTGTCACGACTAGCTGTGGAGCCAATGAAAGAAGAAGCTGGAATGCAACATGAGGGTGTCGCGTGCACACACTCCATCGAATTCTCCTGCTTTGGAGACCCTGGCGGTCTCCAACATCATGTCAGAATCTGAGTCCTATGGACTTCACAGGTATTCCTTATTCTCACAGTTTTAGTTTTCACATGTATGCATTGGGGACAATGCATGAGTCTAAGTTGAGGGTGTTGGGAAACCTGTGAGTCACCACCGAGGGTTTTTGTTGCCGAGTTCTTTTCCCTCCGGTGTGCTATCTAGTAGTACCGGCATGTTTAGGTTGTCGTTTAAATTTTTAGTTGTTTTCTAGTGTCTATGGCAAGCATCATGGCGTTTTTCTTGACTAAAAGGAGCCCCCTTGAAAAATTTTCTGGTTTTGAGCTTATGTTGAAACGATTGACTGTCTGGATCCTTGAATGTCATTGTGTGATTATGATAGGAATAAGTATGCTTAAGCCGAGTTGTTGTCTTGATAGTCAGTAGTGGTATAGTTTCTTGGTGCAAAGTGTGTGTGAGCGTATTGTTATAAATTCTTACTCTGTGAATGCATCTAGAACTTGCCCGGTCTATTTTGTTGAGTTCGAAGTTGGTTGCTTAGGAAAGGATCACAGGCCCTTTTTGTGTGCAGTCCACTTAACCTATAAGACCGTCCAAATGTAAATAATCCCTTTGATCCCTGTTTGAGCCACAATTGATCTTGTTCTTTCAATAACCTATCACCGTTCCTGTTTAACTTTGAATCCCTGTTTTTGCCCTGGTCCTTCCTTGGACATCGTGCACCTCAACTCAGGCAATCAGCCTAAGTTGAGGGTGGCTACTATAGAGGTAAACCCTGTTTTGGCCCTGGTCCTTTCGTGGACATTGTGCACCTCAACTCAGGCAATCGGACTAAGTTGAGGGTGGCTACTATAGAGGTTAATGATAAGAAAAAGAGAATGGAGAAGATTGGTTGTGAATAGCATGAAAATTCGGGTGTTTGCCTAAGAAAAGAAAAAAAAGAGATGAAAAAGATCGAAAAAGTAATAAAAAGAATTGTCCAAATAAAGAGGCTGCACCTGTAGCTAGAGAGAAGGAAATAAAAAGGTGAATAAGGATGGACAAAGTAAAGTATGTGGTAATAAGACGTCGGTGGTTCCAAGGACGGCTTAGTCACTAACCCCTAAATGTATCCTACCTGCACCTGAAGCCTCATTACAAGCCAAAACAAGTCCTGTAGTGATCCTGAGCGGCTTTCTGAAGGACTGAAATAGAATAGTAAGGGCAAGCCTATGGTATCGCATGTGCATTGTTCGAAATCGTTTGTGAGTGTGAGCGCTTACCTAGTCCCAAATCTTGTGTGGGACTTCTTTGTGGTGAGGGCACCAAGATTTCTGTATTGTCTATTGACTGTTAGGATAGCTGCGCGTGTGTATATAGAATGTTCTATCATATCGGAATGACATGTTTGGATCCATGCAAGTAAGTGTTTCATACATTTGTGTGCTACGAGGGAGCTTGAATTAAAATTGAATAAGATGTTGAATGACCATGAGTTGCTAGAGACACGAGTTTGTTTTCTTAGTTGAGTCGTCGTGTTGTTTTCCTTTTATGTTATGTTGCTTGAGGACAAGCGAACGTCTAAGTTGAGGGTGTTGATGTGCCGCCATTTTACGGCACTTTTGACTCCTTTTAACTAAGAACAATCGTACGTTTTCAAGCAACCATCGTCGTTTTTGATGGTTTTATGTTGTATTTGTAGGAAATGGAGACAAACACAGAAACGGAAGGAAATACGAGCAAAAAGAAATTTTGGATAAGAGTGACGGCCTGAGTGACGGTCCGTCACACATGTGACGGTCCGTCACAGAGACCGTCAAGTGGTGGCAGGCCACTGCCTAGGGGTGACGGCAGATGTGACGGTCCGTCAAGGTGGTGACGGTCCGTCACAGTGACCGTCAAGTTGAGCTGCACCACTGCCTAGTGGTAACGGCCAAGGCGACGGTCCGTCAAGCCAGTGACGATCCGTCAGCCTGGCCGTCAAGTTGAGACAGTCGGCGACGCGGAATCCGATCGTTTTTGGGATTTGTTTACTAGACTCCTATAAATACCCTATGTTAGGTTTATTTTATTTGGCAAGCTTTTTACAATAGTTCTCCCAATAGTTTTAGGAGGGATCTAAGCGAAACTTGGAGAGCAAGAAACACGTTTTCTACTTCTTGACATCTTGTTCTTGAATTGTTCTTGGGATCTTGGTTTTTCTTATTCTTGGATATTTGAAGATTGTTTTCATTATATTGTAAGAATCTCTTCTCCTTATTATGAATATGACTTTCTTCTCTTCTTCTTCTAGCATGATTAACTAAACTCCCACAACTAGGGTTGTGGGAGCAATGGCAAAAGTAGCAAGATAGATTCCGGGTAGCGACAGGTTCAATATATATGTTGTCACGTTGTTAATCATTCATTATGTAACGTTTTCTAGTGGTTGCAAACATTAAAACATGCCTAGGTTTAATTTGCTTGAGTAAAGAGATTAAAATCGGGAAACTTGATTAACGACGAGGATTCGAGACTACTAACTCTCGTCTTATGATTAATGCTGTAACTAGATTAATCTACTTGATGTTTCGGATTGAAATATAAAAAGCACACCTTTTCAAGTTCGAGAGAATTGAAAAGTAAATTCGTCTATTTGGTTGAGAAACGTTTAGATGATACCATTAATTCAATCACATCGTGACATACATAAAGAAAGAACCCGGTTAAGCTTAGAATCGACATTGTTACAACGCCATGGTGAACACTTCCCTAGTTCGCTCTCATATTGATTATCACTCCTACATTATTATTCGTTTTGCTTACACATTGTTCACTCAAAACCCCCCATTTATTTACCGAAAACTATTGACCATTAGTCAACTAATTCACTAACGACTTAATTCTCACCATATTCTCTGTGGGATCGACCTCAACCTTTGTTGGGTTCTATATTTGACAACGATCGCTTACGCTTCTTAATTGGAGTGGTACTTTGAGCGTTATCATATATGTCGGTACATATTGTGTATCAAGAACAAAAAAATGCGGATATGGTCGAATGGTAAAATTTGTCTTTGCCAAGGAGAAGTTGCGGTTCGATTCCTCCTATCCGCCCAAGATCCAAGATAAAGTAATTTTTTTACTATTTATTATTTAATTTCATAAATAGCATTAAATATATCCTTAAATTAAGGAGTTGGTATAGTTGGCCATGATAGTGTAGTAATTCTATCCCTCCCCTACATTTTGCACCCCCAAAAAATGAAAGGCGGGAATCAATTACTACCTATCAGAGTCAACCCTAAAATAGTTTGGCAAAACAAGATGTTGCGGAGACAAGATTTGAACCCGTGACCTCAAGCTTATGAGCCTTGCGAGCTACCAAACTGCTCTACCCCGCGCCAAAGATAAGAACTGAAAACTAATAGATAAACAAGGATTAAATGCGCCCCTCCACCCTATCTGTACAAATCGAATAGCCCATTTATACAAAATGGTAAAGGGGCTTCTATTATCATCGACCATAGAAATAGAAATGAAGCGTTAATCCTTACCAACTTGATCTTGTTGCTCCTGGCAACAAACATGCATGAACCATTTCACGAAGTATGTGGCCTTCATTGACGTTGTTTTTTGACTGGAAGGCTGAGACCTAACTATCGAGACGGGTTCGTACTATTTAGTTTAAAGCAATTCCTTCATTCTCATGTCCACCAAGTCTTGCTTTATGGATTTCATACCCTCCTCTTGGGTTTCTAGCAAAGCCAAGAGGGTGTGGAGCGTGGCACACATGCCTTCTTTGCTTGCTAAGTCTTGGTTCATATTAAGATGACAAGCACAACTAGCAACATTTTTAGCACAAGAGGGGGGAGGAGGACGGTCATCATTAGGGAATTCGCTCCATCACGACCACCACACAAATACAATTGCGCCCATCATAGGAGAGAGAAGGTGAATACCTCCTTCTCCTAGGGCCAATTCTACATATATGCCCAAGGTAGGGTTCTCCACAATAATAGTCAGGAAAATAAACTGGGATGTAACCACCAACATTTCTATCATTTCGAGATGCCATGGAACCAATCAAAAAACTAAAACCAAACAAAATAAAAACAACAATTCACAAAATTGAACTAGAGTAAGTAAACTCAAATTCTAAACTAACTCAATACGCAAAATTGTTCCCCAGCAAAGGTGTAATTTTTGATAACGCTCAAATACACTCTCTAATGGAGGTGATTGCGATTGTTAGAGAAAATCACATTTATAATCCCAATGGATTTTGGGGTCGTACCAACAGAGAACAATGTAGTCGAAATTAAGCTTATAAAGAATAAGAGAAACTTATTAGAGTTCAATGAACAAAAAGGGAAAAGATATCAATAGAGGGGTTTTACGAACTAAAACTAGAGATAAAAGAAAATCAAATAAAAGGTAGATTGATCAATGGATTTCACCTTGCTCTCAACAAGCAAGGACAACAATGGGGACTTGGGAATGGGAATTCAATTCATAAGACTAGCACCCGATTCACACTTGGGTAGTCTTGGCTAAAGGTGTACTTAACAGTTTTTTAACCAATCAAGCAACAAACCTCGTGGGTTCTCTCGAATCACCACGAGTGAGAAATAACCAACAAATTAACTTAGGTGAGTTGGGTTACTTCTAACCCCAACTCTTAGATGGGAGTTTTCGACAACCAAACTATCTCTAGCCTTGATCTAGAGTGGAAACTCAAAATCCCCACTATTGAATCTTACCAAATTTAAGGAAATCCTCTCTCAAGCAAAAACCCAAATTAGTATGCTAAGTCAATGTTTGCAACCATTAACTATAAATTCAAGCATAGAGGATTCAATAGGCCCAAATAATCAAGCAAGAGCAAAATCTAGATATGAATTCAATACCCAAACAAGTATTATATCTTATACAAACCCAAATCTCAATTCAACAAATACATCAATAAAATAGCAATTAAGAACAAGAGTTGAAGAATGGAAACTAAAGATTTTACAATAAAGAGCATACAAATCTTCACTCTTATTGTGTTGGTTGATGAACTTGCTCTCCAAGCTTTGCCAAAAGCTGTGAAAATATCCAAAGATTAGCCAAAGATGGCTTCTAAACGGTTGAGAAGTCTTTTATGTGAATTGGGGTTTCCAAAAGGGGAAATTTCCATTTCTGCCCCGCAGCTAACATTCCTTCTTCGCCAACACATGCGGTGCACCACATTCGCGAAGAGTCTTCTGTTTGGCTGACCTTCGTGTACGCGGAAGGACTACCGCATTTGTGTAGCTTCTGCTCAAGTAGCCTTCACATTCTTAGAGAGGATTCCACGTTGGTATAGACCAATCAGTTGCCAGTTCCATATTTCTCTGTATAGCTTCCTTTTTGACTTGTTTTCATTCGAATTCTTCCTGAACACTTCTAAAACACAGAGACCTATAAAATAGAAGTAAACCGTGTCAATTGTACTATTTTACCACTTATTATTAGCAAAAGCATAAGATTAAGAGTTAAATAAATAGGTAGAGTACCAACTTATCATTAACTGCACTGATGGAATTCTCTTAATGCAGACCAAAGTCAAACTTCAAACTCGAACTCGCCTGAAATATTGGAAACTTAGATAAAACCATATCAAAAGCTTTTAGGTCGCGAACAAGGACCTCACTAGACCAAAATCCATCTTCTAGAGCTAATGGAACTGTCAAAATTCGATTCCAAGCTCGCTTTCTAAGAATGTTGACTAAATTCAATGATTTCCTAAGTTAAAGCTCTAAAATAGGGAAATTGTCATAAAGACCAAATGAATGGCTCGAGCATTGAACCACTTGTCCCAACAAGTCATAAATTATTTGGGGCCACTACAAGTAACTCTAATAGTTCAAAGAAAGCAAAAATGCAAAAATGACCAGAGGGGTCATTATATCATCCACTACTAAAAAGGACTTTCAGCCTTAAAAGTCAGGAAAAGGGAGTACTTAAAGATTCAAACAATTGCGGATAATAAGCCTGCATCTCTCTCTCTCAGTCTCCTAGGTAGCCTCCTTGATAAACTTATGCCTCTACTGAATCTTAACCACATGAATCTCTCTGGACCGCAATCTCTTGACATCTCTATCTAGAATGGCTATCAGCTCCTCAACAAAAGCCAATATCTCATGTAACTGCATTGAATCCCACCGTAACATATGTGACTTATACGAAACATAACACCACAACATGGATACATAAAAGACTTGGTGAATAGCTAAGAACATAGGAGACAAAGCTAGCTGATAAGAAACATCACCAACCCTCTAAAGAATCCTAAATGGCCCAATATACCTGGAGTTGAGCTTTCCCTGCCTGGTGAATCTCATCACACCCTTTATATGTGACACTAGAAGAAATACCCGATCACCAACACTGAACTCTAAGGCACGAAGTCTATAGTCTGCGTAACTCTTTTTCCTACTCTGGGCTACCCAAAGTCTGCCCTGAATCACCCAACTCTGTCTAAGGAATCACCAAGTGGGAATGTAATCTATAGCCAGGATTCAAAACCATCAAACCAACCCACTAGTGATCTGTAATGTCTACCATATAATGCCTCAAAAAGTGTTGATAAGTTGGTAATGTACTAACTTATTGAGCTTTTATTCATGAATTATTGCTCAGTTTTGATGAGACTTATAGGTACTTATTGCCGTTATTGATGAAAATACAGGTACTCTTGTTCTAAAGTAGAAAACAAAGGAATTGGACCCAAAGAGTTAAAGTGTGAAGGTGATCAAAAATAAGGAAGAAACTTCCGCGAGGTGTGACCGTCGTGTGACCCGCACAGTGCTATGTGCAGTCCATACCTCCCTTCGCACCTCATAATAGAATCACTAACATCACTGGTTGGCTGACAAGATACATGCAATGTTAAGAAGGTATGGTGCAACCTACGTCATGTCGCACGTCGCATCATACCACGCCCAAAGGGAAATTTTGTCAAATTTCAAGTGACGCATTGGGAAGTTTCTACAACCCATTTTTTGGTGTATACGTGATACAATTGAATAGCTTTTCCTTTTCTCAACACCCAAGGAACACATTGAAAATCCTCTTTCTCTCTTTATCTTCCACACCTAGAATTCACAATTTTTGTAAGATTTAAGCTTGGATTTGGAGCTTTACTTTAATATGAAAGGAATTATGAGTTACCCAATTGGTATAGCTTATTATTTCCTTAGTATGAGTGGCTAAATTCCTTATCTAGGGGTATGTGCATGATAGGTATTTGAATTGGGTATGTGTCTTATTTAATTATGCTTATTATTGATGAATTGATATGGGTCTATTGAATTCTTCAAGTTTTAATCATAAAATTGATTGTTGCAAACATTGATTGTGTTTTCTTAATTATGTTCTTGATTGAAAGAGGGGTTCATAATTCGGATAGGAATTCAATAGTGGGAATTTGAGATTTTCACGTTAGATTGAGGCTAGAAATAGCTTAATCGATACAAACTCTCATCTAAGAGTCTAAGTTAGATATAGTATGACTTCCCCAAGAAATTGAATTGGTTGGTTTGTGTTAAAACCAATGGTGCTTGAACAAAGACCTTGGGATATATATTGGAAGGATCGAGAGATTACCAAATATGACTAAGACGAATGCTACCCGTATCATTAATCGAGAATTCGCATAATTAATCAAGTACCCTAACCCTTTATAGAATCCCATCAGAAGCATATCCTTAGTCTTCCATCTTATTGACTACAAATCTCGTGTTTATTGCTTTCATACTTTGAAATCAAACTTGTTACATAATTTCCCCCTTCCAATTCCCCAATCTTTACTTTTAAGTTGTTTGAACATTCGCTCTTTTAGTGATTATTACTCAACAATTTTTTGGTGATTCACTACTCCACTCTCTTTGGAATCGACCCCGACATTAGTTGGGTTACTTATTTATTTTGCTCTAAATATCACTACCACCTCTTTCGGGAGAATGCTTTTGAGCATCACCAAAAAATGGCACCATTGCCTGAAGTGGTTTTTGAGTCACCAATTGATTGTCATTTGAGTTCACTTTGTTGAGTGTTTGTTCATTTTTACTTTCTTGTTATTTGTGATTGTTTGAATAGGGTACCCATGAGCGAAGTGGGAGACCAAGAAAGAATAGATGTATATATGGACGCGGATTTTGATCCCGTGGTCCACAATGGCATAGGTGAAATATGCCTACCCCCTATTGTTGGAAATGTTGTGTTTCATATTACGAGCACTATGCTCAATTGGATTCAGATGAAGGGTCTATTCAGAGGGTTGGCTCATGAGGATGCTAACTGATCTATTCGGAACTTCATTAAGATATGTAAACCCTTCAACATCAACCATATTTCTCAAGAGTCTATCTTGCTACGTTTGTTCCCATTCTCTCTTGGGGGGAAGCAACAACTTCGCTTAAAGAGATTCTTGAAGGCTCTATTACTACATGGAACAGATTGGTTGAGGTATTCTTGGTGAGATTATTCCTTCCTTCTAGGATGATGCAATTGAGGGATGATATCATAATTGTCCGCCAACTCCCGGATGAGCCATTGCATGAAGCATGACTATGGTTCAAGAAAAAACTTCTATTGTGTCTGAACTATGGTTTGCCTGATAATGTCGTACTTCTAAGCTTCTATAGAGCCTTAAACTCGATGAACAAATCTATGGCGAATAACCTTATAGGCAGAATAATTTATAGACCAACCATATTGTATTGCCTCGGCTCTCTTAGAGCGAATGACAAAGACAAATCATGCATGACATACTAGAGAGGTTGATGTTTCCTCGGTCAACCTCGGGGGTGACTTTGTCCATTATGACGAGTGAAATGAGGTGAAATAATGAAGAGAGAGATGAAACAATGGCAAAGATGCTAACACAAATTGATCTATTGGCCAAACATGTGATGGGGGCTGGAAATAAAAGTGTGAATAATATGGGGACATATGGTTTGAGAGCTCAATATGAAGGTGTGTACTTGGTAATTCTCAAATACACTCTCCAATGGAGGTGATTGCGATCGTCAGGACAAAACACATTTATATTCCCAACGGATGTCGGGGTCGTACCCATAGAGAACAATGTAGTCGCGATCGAGCTAATAAAGAATAAGAGCAACTTATTAGAGTTCAATGAACAAAAAGGGAAAAGATATCAATAGGGGGGTTTTATGAACTAAAACTAGAGATAAAACAAAATCAAATAAAAGATAGATTGATCAATGGCTTTCACCTTGCTCTCAACAAGCAAGGACAACAAGGGAACTTAGGAATAGGAATTCAATTCACAAGACTTGCACCCGATCCACACTTGGGTAGTCTTGGTTAGAAGGATGCCCGATCGTCTTTCGATAAATCAACCATATATCTTGTGCGTTCTTTCGAACCACCACGAGTAAGCAATAAACCAACCAAATCAACTTGGGTAAATTGGGCTATTTCTATCCCCAACTCTTAGATGGGAATTTCCGGCAACCAAACTATCTCTAGCCTTGATCTAGAGTGGAAACCCCAAATCTCCACTATTAAACCTTCCCGAATTTAAGGAAATCCTTTCTCGAGTGAAAAACCCAAATTAGTATGCTAAGTCAATGTTTCCAACCATTAACTATAAATTCAAGCATGGAGGATTCAATAGACCCAAATGATAAATCAAGAGAAAGAACAAGATTTAGAATTTAAAACCCAAAATAAGTATTATCTCTAATACAACCCAAGACTCAATTCAACAATTAAATACTACAAATTAGCAATTAAGAACAAGAGTTGAAGAATGGGATTTAATATTTTACTAAACAAAGCATCCAAATCTTCACTCATATGGTGTAGGTTTATGAACTTGCTCTCCAAGCTTTGCCAAAAGTTGTACGAATAGCCAAAGATGCCTCCCGAAATGGGTGAGAAGTCTTTTATGTGGATTGGAGTTTCCAAAAATGAGAATTTCCAAATCTGTTCTGCAGCTGATGATGCCTTCATCGCGGTCGCGTGTAATACCTTTGCGATCGAGAGGTTTTATGATTTCCTTCAATGTGGTTGCGTGACTCCACTTTTGTGGTCGCGTGGCTTTGACTGTCTGTGTATCGCGATCGCGTGACCTAACTCTCTCGATCACAATCGACAATTTGATGCCAGTTACAAGCAGTGACCAGCAGCTTCTTTTTGCTCCATTTGACTTGTTTTCACTCGAATCTTTCTCGAACACTTCTAAAACACAGAAACCTGTAAAATAAAAGTAATTCGTGTCAAATTGCACTATTTATCCACTTTATACTAGCAAGAGCATAAGATTAGAAGCTAAATAAGTAGGTAGAATACCAACTTATCAAACCCCCAAACTTGAACTATTGCTTGTCCTCAAGCAATTAAAAATTCTATTTCAATAGACACACAACAAAAGAGCAAAGACATCACTTCAAGCCAAGGAAAACTCATTTCAAGCACCAACTATGACTTCGGTTGGTACTAAAGATTAGTCAATCACATGCCAATTTAGTCTAAACATTCCCCTCTATTGAAAACTCAAGGATGCAATGGGAATCAAGAACAACCAAGTGACAACAACCACTCCTCAAGATGTGACTCAAACCACTAGCTTGCAAAAACATGCTCAATTGACTCATTTTCAGAGTTTATCAATGTCACTAACTATCCTAATTCGCGTGTCCTCACAAGAATGAAAGTCCTAAAAACACATTATGTACAAAGACAATCACAAGGGACAAATACAAACACTCACACTCACAAGGAATTTCAAGTACTAACACGTATCAACCATAGGCTTGCCCTTATATTTATTCGACACTAGCTCAAGAACAATCGGTTGGAGATCTCAAAGGGCTTTTCTAAGCTTGTAATATAAGTTCGGGGATGGGTAGGATACGAATTTGGATTCAAGTGACTACATCCTACTTGAACTCTGCACAACTTTTTCAACTCGAAATCAAAGCCATTTCTTTCATTTTCTTCATTCGACACCGGACACCATTTCACTTCTTTTTATTCAAAGTCCCAATTCTTATCATTTGCTTCACTTTGGAGGATTTTATTTCATTGCTTTCCTCTTTGATTTTCTTTTCAAACATCTTTCTTCTTTTTGGAAATTCTTTTTATGCAACAAACAAGATACACTCAAATAGCACTCCTCCAAGGTACCTTTTATCAACCCCCCAAACTTAGGCTTTTAGCCTCAATTTCACACTTGTGGAGTTCAAGGAGGGATGGGTTCAAGAGAGGGATTCATTGTCAAAATGGTTCAAGGCTTGTATCAACGTTGCCAAAGAAAAGGTATAAGGATCAAGAGGGGTGACTAATGATTCAATTTGAGTGCAATGGTGGCTTTTAAAGCTAAGTTGGCTTCCATAATCACAAAAAAGGCCTAACATTATTTCTCCACCCAAACATAATCAAGACTAGCATTAAAGACTAACTGAGCATGTTCTAGTTAACATAAGCAAGCACAACAATTATTCAACTAAACCTCACCACACATGGCATGCGAATCATTCAAGAAGGATCAATTTTAACTTCCTAAACGAGAACAAAAAGGAGTCACATTTTCCAATATCCTCTAATGAGTTAAGAGTGACAAAAAAATAAAAAGAGTTGTCACAAAATCACTCTTAGCCATGCATTATTCACAAAAAATTTCTAAGGGGTATCACTACTAAAAAAAACAACAAAACCTATCACAGAAAACCGACCACAAATTTGTGGTCGGTAATTTCCAACCGAAAGTGGTCGGTTTTTGGGGTTTTTTTTAAACTTCAAAACCGACCAAATGTGGTCGGTTTTCTTAAAAGAAAATAGCTGGAAAATGATTTTTCGACCTTAAATGGTCAGAATATTTCCCAGGAAAAATTTTATTGAAAAAATCGACGTCATTTGGTTTGTTTTTCAAAAAAAATAAAAAATATATAATATATAATATATAATATATAATATATAATATATATTATTTTAAAATTCATAATATAAGTATGAATATAATTTTATTATATAATATGTAATAAATAATTTTATTATTAACAAAACCGTCCACTTTTGGATGGTTTTTATAATATATAATTTTATTATTAAACATACCGTCCACTTTTGGAAGGTTTTGTCTCCATTAAAAAATAAGTTTTTTTATTAGAAAAGACCAACCACTTTTGGTCAGTTTGTTCATATTTATTTTGATAAAACTTACCACTTTAGGTCAGTTTTATTAAAAAATATATATATAAAATTATTCTTATATATATTATTATTTGTTAATATAAAAATAATATTAAAAATGTTGTATTACGTACATATATAATTTTTGAGTAATTTAATTAATCAAGTCCTATATATTAATGGTTCGTTGTCTTGAATATATGTCTCGTCTAGTAATGTGTATTCAAAAGCTAATTAACCAATTGAAAATGATACAAGTAGTATGGAATACATTGTATTACGTACATATATATGAGGTAATATATGATCGTTGAGAAATGTAATTAACCAAGTCCTATATATATCAATGGTCTATCGTCTTGATGTGATAACCCTTCTGGTCATCTTCGCATTTACGCATTCATTGTACTGTTAGAGATTTTATGTAGTGGCCCCAAGTCATTTATGGCTTGCTGGGACCGGTAGTTTGGTGCCCTGGCCGTTCGTATGGTTGTTTTGCCCTTTTTCCTATTTTAAAGCTTCAACTTAGAATATCGTTTACTTTAGTCAACATTCTTAGCTAACGTGCTTGGAATTGAATTCTGACAGTTCCGTTAGCTCTGAAGCATTGGGTTTGGTCTATTTGGACCTTTAGGTGAGGCCTGAGAACTTCCTGTGTGGGTTTTGTGTGATTTTATCAGTTTTCAGGCCATTTGGAGTTGAAAGTGTCACTTTGAGTGACTTTCGATGATCGGAGTGTCGGATTTGAAATTCGATGATTCCATCAGCTCTAGAATGTTGACTCTAGTCTAGGAAGGTGGTTGGTTCGAGTTCGAGTGAGCTGGACTCATTTTGGGCCTTTAAGTTCCTTTTCGTTAGTGTTGACTTGGGTCAACATTTCTCTGAAACAACCTCATATGGAATTTTCATCAATTTCGTTGAGTCCGGAACGTCGTTTCTACTCTGTTAGCATTATTGGTTTTCAAATATCGGTTTCCAATTGTGCCCGAAATGCCCCGTCGAGTTTTCTAAAAGGTGCAGATTTTTTCCAAGTTCCAGGTGCAGGCATCAGCCTCTATCGTGACCGTGATCCCATCCTCCGCGATCACGACGAAGTGACTTGGTCCCTATTCTTCACGACTGTGTGTCTAGCATCCGCGATTGCGGTTGTCTAGCCCGCGACCACGATGGGTCCTTCGCGATCGCGATGAAGAACACTGAGCAGTATATAAACTCCCAACTCCGTCCCTTTCACTGGAAAACTCTAAATCCTTCATTGTTATCACTCTAAACTCGTTCCAGCTTAGTCCTTGATCGATTGGGGGTGTTGGGTGCTAAATTCCTTGGTCCTAATCGCTTCTCCATAATAATTGGTAAGTTTTTACGGCTTTAATCCGTCAATTACCTCTTTTTGATTCCTAAATTGCTTCTTATGAGGTCTGGTTTGTTTGAGCCTTTCCCTTGGCCATTTTCCCTCAAAATCCGAGCATGCATCCTTTGAAGGGTGGTGGTCATCGTGCTCCTTTCATTTTCGATCTCAGGTTGTAGGGCCCATGGGCCCGCCGGCAACGTGAACTTCGGCCCACCTATTACTATAGTTATATGGGTATCGTTAGACTAGTCTTGATGTCTTGTTTATGTTGTTGATAGATTGATCCTCGTTCAGAGGTTTTCGGAGCAGCTCAGCCCCGGATATCGTCGTTCCCACAGTTTGTCATCGAACGACAGGTAGATTACAATTTAAACCCCTAGACTTAGCATATATCGGGTAAAATTATATTAGTTGGCATCCTAGGGTTTGGTTATTAGGTTGGTACCACAGACCTTGACCGCTTTTCCATGATCCGTCCTATTTCTTTCCTCCGTTGTGTGTAGTACTCTTTTTACTTAATATTATTACCCTTGTGGTCCTGGGAGGCCTTGTTTACTCTGGAACATAGATGGTGGGATCATTGGGAATATCCGTGAGTCCCGGACATAGAATTATCCTTCTAGGCTAGTTATGCTTGTTGAGTAGCTTCGGGAGCCTGTGCAGGGCGATAGGTAGTTATGAGCTGCTGGGAAGCTATTGTGTTTTGATCATATCATTTCCATGCATAAAAAGATATTCTTCCACATTTTACTATGGTTTTCTATTTGAGCCTACTGGGACTGTTTTTCTTAAACTTGCACGGCCTCGGTGGCCTGTTTTCGATGAAATTGGATTTGGGAATGATTTGACTTGATACGTGGATATTCTTGGGGTAAAAAAGATTAAAATATGGTTTTATCATGATTTTTCTACTATTGCTAGACTCGACCTGGTCGGAGTGCTAGTTGAGCTTTCTTACTAATTTGAAATGACTTTAGGCTCTGCCGGGTCAAGCATCTGAGATATTTTACTACTTTTTTAGACTCGGTTATGCCCGGGCACCCTTGGAGGCGTTTTTGAGACAACTTTTCACTACTTTAGTCCTAGACAGGGTGTAGGCATTCATATTTGAGACTTAGCCACTATCTTGAACCCGGACTCGATTCTAGAGGACACGTTTTGATTCTGAGTTATAGTATGGGGTCTGGGACTTCCATGGACCTTGCCGCTCCGGGTCTAAGGCTTTGGGCTGCGTGTGCCAGGGGGAGGGTATATGGTGCAGTAGAGGTATACGAGTTGTGTCCTTCCATGGAACCTACCTGCTGGGCCTGATCGGCACCGGAGAAGGTAGATACAGAGGTTTTATTTTCACCCTAAGGTTATCATGCATCATATCATTCATTGTTTGAGGTTCCACCATTGAGTACTATTTGTTGATTGTACATTTCGGTAGTATGGGGTGCCAAAGGGTTTGTTTTCACTTGATTGCGTTCCTCAGTTGTATGGGCGGCCGGGGGACTGTAGGTAGACTCTCGTTATTTTATTTTGGAATTATCCTCTATTACGGTTATAAGTGTGGAGTTGGACTCCGCTAGGCTGTTACTTCTAGATTTGAGATTGGTATGTCTTGGCTGGTTATTAATTCCTGTTTTCTGAGCATGTCTACCTTTATTTTTCTCCCCCATTCTTTATACTTAAGGTTACCTGTATGCCGTCCATTTTTAGAACTTATGCTTATATATATACTGTTTTGCAAGGATCCCAGGTGCATCGTTCTTACTTTCACCTGTGCTTGCATGCATATATCTTAGTTTCTAGCCTTGTATGTTGCTTTCTGTTGTCTTCCCTCTGGGCTAGTTTTAGTCCCTGTATACCTTTTCATTGATTTCTGTGACTGTTTACTTCTATTCTATCTGCTATTGCTCTTTTACCTTATATGTGCCCAGTCGGCCTATGATACCTACTGGGTACCTTATTCTTTGTATTTTGTGCTCACCCTACCCTCTGCATCTTTTCGTGCAGATCCTAGTGTGGGTCATCATTGTTAGAGCATCGGAGACTCGTGCGGGGTGTTATTTTTGGATCATCCAGGCTGAGGGTGAGCTCCTGGCATTTAGAGCTTGACTTTAGTTTATCCTTGATGTATTTTGTAATCTCTTAGTTTCGGAGACATTATGTATATATATTATTTTTGGACCATTGTACTCCTGATTTTGGCTCTTATACGCTATGATACCAGCTCTTGGGTTGGTTTAGATTTCAATTTGTTTATATCTCTCTTATATCTATTTTCTTTTTCTTATGCCCCTGCTTTCTGTAATGACCCTTCTAGTCATTTATGCATTTTCGTCTTTCTTGTACCATTAGAGCTTACTTGTAGCGACCCAAGTCATTTATGGCTTGTCGGGACCGGTAGTTCGGTGCCCAGGCCGTTTGTTTGGTCTTTATGGCTGTTCCTCATTTTAGAGTTCAACTTTGGAATTGTTGACTTCCGTCAACATTCTTAGTAATATCAAAGAATTAAACCAAGGTTCTAGGTCAAAGGAATCCCTTACTCGAAAGTTCGAGTTAAAGAAATGCCTCGTGTAACACCTCGCCCGTTTGGAAGGTTTAAAGTAACCCGTGCCATTGGGGTAAGACTAATAGTGTCTAATATACTAATAAGGATGTGTTATGAGGTATTATAATCGCAAAATGGTCGTATGATAAGTTTTGAAGTCAAGCAAGTTGCGAAACAAAAGTCGGAAAAAGTTATTGTAAATTCCTTTAAGGAATTCTCTTCAAATTTGGGTTAAATGTCTTGAGGTGTTTCTCCCTATCTATAAAGAGTTAGTGGGCCCCTAATATACCAAATCGAAGGTCTACGAGTCTAGTTTCCAACGCACTAAACCGTTCATCCATAGAACTTCAGAATAGAGAGATATTCAAATTTTTGTAAGGCTGCACAAGCAGACACGTCAAGGTGGGGCCTACATCCTAAGTTGGTTCAGCTTATAAAAGCTGATTTCTCCTTCGTTTTAACCCATATTTTTCACCCAAAATTCTTAGAAAATCATAGGGAGAGTCCATAAATAATCCATGGACTTTGATCCTTTCAATTCGGAAGTTTAATGGAAGTTGCTCTACGTCGCGAGCTCGTCATTTTGGTATAGTTTTCCCCGTCGATTTCATGGCATATCTTCGTGGGTGTTGATGCAGAAATCCAGCAGGTGTTTTCTGAGTATTTGGCAGTAGCTATGGAGTTATTTTTGTGAGGTATGCATCCCGTATACTTATCTATTTGTTGGATCAAGATTCTAAGCTTCTAGTCACGAAAAGTTGTATTTTTCGATAACTTGTAGTAGTTTCTTGTTGGATTTGGATATGTTTGTTGTTCCTGCAAGGAGGCGGGTTGTTAATCTTGGAATATTGAATATTTGTATCAAGGAAATATCTCCCCTATGACCCTCCTTCGTTATTATATGGTCTAGTATTGTTTTATGGATTTCTGAGCCACGAAGTGGTATTTTGGATTTGTGGCTTTGGACAGTCCCTTTATCTTGTTATGTTTGGTTATTGTTGTGGTGTTATGGTTGTGGTAAGGTGCTGGAGGGTTTGGGAAATTGTGCGATTCATTTTGGGATCGCATACGATAGTGATTAGATTGGACAACGTGAAGTACGCCTTGAAATAGTGCCTCGGGAGCTCGTCACTCCTTTGAGATGTGGTTAACATATTATTGTTGGATTTAGCTGCCATTTCTTATTTTTATTGGCCTCATTTTATGTTTTGGAGTTGGCTGGTCGCGAGTGTGACATTAGCACCTTATCAAATGGCTATGGCTCGTTCTTGCAGCCTCGTCGATTCTAGCAATTGTTCCATTACCTTGGTTGGTCAGCCTTCATAGAGACGACTTTGGGGCTTCAATTGAAAGTATTTGTTTTATGTGATTCAAAGCTTCCTGGAGCTGTTCGAGTCTGGACGATGCCGTTCCCGCAGCTAGTCATCGGATGACAGGTAGGTTATGGTTTTTCCCTATCTAGACTCTGCGTATATAGGCTATAACTGCATTAATTAGCATCCTTGGATGGGTTGTTATAGGTTGGTACCCAAGACCTTATCCGCCTTTCGTCCGTCTATTTCATACGTTGTTTGTAGTATTCGCGTAGTAATGTATATTACCTTTGTGGTCCTGTGTGGCCTTGTATTGATCTGGAACATAGATGGTGGGCTATTTGGGAATGTCCATGAGTCCCGGACATAGATATTATCCTTTTAGGCTGGTTATATCTGTTGAGTAGCTAATGAGCCTGTGCAGGGCTAATAGGAATTGTTGTGAGCCGTTGGGCTACTTTTATATTTGTGTGCGAGCATATCATCCATGAAAAAGGTTTTCCCCTGCATGTTTTACTACAGTTTTGGCTATGAGCCACTACCGACAGTTTTTCTAAATTTGCATGGCCCTGGGGGCCCCTTTTTAGTACTATTGTTGATAGAAAAGGGGATTTTTGGATGTTTTCGCACTGATTTTATTACTGGTACTAGTCTCTGCGGGGAAGAGATCCAGACTTGATTTTATTACTGATACTAGTCTCTGCGAGGCAGACCACCAGACTTAATTTTATTACTGATACTAGTCTCTGCGGGGCAGAGCACCAGACTTGATTTTATTACTGATACTAGTCGCTGCAGGGCGGAGCACTAGACTTGATGTACTACAGTTTTAGACCCGGTTACGCCCGGGCACCCTTGGAGGGGTTTTTGAGGCATTTTCTACTACTTTAGTCGTGGACGGGGTCTGGGCATGCATATTTGAGACTGGGTCTCTATCTTGATCCCGGACTTGCTTCCGGATGACATGTCTTGATACTGAGTTTTAGTATGGGGTCGGGGACCTCCATGGACCTTGCCGCTCTGGGCCTGGGGCTTTGGGCTGCATGCGCCGGAGGGAAGGGTATACGGTGGAGTAGAGGTATACAGGCTGAGTCCTTCCATGGAACCTTCCTGTTGGGCCCGATTGGCACCGGAGGAGGTACATACAGAGGTTCTATTTCACATCATATTATATCATGCATTGGATTCCACCCTTGTTTGCTGTGTGTTCAGTGTACGCTCCGATAGTATGGGATGCCGGGGGGTTTGTTTTCACTTGATTGTGTTCCTCGGTTGTATGGGCGGCCGTTGGGACTGTAGGTAGATTATATTTACTCCTATTTTTACTTAGAGCTTGTCTTGGCACCCGATTCTTGAAAGATTAGTGATGGCTAGCCTGTTAAGGCTTTGGTTGTGGGATTTTTGATTATTTAGAGGGCTTTAGAGTCCTATCTTATTGAGGCACTTTTGTGTGGCCTTCTGAGCAGAGTGTGAGACTCTGGTTCTATTCTTGTAGGAAGCTGAGTGGTATCTCTCGGTTATTATGGCCTAGTTATTTCATCCTAGGGTTGTAGGTGATTCCCTGGTTATGCTATCATATGATTGGATTGGTGTTATGATTTCCTTATACTGGTTGATTCCATTTGAGTATGTTAGACTGCTCTCCGTCTTTTCCTTCCACTTGAGGTTACCGGTATACCGCTATTTTCTCAACTCTCTCTCTACTTAATTAGATTATTGTGCAAGGACTCCAGGTGCGTTCTCCTTTCCTTCACCTGTGATTCTGTGTAATTGTATCTCTGTGGTAGTATGTTTTACTTGAAGCTCTTGGTTATGGATGATTTGTGCTAGCTACTTGTGCCTTGCTTATTGCCTCAGTGACTGCTTTCTTTCTATCTGTTACTTACTGCTTTTATATCTTATATGCGCTCAGTCGGCCTATGATACCTACTGAGTACCCGTGGTTTTGGTGCTAATACTACACTTCTGCACTTTTTTGTGCAGATATTAGCTGAGCTTTCGCCGTTGATCACGTTGGAGACTCGTGCAGCTTTTGGATCTTTGAGACTAGGGTAAGCGTCTGACGGTCAGGGCTTGTCTACATCTCATCTGTTGTACTATTGCTCCTTGTACTTTCAGAGGCAATTTATGTTGTATTTTGTTACTACTAGCACTTGTATCCTATTAGAAGCTTCTGTACTATTAATACCAAGTCTTGGGGTTGGTGTAGTTTTCTTTATGTACTTATATTCGAGTTTTGCTTTCTCTTATTTTTTCTTGCTGGTGTATTTTGGTTAGGTAGTAGCCCATTACTAACCATTTTGGGCTACGGGAATTGGTTCGCCTACTGGGGGATTGTAGGTGCCATCATGACTTGAGAAATCGGGTCGTGACAGCTTGGTATCAGAGCTCTAGGTTCACCAGTGTCATGGTACAGAAGCAAGTGTCTAAGTAGAGTCTCGTGGATCGGTACGATGACGTCCGTATCCTATCTGCGGGAGGCTATAGGGCATTGTTAGGAAAAATTCATCTTCTTGGATCCTCATCGTGCTTTCCTGGCTCTATTGACTTCTAAACTTCAGTTGTTCATTCATTCTGAGATGCCTCATACGAGTGCGATAGTGGTTGGTGCCGAGGCTTCTGTGCCTGTTGCTTCAGTGCTTCCATCAGTGCCAGGACTCCAGAGTAAGGGTTTACTGCACTAGATAAGGGTATGGGGTCAGCCCAACCACTGATTGGATTTATAGCGACCGCAGTGCTTCAAGACACTATGGCTAGGACTCTGAGTCCTCCGGTGAGTGTTTCAGTACCTGGTTCTGTGAGTGGTGCTTCAGTTATAGTTGAGCTTCTAGTTCTTCAGCAAGGTTGTCTGTCGGTATTGGAGCACGAGGTAAGATTTTCCCATCGAACTTCATCTGGTATAGGCTATTTTTGGTGTGGTGAGCATGGACACTTTTCTAGGAATTGCCCCACGATTGTGTATCCTGGACAGCCTAGTTGTTATCATTGTGGAGAGATTGGTCACCTTTATAGAGCTTGTCCCCGGCGAGGGCCGGTTGGGCCTTAGTTTGTACTACTCAGTCTAGAGTTAGATTCCGTCATCTTGATGCTCCTCTTCGTGGGCCAGAGGTAGAGGTTCCTGATATTATTGTTGCAGGCTAGGCTTTTGCTACCTTCGACTTATGTTAGTCCCGCTCGTGTTGCGACTCTATCCCTTCTGTCGTGTAATTGCTTATATGCCTACCAGCTACTTGTTTAAGTTATTTGGCTACTCAAATTGTAGTATCGATATGTTATTTTATTGCTAGTTTATTCTTTAGTAGTGGATGGGGGTAAGTTAGCCTTGAGAGGTGTTTTCCCGGAGTTGTAGCTCTTGGGTAGTTCTTGTTATTCTGTTTCTAGTCGGGTTACCCCTGTTTCATTGTGATTCTGGACTTTTAGTTGGGTTTCCCTTGTTAAAAGGTCCTAGATGGTTGTTGCCTAGGCCGTTATCTAGCGTGGCTAGAGATCCGTGTGATGGTTCGGTGTATTACCGATAGTTGGGCCGGAGTTGAGATTTTGCCTCAGTTGGGAGATATTGGTTATGCTAGTGTGCATAGATTGGTTTGGTCTCCCGAGTGTCAAGAGTCGACCCTCTTTGTTGATTAGTTTAGGAGGTTGGTAGGTATGTTTGTTGTTCCCATATTCTCCTCCACTTTCTAGTCCGTTGGGTGTTTTGTTGTATCCTTACCTCCAGTTGGAATGAATCTTGATCGTAGTTCTTTCGATGATCTCTGGATGTTTGCATCGTGATTGGATCTTGACTTTAAGAACTTCCGACTAAGTGTTGATCGTAACCTCGTGGTTAGGTTGTATCAGTAAGCATTTCGGGTGAGTTCGGCATCCGGCCCATTCTTCTCCTGCCTTATTGAATTTGACATGTAGCTATGAGTAGTAAGGTAATGGCTTCAGGTTCTTATTCGAGAAAGGATTTTTAAGGTTTAGTATGTGCTAAGGAAGCATTTTTGTTTAGTTGAAAAAGAAGGGAGATGACTATTTGTTTATGTTTAAGTGTCCTTGTAGTTGCCTGAGGTGGCGATGAAGGTTTGCTTTGGGATTGTGTGTTGGTGATTCGATCCAACCGTCTACACATTGCCGTGGGTTTTCCATCGATTGGTTTTTGTTTCAGTAGCAGCTGTGGTGTTGGCAACTTGCATATTCAGGCCTAGTTGGCTTGGGTTCTTAAGGGTTTATTGGCAGCATGCAGGACCAAGGCTTTAGTTGGTAGTTTTGAAAGTTGGGGTTCAGAATCATGGCTTGGCAGGTTACATCGGATGGTTCGTGGCAGTTTCTATTTGGTTGCAACATCCTAGTGCCGGGAGGTAGTGGGTGCAAGCAACTTAGCTTCTTTACTTCAGTTGCGGATGCGGCTATTTGCCTTGGACACCTAGTCCTTGGCTAACCTATGCAAGAGGCGAGATATTCTATATTTCAACAGTATTCTAGTTAGTACGAGGTTCTTCTACCATGGTTGGACAGACTCAGTGGCGTAAGTTTGAGCTTCAGCAATGGTGTATGCTTTATGTGGTCAGCTTGTACGGGTTAAGATTAGCGAGGCTATTTTGAGCTCTGATGATACGTAGGGACTGATAATAGCCATTCGTTTACCCAGGATTTGAAAGCTTGTTTAATTGATTCCTCCAGAGTTATTATTTATGTGGGGTTCTAGTGTTTGTTAGACTCAGCCAGTATGGACGAGAAGTTCGTTAGGGTATATGCTTCGAAGTGGTTGGTTGTTTGCAGAACCAGTAGAGCGGTTGATTCGAGCCAAAGGAATGAATTCAAAGTATATGCGAAAATTTCTATGGCTAGATAGTAACTTTGAACCCCAGGCACCTTTTTCCTTTGCCTTCGGGGTGTTTGGACTTGATATTTGTGGCATGGTGGACTTCTTCCTAAGGTGAGATTTGTAAGGAAATTTCACATTCAAATGGTGTTCGAGTGTTCGGAGTAGCAGTAGTGTTTTCTAGAGTTGGGAGCTTGGCTCATGGTTACAGACTTCGTGGTAGGCTTACAATACTTCTTGCAGGATCGTGGTTTTGGTTTGGGTATTTTTGGCAGGTTGCCCTGGTTCATTCACTTTGAGTTGATTCAGACCTAGAACGGTTCAGTTAGCAAGTTCGATGTTAGCAAAAGTGTTCATTCGTTGGTTGATGGTCAGTTAGGGCATGTAAGTTTTGTTTTCAATGAGATGCTACAGGTTGTTGTCTTGGATGGCCAAGGCTAGTAGCCTATATATTGGCTTAAAACGCATTTGAATAAAATGGGTGACTTCGTTCGTGGTAAAGTATAAGCAGGAACAATGGATCTCCGGTGTGTCAGTTGATGCTGCGAGGTTGGTTTGAGTGTTCAGCTTGTATGCAGCTTCCTTTTTGTGGTGCTAATGGATTCAGTTCAGAATTAAAAAAAGGGGCTTTTGCGGAACAGCAGGTTCATGAGTTAAAGTTTTGGGTTGATGGATTTTCTGGTAAACTTGGTATGGTTTTAAGGATTCGAGTTTTGTGTGTTGATAACCTTGGTGCTCTGGTTTCAGTGTTGTGTAGGTGCTTTTTGGTTAAGATTCTCGAGGTTCAGTTTGGGTTGGCAGATCTTTGGAGGTTGAAATCTAGCTTGGCTAGTAAAAAATTAAGGCTTGGTTGATTTCTTTGGTTCTGTTCCATTGGGTGCCATCCGGTCGCGGAGGTCACCCGGGTTGTCTGAGAGAGTAGTGCGGTCGTTGTATCCGCTATTCTTAAATCTCTGGTATTTTCTTCCTTCCTGACTTTCGGAGACGAAAGTCTTTTTAGTAGTGGATGATGTAATGACCCTTCCAGTCATTTACGCATTTTTGTCTTTCTTGTACCATTAGAGCTTACTTGTAGCGGCCCAAGTCATTTATGGCTTGCCGGGACCGGTAGTTCGGTGCCCGGGCCGTTTGTTTGGTCTTTATGGCCGTTCCTTATTATAGAGTTCAACTTTGGAATTGTTGACTTCCGTCAACATTCTTGGTAATATCAAAGAATTAAACCAAGGTTCTAGGTCAAAGGAATCCCTTACTCGAAAGTTCTAGTTAAAGAAATGCCTGGTGTAACACTTCGCCCGTTTGGAAGGTTTAAAGTAACCCGTGCCATTGGAGTAAGACTAATAGTGTCTAATATACTAAGAAGGATTTGTTATGAGGTATTATAATCACAAAATGGTCGTATGATAAGTTTTGAAGTCAAGCAAGTTGCGAAACAAAAGTCGGAAAAAGTTATTGTAAATTCCTTTAAGGAATTCTCTTCAAATTTGGGTTAAATGTCTTGAGGTGTTTCTCCCTATCTATAAAGAGTTAGTGGGCCCCTAATATACCAAATCGAAGGTCTACGAGTTTAGTTTCCAAAGCACTAAACCGTTCATCCATACAACTTCAGAATAGAGAGACATTCACATTTTTGTAAGGCTGTACAAGCAGACACGTCAAGGTGGGGCCTACGTCCTAAGTCGGTTCAGCTTATAAAAGCTGATTTCTCCTTCGTTTTAACCCATATTTTTCACCCAAAATTCTTATAAAATCAGAGGGAGAGTCCATAAATAATCCATGGACTTTGATCCTTTCAATTCGGAAGTTTAACGGAAGTTTCTCTACGTAGCGAGCTCGTCATTTTGGTATAGTTTTCCCCGTCGATTTGATGGCGTATCTTCGTGGGTGTTGATGCAGCAATCCAACAGGTGTTTTCTGAGTATTTTGCAGTAGCTATGGAGTTATTTTGGTGAGGTATGCATCCCGTATAGTTATCTATTTGTTGGATCAAGATTCTAAGCTTCTAGTCACGAAAAGTTGTATTTTTCGATAACTTGTAGTAGTTTCTTGTTGGATTTGGATATGTTTGTTGTTCCTGCAAGGAGGCAGGTTGTTAATCTTGGAATATTGAATATTTTTGTCAAGTAAATCTCTCCCCTACGACCCTCCTTCGTTATTGTATGTTCTAGTATTGTTTTATGGATTTCTGAGCGACGAAGTAGTATTTTGGATTTGTGGCTTTGGACAGCCCCTTTATCTTGTTATGTTTGGTTATTGTTGTGGTGTTCTGGTTGTGGTAAGGTGCTGGAGGGATTGGGAAATTGTGCGATTCTTTTTGGGATCGCATACGATAGTGATTGGATTGGACAACGTGAAGTACGCCTTGAAATTGTGTCTCGGGAGCTCGTCACTCCTTTGAGATGTGGTTAACATATTATTATTGGATTTAGCTGCCATTTCTTATTGTTATTGGCCTCATTTTATGTTTTGGAGTTGGCTGGTCGCGAGTGTGACATTAGCACCTTATCAAATGGCCATGGCTCGTTCTTGCAGCCTCGTCGATTCTAGCAATTGTTCTATTACCTTGGTTGGTCAGCCTTCATAGAGACGCCTTTGGGGCTTCAGTTGAAAGTATTTTTTTTATGTAATTCAAAGCTTCCTGGAGCTGTTCGAGTTTGGATGATGCCGTTCCCGCAGCTAGTCATCGGATGACAGGTAGGTTATGGTTTTCTTCTATCTAGACTCTGCGTATATAGGCTATAACTGCATTAATTAGCATCCTTGGATGGGTTGTTATAGGTTGGTACCCCAGACCTTGTCCACTTTTCGTCCGTCTATTTCATACGTTGTTTGTAGTATTCGCGTAGTAATGTATATTACCTTTGTGGTCCTGTGTGGCCTTGTATTGACTCTGGATCATAGATGGTGGGGTATTTGGGAATGTCCACGAGTCCCGAACATAGAGATTATCCTTTTAGGCTGGTTATGTCTGTTGAGTAGCTATTGGGCCTGTGTAGGGCTAATAGGAATTTTTGTGAGCCGTTGGGCTACTTTTATATTTGTGTGCGAGCATATCATCCATGAAAAAGGTTTTCCCCTGTATGTTTTACTACAGTTTTGGTTGTGAGCCACTACCGATAGTTTTTCTAAATTTGCATGGCCCTGGGGCCCGTTTTTAGTACTGTTGTTGATAGAAAAGGGGATTTTTGGATGTTTTCGCACTGATTTTATTACTGGTACTAGTCTCTGCGGGGAAGAGATCCAGACTTGATTTTATTACTGATACTAGTCTCTGCGAGGCAGACCACCAGACTTGATTTTATTACTGATACTAGTCTCTGCGGGGCAGAGCACCAGATTTGATTTTATTACTAATACTAGTCTTTGCGGGGCGGAGCACTAGACTTGATGTACTACAGTTTTAGACCCGGTTTTGAGGCATTTTCTACTACTTTAGTCTCGGACGGGGTCTGGGCATGCATATTTGAGACTGGGTCTCTATCTTGATCCCGGACTTGCTTCCGGATGGAATGTCTTGATACTGAGTTTTAGTATGAGGTCGGGGACCTCCATGGACCTTGCCGCT
>QJPP01002852.1:0-145522 GCA_003996215.1 Jaltomata sinuosa | reverse complement strand
CCAAGAACAAGAAATACCAAGAACTCACGAACGAATCAAGAACACGAGTTCAATACAAATGAACCGTGTTGTTTGCTCTCCAAAATAACTAAAAACGTGTTTTAAACTAATGGGTGAATAATCCATAAAATAAACCTATCATAGGGTATTTATAGGAGTAATAGAATCCAAATCCAAAACGGGCTAGGCATCCCCAAAACGCGGGCAGCCGCTCGACGCCACTGCCTTAACTTGACGGCCAGGCTTGACGGACCATCATGGCAGTGACGGACCGTCGCCTGGACCGTCACTGCTAGGCAGTGGTGCCGCCTGAAGGTCTGCCTTGGTGTGACGGTCCCAGTGACAGACCGTCACATGTGTGACGGGCCGTCACTCAGGCCGTCACTCTTAGGCAGAACGTCGTTTTTCTCGTATTTTCTTCCGTTTCCGTGTTTGTTCCCATTTCCTACAAATACAACATAAAAACATCAAAAACAACAACGGTTGCTTGAAAACGTACGATTGTTTTTAGTAAAAAGGAGTCGAAAGTGACGTAAATTGGCGTCACATCAACACCCTCAACTTAAAACGTTCGCTTGTCCTCAAGCAACATAACATAAAACAATAATACGACTCAACTAAGAACACAAACTCGTGTCTATAGCAACTCATGGTCATTCAAAACTTATTCAATTAAATCAAGCTCTCTCGTAGCACACGAATGTACGAAACACTAACTTGCAAGGATCCAAACATATCATTCCGATATGATAGAACATTATGCATACACACGCGCAGCTTTCCTAACAATCAATAGACAATACAGACATCTTGGTGCCCTCACCACAAAGAAATTCCACACACAAGATTTGGGACTAGGTAAGCGCTCACACTCACAAACGATTTCAAACCATGCACATGTGATACCATAGGCTTGCCCTTACTATTCTATTTCGGTTCTTCAGAAAGCTACTCAGGATCACTACAGGACTTGTTTAGGCTTGTAATGAGGCTTCGGGTGCAGGTAGGATACATTTAGGGGTTAGTGACTAAGCCCTCCTTGGAACTACCGACGTCTTATTACCACATAACTTACTTTGTCCATCCTTATTCACCTTTTTATTTCCTTCTTTCTAGTTACAGGTGCGACCTCTTTATTTTGACAATTCTTTTTATTACTTTTTCGATCTTTTTCATCTCTTTTTATTTTTCTTTTCATTTCTTAGGCACACACCCGAATTTTCATTCTATTCCCAACCAATCTTCACTATCCTCTTTTTCTTATCATTCACCTCTATAGTAGCCACCCTCAACTTAGGCTGATTGCATGGGTTGAGGTGCACAATGTCCATGGAAGGACCAGGGCCGAAACAGGATTTACCTCTATAGTAGCCACCCTCAACTTAGGCTGATTGCCTGAGTTGAGGTGCACGATGTCCAAGGAAGGACCAGGGCCAAAATAGGGATTCAAAGTTAAACGGGAATGGTGACAGGTTATTGAAAGAATAAGGTCAATTATGGCTCAAACAGGGATCAAGGGATTATTTGCATTTGGACGGTCTTTTAGGTTAAGTGGACTGCACACAAAAAGGGCCTGTGATCCTTTCCTAAGCAACCAACTTCAAACTTAACAAAATAGACCGGGCAAGTTCTAGATGCATGCACAGAGTAAGAATTTATAACAATAAGCTCACCCACACTTGGCACCAAGAAACTATATCGCTACCAACTATCAAACAACCGCTCGGCTTAAGCATCCTCATTCTAATCATAATCACACAATGACATTCAAGGATCCAGACAGTCAATTGTTTCAACATAAGTACAAAACCAGAAAATTTTTAAAGGGGCGCTACTTTGATAAGAAATCGCATGCTTTGCTATAGACGCTAAAAAAATTTAAAATAAACAACCTAAACATGTCGGTTCTACTAGATAGCACACCGGAGGGAAAAGAACTCTGCAACAAAAACCCTCGGTGGTGACTCACAGGTTTCCCCACGAATTAATTAGACTATAATACAACAACAATTTATGGGTTGCCTCCCATACAGCGCCTGATTTAACGACGCGGGTGTCTTGATTACTCAGACTTCATCAAGACACCCCAGACTTAATAAACAACCGTATGCACAACTATATACCCTATAATAAACAAAAACAACAAATAAAAGTAAAAGCAGGAAATTATGACTAAAAGTCAACTAAACACACCAGACTTAATCAAAAACCGTATTCCCCGGCAACGGCGCCACTTTTTGATAACGCTCAAACTACACCTCAAATTAATGAAGCGTAAGCGATCGTTGTCAAGTAAAGAACCCAAACAAAGGTTGGGGTCGAATCCCACAGAGAATATGGTGAAGATTAAGACTTTAGTGAAGTATGTGACTAGTTGTCAATCGTTTCCAGTAAATAAAAAGGGGGGGGGTTTGTAATCAACGTGAACAAAAGCAACAATAATGTAAGAGAATAATCAGTAGGAGAGAATGAACTAGGGATGAGTTCACCATGGCGTTGTAACAATGTCGATTCTAGGCTTGATAGGGTTCTTTCTACATGCGTGTCACGATGTGATTGCGTCAATTGTATCGTCTAAACGTCTCTCGACCAAATAAACAAATTTCCTTTTCTATTCTCTCGACCTCGAAAAGATGTGCTTTTTAGCTTTCAATCCTAACATCAAGTAGCTTAATCCAGTTACGGCATTAATCATTAGACGAGAGTTAGTAGTCTCGAATCCTTGTTGTTAATCAAGTTTTCCCGGTTTTAATCTCTTTACTCAAGCAAATTAAACCTAGGCATGTTCTAATGTTTGCAACCACTAGAAAACGTGACATAAAGTATGATTAACAACGTGACTACATGTAAATTGAACCCGTCGCTACCCGGAATCAATATCGCTACTTTAGCCATGGCTCCCACAACCCTAGTTGCGGGAGTTTTAGTTACTCATGCTCGAAGAAGAAGAGAAAATAGTTGTATTCATAATAAAGGGAAGAAAAGTCTTACAATATAATGAAACAATCAATCTTCCAATATCCAAGAACAAGAAATACCAAGAACTCACGAACGAATCAAGAACACGAGTTCAATACAAATGAACCGTGTTGTTTTCTCTCCAAAATAACTAAAAACGTGTTTTAAACTAATGGGTGAATGATAAATAAAATAAACCTATCATAGGGTATTTATAGGAGTAATAGAATCCAAATCCAAAACGGGCTGGGAATCCCCAAAACGCGGGCAGCCGCTTGACGCCACTGCCTTAACTTGACGGCCAGGCTTGACGGACCATCATGGCAGTGACGGACCGTCGCCTGGACCGTCACTGCTAGGCAGTGGTGCCGCCTGAAGGTCTGCCTTGGTGTGACGGTCCCAGTGACAGACCGTCACATGTGTGACGGGCCGTCACTCAGGCCGTCACTCTTAGGCAGAATGTTGTTTTTCGCGTATTTTCTTCCGTTTCCGTGTTTGTTTCCATTTCCTACAAATACAACATAAAAACATCAAAAACAACAACGGTTGCTTGAAAACGTACGATTGTTTTTAGTAAAAAGGAGTCGAAAGTGACGTAAATTGGCGTCACATCAGTAACCTCCCGGATATATGCGACTTAGTCGTAACCTCTCCCCCCACCTCCTCGATACATGTGCATGTATTTGTGATACATGTATCTACTGCGACTGAACCATGTATCTGGACGCCTTAACTATGTATCCAGCTTTTTTTTGTGGTATAATATATTACTCCATTCGTTTCAAAAAGAATGATCGGTTTTGACTTGGCACGTAGTATAAGAAAATAAAGAAGACTTTTGAACCTTGTGGCCTTAAATTAAAGTTATGTCAAATGTATCAAAATGCTTTTGTCTTGTGGTTTTAAACATGTCACGTGAAAAGTTGAAATTAAAGTATTGCCAAAAAAGGAAAAAATCATTCTTTTTGAAACGGAAGGAGTAATATGTAATATTGAAAACTAGTGGTTGAGGGAGTAATTAGCTCATATATTAGTGAATTTTATGTAATTTACTCAAAATATTTTACCCAACTATATAACAATAAAGTTGTAAAGTAGGATTTGCACCACATATCCGCTATGTGCTATTTAAAGTCTAACCAATTTTCGGATGTGCTATTTAAAGTCTAACCAATTTTCGGAACATTTAAATTATAGCTTGGAAAAGCAGCTTTAAATAGAACAACAATTGTTCTGAACAACAATTTTCAGAACATATAAATTTTCAGTCCAACTAATGGAATAACCTTTGTTAGGGAACGTTTTATCCCTCAATATGAAATTTCTCAACATGAGTTTGAATTTAGTCCAACTCCAATACAAATACTGGACATCATATAAGAAACCAAAACAGGATATGAAAGTAGGATTTGATCATATTATTTCCACACAAAATCTCCACCACATAGGCATTATCTATTGCAAATTCAAATTAATACTTAAAATTCTATCACAGTTATAACTAAGACGTTTTGATATAATACAAATAAGAAACAAAATAGGATTTGAATAAATCTAATTTCCGACCTAATCACTTTTATTTAGGCGTTATCTACCAATCGGGCCGGTTTGATCAAATATGATTGAGGTAATTGATTTATATAACATAGTAAATTATAATATTTTAATTTCAAAGTTGAAGTATCCTTATTATTTATTCCTTGCCATGTTAAAAATAATTTCAATATGAAATAATTTCTCAAGAAAATGCATGATTTTGTTTGATTCTATTTTAGATTTGGTCAAGGTAATATTTGGTGTCTTGAAACATATTTTCAAGATCACAAAATTCACAGGCCATGATCGATTTTTAGCGAGCAACTTGATTGATACAAACCTTAAAATAAATCATTAGTAAATAGCATAATTTGAGCATAAGACATAAGTAATAAGCCAAGATTCAAAATAAAATATTATATAACTTAGTAGCTTGAAAACATATATACGGGAGTTTCTCTTAACCGATATTAAACTATGTTGAGCACATGGAGTCCGGTGACAAGCACCCACACCGAAAAAGGTTATCCTAACCGGCCAAGGTTAGAATCATATTCATAAGGATCCTGTCATAAACCACAGAGGCAACCTACGGTGGCAATGTAATTTTGAACTTGGGTTATCTAGAACCCTCATCGCTCGATGCTAAATACTACTCCCAAAATATATCATAGTGCTCACATACATGTGACATATCTAGATGCCAAAACTTGTTCATAATCGTATTAACAAACTCTGACATACTCTAAAGGCACAATCAAGGTCGGATCACCAACACACTTCTTCAACAAGGAAACATAGAAGACCGGATGAACCGCTTCTAGCTCGGCTGGCAACTCTAACTAATAAGTCACACTACCAAATCTCCTCAGAATCCTGTAAGGGCCTACATATCGGGGACTAAGCTTTCATTTCTTAACAAATCTCATCACACTCTTCATGGGTGAAACTTTCAGAAATACACAATCATCCACCTCAAACTCCAAGTCTCTTCTCCTCACATCCGCATACGATTTTGGTCGACTCTGAGTAGTCTTCAACCTTTCCCTAATAAGCTGAACTTTATCTATAGTCTCATGAACCAAATATGGACCTATCAAATATGCTTCACCTACTTCAAACCAACCAATAGGAGATCTACACCTCCGCCCATAAAGTGCCTCATAGGGAGCCATCTGAATGATAGAATGAAAGTTGTTGTTGTTGGCAAACTCGATGAGAGATAAGTGATCATCCCAATTACCTTTGAAATCAATCACACAAGCTCTCAACATATCCTCTAAGGTCTAAATAGTACGCTCTTCCTGATCATTTGTCCGTGGGTGAAAAGTTATGCTAAGGTTAACCTGAGTACCAAGACCCTTCTGAAACGATCTCCAAAACTGGGATGTAAACTGAGTACCCCTATCTGAGATGATAGACAATGGAACCCTATACAAATGGACTATCTCACGGATGTAAAGCCTGGCATAATCCTCTGCTGAATCAGTAGTCTTGACAGCCAAGAAGTGAGCTAACTTAGTCATTCTATCGACAATCACCCAAATAGAATCATGTTGTCTGTGAGTACGAGGTAAGCCTGTAATAAAATCCATGTTAATTGCTTCCCACTTCCAAGTTACTGCCTGGTTGCTGATGTTCTACCTTCACTTATTGACAGTTGGGACACTTAGCCACAAAATCTACAATGTCTCTCTTCATGCCATTCCACCAATAGACTTTCCGTAGGTAATGGTATATCTTGGTGGCGCCGGGGTGAATAGAATACCTGAAATTGTGAGCCACTGTCAGAATTTGCTGTTTCAAATCATCTATATTAGGAACACACAATCGACCCTGATATCGAAGCACACCATCTCCCCCTTGGGAGAAAATCTCTACCCTTTGCTAATGGACTGCACCATTCAACTGATATAAAATTGGATCACTGTCTTGCTTCCCTTTCACCTCAACTACCAAAGATGATTCGGATCTATTATGAATAATAACACCACCATCCGCTGAATCTATAAGGCGAACTCCTAACCGAGCAAGCCTATAAACATCCTTAGCCAACTCCCTCTTTCCGTCCTTAACCAAGGACACACTTTCCATAGACAACCTGCTAAGTGTATCAACCACCACATTGGCCTTACCTGGATGGTAAAGCACACTCATATCGTAATCCTTAAGGATCTCAAGCCATCTTCTTTGACGAAGATTCAATTCCTTCTGAGTGAACACATACTGGAGACTCTTATGATCGGTAAACACATCCACATGGACACCATACAAGTAGTGTCTCCAAATCTTCAAAGCAAAAATCACTGCTGCTAACTCAAGATCATGAGTCAGGTAGTTCTTCTCATGAATCTTAAAATGCCTGGAAGCATAAGAAATCAACTTACCACGCTATATTAAAAAATAACCCAACCCAACCCAACTCTAGAAGCATCACAATACACAACAAAGCCATCTAGGCCCTCGGGTAGAGCCAAAATCGAAGTTGTGGTCAACCTAGTCTTTAATTCCTAAAAGTTCCTCTCACACTCATCAGACCACTGGAACTTAACCTTCTTCTGAGTCAGCCGGGTCAATGGGTCAGCTATGAAAGAAAACCCTTCCACAAATCTCTTGTAGTAACCAGTTAAACCCACAAAGCTTCTAAAATATCTGATGGGAAAGTGGGTCTAGGCCAGTTCTTCACTGCCTCAATCTTATGTGAATCAACTCGAATGCCCTCTTTAGTCACTACATGACCCAGAAAAGCAACAAACTGCATCCAAAATTCACACTTGCTGAACTTAGCAAATAACTGTCAATCTTTGAGAGTTTGCAACACAACTCTCAAATGGTTTGTATACTCCTTGTAACTCTGTGAGTAGATAAGAATGTCATCAATGAAAATAATCACAAACATATCCAAATAATATTTAAACACCTTGTTAATCAAATTCATAAAGGCTGCAGGAGCATTCGTTAGTCCAAAAGACATAATCATAAATTCATAGTGACCATACCGAGTTCTGAAGGTTGTCTTCGAAATGTCACTCTCCCTAACTCTGAGCTGGTGGTAACCGGATTTGAGATCGATTTTGGAGAAATAGTTGGCACATTAAAGCTGGTACAACAAGTCATCAATCCTAGAAATGAGATACTTATTCTTGATTGTGACCTTGTTCAACTACGGTAGTCGATACACATTCTGAGAGAACCATCTTTCTTTTGCACAAATAGAACTGGAGCACCCAATGGAGAGATATTGGGCCTGTTAAAACCTTTATCTAGAAGGTCTTTCAATTGTTCCTTCAATTACTTAAGCTTATCTGGAGCCATTCTTTAAGGAGGAATAGATATAGGTTGCGTATCTGGGAGAAGGTATATTCCAAAGTTAATCTTCTGCTCGGGAGGAACTCCGGGCAGATCCTCGGGAAACACTTCAGGAAATTCATTTACAACCAAAACTGACTGGAGAGATGGGCTTTCAGACTTCAAATCCATAACCTGAACTATATGATAGACATAACTCTTAGAAATCATCTTTCTTGCCTTGATGTAGAATATGAAACGACCCTTTGAGATGGAGGACTACCCTACCACTCTAAGATAGGCTCATTTGGAAACTTGAAGTTGATTACTCGGGTTCGACAATCAATCGAGGCATAACATGCATGTAACCAATCCATACCAAGAATAACATCAAAATCAGTCATCTCCAACTCTACTAGGTCGGCTGAGATGACTCAATGAAGGACTAAGATAGGACAATTTCAATAAATTATCTTGGCTAGGACTGACTCACCAATGAGAGTGGAGATACAAAAGGGTTATAAGAGTTGTTCAGGACTAACTTCAAACTTGCAAGCAACATAAGGGGTCACAAAAAATAAGAAAGATCCAGGGTGTAGTAAAGCATAAACATCGAAAGAGAAGACATGTAACATACCAGTGACTATATTTGGGAACTCTCCTGATCTTGGCGAGATGACATAGCATAGAGGCAGTTCTGGCGCTGACCACCACCTGAACCAGAAGTTGTACCATGCTGAGCCGGACGACCTGCTGAAGGTGCTATGGTAGACTGTGTCCTGCTATCTCCATGTCCCTTCTTGGCTGAAGGGAAATCCTTGATACTATGACCCATCTGTCCACAACCAAAGCATCCACTCGTGCCATAAAGGCACTCTCCCGGGTGACTCTTCCCATACTTATTGCAAATAGGGTAGGAAACCCATTTTGCAACACTCCCCTGAGATTGAGAACCTGGTCTTCTACCTGTCTGATCATGCCTAGGCTTGGAGGACTGAGTAGGAGCACTAGCTGATGATGGCGCGGGTCCTGATGACCTCTTCTGAAATGAAGAATAGTGTCCGCCTCCGGACCTCTGATAACTAAAACTCGGATTCTCTGTTTTGCCCATCTTATCCTCCCTAGCCTTTTCCTTCAATTTATCTTTCTCAATATGATGTGCATGAGTCATAAGCCTAGAGATATTCATGTCCCCCAATAACATAGTGGTTCGGCACTCTATTTTCACCAAGTCGGATACCCCATAAATGAACCTGCTCATCCGAGCCCTCGAATCGACCACCATAGAAGGAGCATACCTAGAAAGCCGAGTGAACCTCAACCCATACTCCTGAGCTGACATGGATCCTTGCCTCAAATTCATAAACTCTTCAGCCTTAGCCTCCCTCAACTTTCTAGGGAAGAACCGATCAAAAAATGTTCCCTCAAAGTACTCCCAAGTCACAGGGATTGCATCCACACCCCTAGCATCCTTCCATTGAGTATAGCAAATGTGAGCCACATCCTTGAGCTGATAGGAAGCTAGCTCAACACTATCAGTGTCGATAACCTGTATCACCTCTAAAATCTTCTTCACTTCATCCATGAAATTATGCGGGTCCTCACCAACCTTAGACCCTAAAAACTCTGGCAAGTTCATACATATAAAGTCTCGAACTTTGGCAGCAGTTGTCCCACCATGAGGGTTAGCAGGAACAGGTGTTTGCTGATTAGCCTGATTGGCCATTGCATGTGCTAACATCTGAATGGCGTTCTTGAACTCTGCATTAGTGACCTCATGGTCCAGAATTGAAGGATTAGCATTTTGAGCATTGGCTCTATGAGGAGGCATGACTCTACGAGGAGGCATAATCTGAAACACATAAATATTATATTAGAGAGGAATAATAGAGTTAAACTCTATCGCACATATTGATCATGAAAGAAGTGAAGTTTTTCCTAAAATATCTCGTAGTCTCCCCCTCATAATGTGGCGCGCTTCACACTCATGAAAGAGACCCTACTTAATGCGGCATTTAGACATTCTAGGACTCTTAAACCTGATGCTCTGATACAAAGTTTGTCATGCTCCGAGACTATCCCCTAGACGTAACACGGGATCTAAGACCACACGTGATCTCAAGTTAATCCTTGGCATTAGCATGACTTAAACACAATATAAACAAATGAGCGGAAGCTTAATAATAGACAAAAGGGTAACTCCATAAATATAGTCAAAGCATAAGTCTAGGAACAACAATCCAAAACATCAACTCTAAGTATCTAACTATATCTGAAAAGCCTCTAATACTGACATAAGGAATTGCTGGAACAAGACCCCAACTAACTCTAAGTACTGAAAAAAATATCATAGAGACCACTACAACTCATAACTGGTCCTCAAAGGATGAGGACTCACCAATAATGACTGGATAACCTGCGATCTCTAGCCACGGACCTAAGAGCGAGAGCCTGAATTTGCATCATAATAGGATGCAACACAAAAAATATGCATCAGTACTATAGAATATACTGAGTATGCGAGTGTCTACAATATCATGGTCAAATATGCTTAAAACGTGTTTAAATTGAGTTCATGCATAGTTAAAATAAATCATAAGTAAATAGCATGATTTGAGCATAATGGAATATGACTCAGACTCGAATATGGAACCTTAATCTTAGAGCTTGGAAGAATTGAGTTTCTTTTCCTCTTTTGAAACTTGAATGAGAGAATAGGAGAAGACTTAAGTTAATTGGGCATAAAATCCTTCTAAAATTGCCCAAAATGATTTAACTTAGGAGTTAAAAGAGTGGGAAATTACAAAAATACTCCTAGGAAATAAGCTAAAAAAATCACTGAAGAAACTCGACTTCAGGTTCCACGGACCCCATCTATGGCCCATTGAAGGAACCACGATTCGTGGTTTGGGGTCGTGGTTCCTGAGCCAAAAGTTAGGCTGTGGGTCTAAGTTCCACGAGCAAGGTCTACGGCTCGTGATTCGATCCACGTACCGTAGTAACCTCACGTGGCATCTGAGGAAAAAGGTTGAGCCTCAATTTGATTTTCACGAGGAGAAATCACGGATCGTGGTCTAATCCACGATCCGTGAAACCTATTCATGGACTCAGACCCGATGAGGACTTTTGCAGGACTTATTTCACGAGTTCCTTCCACTGCTCGTGGTTTGAACTTGTGATTCGTGGGAACTTCAATAAATTTTCAGAAATCCTAGTTTAAAAGCTAGTTCGAATTTCGGGGTATTACATAAGTATTCAAATATATTGAAAAACTAGAAAATTCATCAAGAATTCTTTATGTTGTTTGTTCACATGATAAGTTGATTAGATCAACTAATGTTGGGACTGAATTCTCAAAAATCTGAAAAGTATAAAAGGTGAATATGGATCCATTCACCTGCCATGTGATATATTAAAATGCATCTATAAGATGGTCACATGTGTATTTATGATCAACGTGTATTTTGACATTTGCAAATTTATTTGCTCAATGTAAATTGAGTTAAGAACATAATTTTTATATTGTGTGATTAAGACAACCATCTTGATAATGTTGGTTATATCTAAACTGATTTGGTGTTGAATGCGTAAGATAAATAGTTGAACTATTGCTTATGAGAACAAAACTTATGTGTTGGTCTGAGATATGATATATTACATACACCAGTACTTGTATGCATCAAATCAATAAATTATGATTAATTTTTCTCTTAATTGGTTCAGGGTCAGGAATCAAATTTTTATATTTAATTTCTTTTAATGTGTGCTATATGATTAATGAATATACCATGATACACAAATATGAATTCCTTAAAGAAGATAGAAGATATATTTTAGGTTTTCTAACATAAGGGGGAAAGAATGAGCATCTATGAAACATGTTGTGAATTATCATTAGTATAATCTTTATTCAAAAGATAATTCAAGTCAAAGTCTAGAAGCATAAGCATTTGCTGACTCAAAAATTAATGTCATATTTAGCTTCAAATGCTCATATTGAGTGTCCCTGAAGGACAAATTCTAAAGTATGCATGAAGCATAGTAGATCAATTAATTCCAATTACAGTAATTCTTAAAAAGGAGAGAGGAGCAAATGATCAATTAATCATAATAAAGAGACAATGTGCTCTTGAAGAGCTTATGAAATAACATTTAGGTACCTAAGAAAAATAATGAAAGTGATGAGATCTCAATAAATTATGCCTTCTTGCAAATCAATACAAATAATATATCATTGATGATATCTTTGATAGAATATAACACAATATTGTAAAAGATTATGAGGATCTGAATTTTACGTTATTTAAGCATGTTGATGTAGAAATATTTATCAAGTGAAATAATACATTTGAATAAATCTAAAGCTTATTTGACTTGCAGTTCAGACACTAAAAGATGTCATGCATTCAATATTGGATATTGTCACTGTTAAATTAGGTCTTGGGCCTAACTCACACCTCAAAAGGTAGCTCAAAGGGAGGAGGATTGTCCAAGCCTTATAAGGAGACCAATTACCCATTTCATATCCCATGTGGCACATTTAACACTCCCTCACATGCCTAGACCTAGTTAACTGGAGCGTGAATAATATAATATGGGGGCCCAACATTGGTGAATAAAAAATTGAAATGAGTCTATCTCTGATACCATGTTAAATTAGGTCTTGGGTCTAACTCACACCCCAAAAACCAGCTCAAAGGGAGGAGGATTGCCTAAGCCTTATAAGGAGATCAATTACTCATTTTTTTTCAAAATAAAATAAGGACTATTATGTCATTCAATCACCGTCATTGACATAAAGAAATCTTATCTACCAAAGATGAAGCAAACATATGCTCTAACAAGAACATCTTCGATGCAAGTACAAATTTTGACAAGTCTTAACCAAGGGTCTTAGCAACAGAAGTAAACAAAATCAAGAATCTTAGCAACAAAAATAAAAAAAAACCAAGTATCTTAGCAACAGAAGTAAAGGACACCAATAGTAACGGTGATGGGCTTTGCCCTTCATCCATACTCAAAACTTTTTAAATTTTTTGTTCACTTATCAAATAATTTATTTTGCAAAAATCATCCTATTCTTGTTACTTCTTGTACTCAATTTTTTTTATTTTTTTCTTTTGTTTACGAATATTCTTCCCTCTAATTTCTCCTTGCCCAAATCAATTCACTTGTATTATTTGTTCATTTACTAATATTATTTGCTAGTCTAAGTGGGTGTTTGGCCATGAGAAGTTTTCACTATTTTCTGAAAAATTATTTTACTTTTTTTCGAAAATAGTGTTTGGCCATAAAAATTTCAAATACAACTCCGGAGTTGTATTTGGGTGTTTTCACTTTTTTTCCAACTCACTTTTTAAATTTTTTTATTAAAAAAAATTCTAATTTTTTTATTTTCATAAAATAACCCCATTTAAATTATATTTCATTTTTAAATTATATTTTATATTTTTTTACAATATATATTTAATATCTAGATAATTATTGCAAAAGTTATGGCCAAACACAATTTCAACTTTGAAAATTTTAAAAAAGTGATTTTTTTTTATTTTCTCATGGCCAAACGGGGGCTAAATCTCTTATTCTCTCTCTCTTTTTGGTCCTATTTTGACTTCAAACCAAAACCTTCAACAATAAATGGAATCTGAAATTTTTTCCCTATTTTTTGCCTAGCCAAATCCAAAACCTTCATATCCAATCTTCAGCCTTTTTTATTTTTTTATTTTTTTATTTTAAATTTTATTTCTTCAAATATAATCAATTCACTTGTATTGTTTGTTCATTTACACATTTTTTTAAAAAAGAGGTTTAATTTTTTCCCTTCTCTCTACTTGTTCCTCTACCAAAATCTTCACTTCATTATATTTTTTATTTGTTGATTTACCAACATTATTTGCTAAGATAACTTCTTATTCTCTATTTTGGCTTTGATCCAAGACCGTCAATTTTGATTTCAATCCAACATTTTTGAAAAAAAATCCTCTTATGTTTGTCTCGCTTAACCCAACAACTTCAAAATTAGATTTAATCTTCAAAACTCTTAGAAACTTTTACATTTATTCAATTAACAACTTTTTAACCAATTTAATTCTTTTTTTTTTAAAAGATATTCTTGCTAAAAAAATTCTCTGCCAAATTAATTTATCACTTAGATCTATTTGTTCATTTCTTGCCTCACATCTTATTCTCTATTCTCTGACTTCAGCGCACAACTCAAGATCGTTTATGATGACATAAATCAGACATACGAGCCCATTTCAAAATCCTTGCTAGGCATTATAAAATTATTTAATAGTCAAACAGACGAGAATTTAATTAGGATTTTTCAATAGAGGAAGTTGTTCTTCATTCTCAAAGATTATAAAATACAGTGTCTGCTTCTTAAGAAAGGTAGTTATGGATCCTTGCTTTTCTTGTAATTCTTTGTTGGCTGAAGAGATTTCCTGTAATGATTGTATACTGTCTAAGTTTTTTATGGACAATAAAAAATTTCTTGCCTTGGTTAAGCACTTTAATAGACGCTCAAATTTCATTGATGCACTTGAGAAGGTTCAGGAGGAACATATTCCTAATTTTTGATTGAAGCCTATGCTGCTTCCCTTAAATAACCCCTGCTCTTGAAAACCTCCCTATTAAAAAAAATCTTTGAAACTCCTGCTCTTGAAAATCTCCCTATTGAAAAAATCTCTGCCCCTTTTAAAAACTTCCCTATAGAAAAAAATATCAAACCCTCTACATTTTGGTGTTCTCAAACTATATCTTGGTATCCCCAGAGTCTCTATAGCGTTTCTGAGATCTAATCTGAAATCTGATCCCTTCATCGGTCACTCTGAGCCTGCCATCTATGATATAGAGGCAGTCATTTTTGACCTCAAGTCTAAATCTGTTGCTTTTTTTTTCAAATACAAATCTTACAAAAAAGACATTACTAAAGTCTATAACAGTACTTATTGGTGTGAGTTAGGCCCAAGACCTAATTTAACATGGTATCAAAGTAGGACTCATCTCACCCAATGTTAGACCCTCAAAATTGCCCACGCATCAGATGTCTGGGCGTGAGGTGGGGTATTAAAGAAAGAAAAAAAGTTATATATTGATGATTAATGAGATGGGTGGTCTCCTTATAAGGCTTGGGCAATCCTCCTCCCTTTGAGCTAGCTTTTGGGGTGTAAATTAGGTCCAAGACCTAATTTTACAGTCACTTGACAAAATTGATATGAAAATCTCTAAAGGATTCAAAATGCCTGAAGCATATATAATTTTTTGGAAAACTTATTTATAATCATCATATGAATTAACTCAATGAAGGTTGATGTATTAGAATCACCTTAATGACGTAGGGTATAAAAATGACTTTGATGTTCTCATCATGGGGAATCAACACGTGTCGTATTTTTTTTTCCTCATGAGGTTTTGTTCTATTGAATTTTTCTTGTATGATTTTAATGAAGCAGTCAAAATGATTTTTATAAGATGTGTACTCTTTTTCCTTCACTGAAATTTTTTTCAGTGAATTTTTTCTAGTAAAATTTTAACAAGACACATTATCTATCAAATAGACATTCAAGGGGGAGGGGAGAATGTTATAAATATATTTATTATGTTATAGTAAATGTCTACTTTGTTTCTTTGGAGAAAAGTTAGGAACCCTAACTTTAAAATCAAGTTAATTTTTCTCTATAAAAAAAAATTATTCATTTTAAATAACCCCTCAATAGAAATAAGAAGTCTTCTCTTCTCTCTACCTTTTTTTCATTTTTATTTTATTATTTTATAACAATTATTTTTTTTAGTACATCTTATTTGATTCGTGGTGTAAAGTTAAAAAAGATAGAAAGAGAAATAATCTTGGAAAGAGTTAAAGAAGGAGAGAAAAATCAATAGAAAAAAAATGTGAGATAAAGTGAACGAATAGTATATTAAGGTTAAAAATTTATATTGAAGTATGAAATTTATCTAAAGACACATAAATGAGAGAAATAAAGAGAGAGAGTGGGGATTACAATTTTAAAAATGATTAATATAAAAAAAAATTGACTTAAACAGAATAATAACATAGTAATTGAGTCAAAATTATTAAAGTAGATGTCTGATTGTTATTAAGCTGAAATTATCTTTTAACTTTGTGCGTAAAATAAAAATAAAAATAAAAGTGAGCTTAAAAATAACAATAAATATGTCTTCTTTGTCTTAATTGAATAAAATTATTGCTTAAAATTTTAAACATTGACATTCTTTTTCTTCTCTGTCAAAGAAAAAAGACTACACATAAATGTTGAAAAAATCTTCGTCCAGCAAAATATTTCTTTTTGAAACAATTTCAACCATTAAGTTATAATTATCTCTTTTCTTTATGTATAAATTGAAAATAAAAGTGAGCTTAAAAATAATAAGAGATATATTTTTTCTATTTTATATAAATAAAACTATTGCTCCAAACATCAATATTTTTTTTGTCAAAAAAAGAATCACACACGAAGATTGAAAATTTGTTCATTCAATTTTTTTTTAGAAATAACAAAAAATATATCTTTTAAATTTGTTTTACTGCTTTATCTTTTTTGACACTCAATAATGGTATCAGAGCCTTACTGATTCTAAAAAATGTGTGAATTTATTCTTAAGAATTATTTTTAAGTAGTGTTTTGATCTATTTTTCAAACATGGCAAGTAATAGGAGAAGTTTTTGTTTAAATTTAAATTTAGTTAGATAAGTGTAGTTGATATATTTTAGAGTTTCGAATTTATTTTATAGATTTATAATTTTTATTTTAAGTATTTAAAAAAATTATACTTCATTAAAATTTAGAGACGGTTTCAATCATTTTTAACTTGTTTATTGATTTACCCTTTTTTAATACTCAATAAAATTATCTTTAAAGAGTGAAATACTATTTTAATTTTTTTTTAATCAAAAGCGATCAAATAATCATTGATTTTATTTAAAAAAAATAGATCGAACAAGATCCAAGAAATAAATACACACAAGGCAATGGTCCAAAGCTAATCAAAGCCCAAAACAAGAACAAAGAGCGATAAAAAAAAGTAAAAGCAACAAAACTCAGACATCAAAACTATCTAGACTCTTTTAGGAAGGTAGACAGTCGCTTTGGTCAAACTTTAGTGGGATTCAACTAGAAAATCTGAGAAAAGGGGATAAATGAAGATTTTTTTCAGCTTTTAAAAGATCTTGTACCAGTAAACTTTGAGTGACTAGAATGCAAACGTCAGAAATTAACGCAGCGAAATCAACTCCAACAAAAACTTCTTCAGTTCATCAATGACATATCTTGACAAAAAACAGACGAGAAGGTACATCTTATTTATCACAATAAAATAAATAGATTGACTATTTTCTTACTAGCAGGCTGAGTTCACAAAAAATTAATACTACTGCTAGGTAAAAAATTTGTAGATTCAAAAAAAAAATCAAAGTGATAAAGTCAAAATCTATAACTAAATTCCCACAATAAAAATGACTTGTATGTAATTTTTAAAAATAAAATAGATCCTGTAAAATTATAAGCAATGTCGGTGTTATTTTAGTTATTTACTTTTCAGTTCTTGCTAATTATTATTTTTTCAGTTGTTATTATTATTTATGTTGTTGTCTTTGTTGATGTTGAACACTAGAAGTGTTAATTGTTGTTGATGTTGTTGTCCTTATTGATGTTGACTAAAAGTGTTAATCGTTGGGGCTGTTGGGGCTATTGAGACTGTTGACACTGTAAATTATTTTAGTAATTTTTTATCTTTAGATTAGGGATTTCAGTCTTCTCTATGATAATAATTGTTTTCTCCTCAATTGGGATCTCCTATGATGTGTAAAAATTTAATGTACCTTTAAAATGACACTTGGGTTAACAAAATAATCTATAAATCGATTTTCTTTTATATATATATGTTTCATCACTATCTCTTTATTCCTCCTAAGCATGTTGAAAGTCTTTACTTCCTTTAAAATGCACTATGATACTTTTCATATTCCTTCTAATATTATTTTCATGGCTATAGAGTCAGTTTCAATCTTAAAGGTAGGAGATTTTCTTTAATGCAATAAGTCAATTCATTCCTGAGAGCTCAAACTTCAGCCACTAAGTTGTTCTCATCAACAAACTTTGTGGTTTATGTATAAATAAAATTGTCTGCAGAGTATCTCACACAAAAAACACATACACTAAATTCAAGATTTCTTTTAGCAGCTTCATCTGTATTACATGTATAAATGTCTTCACCAGATTTTTTCTATAGGACAATCTTGAAATTTAGTACATGAGTGTATTGCTCTAATAGAGTAACATGAAGTGACTACTGATTAGGGATGATTTTCAACTAAGAATATCTTATCTTGGCTAGTAGGTATATATTTTTATTGATCTTCAAAAACATTTTGTGGTATGACATTTTCTCCCTATGTATTGTGAATTTATTTTTTTTCCACAATTTTCATATCATAAAAGATGAGATAGCTTTCATTATTGGCATTGATTTAGCAGGCACACTCTTGTTCCACCACTTAGAAACAATGATTTTGAGCTGTAAAAATGAATCATGAACACCAGCTGCTACTGCAAAGACTTGTCATAACCTAGTTGTTGAGAAAAAAGTGAGTGTTGGTGTATTTTAATATTAAAATAAAAATATTAAAATGCATGATAATTAGTAGGTATAAAGTGGAGAAAGTGGTGTCATTAGTTTCTTGTAACTCATATGGCCATTAATTTTTTGTAACTCTCATGGTCATTAGTTTCTTGTAACTAATGTAACCATAATGTCATTATCTTCTACTAATTATTTCACTAATTCTCAAATGAATATCCACATTCTTGACATTTATTTGTGGAAGAAATCCTACACCTATATAAAAGATGTCTTCTTTCTTTTGTTGTAGTATGCAAAATATACAAGAAAATAGAGTGAAAAAGCTGAGAAGTATTATATTGTATTTATATTTTGATGTTAGTGTAGTGAAAGAGAGAGTTGAGACAAAGAAAATATTCTAAGTCTTCAATTATATTCACTATGTCAATGAGAGTAATTTTTATGTTGAAGGAAGGTGTTCTTATGGTGGAGCTTTGAACTCTTCAACTAATCCGGAGTTGCTTGAGTTGTACGACGTTGTTGGGTTGTTGTATCCCGAAGGGGACAAGTCAAGAGTGATACTGCTGGATCGGTGTAGATTATGCCGAGTGGGCTTGAATCTCTTTAAAGAGAGCGAGATATCCGCGCCTCAGCCTGAAGATATTATTTATTCATTTTGTTCATTATATTTTTCAACTGTAATTATTGTAATTTGTGGTATATTACACCAATAATTGTAAAGAGATTCATGTTTTGTTACAGTTTGAAAAAATATGGATATCAAGATGGGAGATCTCAACATCACCCGCTTCAACATCGCTAGATCTCTTCAAGAGATGAAAAGAAGAGATAGGCAAGCAAAATATTTTTTACTTGCTCAACTCAAGCGGCACACTAACTTCACAGGAATAAGCAGATCAAAGGAAAAACCATAAAAATACGAGAAAAGGTAAAAAAATGTGTTTACTTGCTATGGAGGAAAGGTAAAAAAAAATAATTACCTAATATTTTTCATGAATAAGTAATACTACTTTTCATGAATATTTATTTTCATTAAATTCTTGAAATAGTGGGAGTTGACGAAATGAAAAAAATTCATCATGAAAAATGTGATTTTTGCATCTTTGAAAATGCTTTAAAAAGAGTATTAAAAGTGCATATATTACTCTTGAAATAATCATATGTTATTATTTGCACATGATTTGATGTATTTGGCTCTAACATGAGTATTATAAAAAATATATAAAAACATGTTGAGTAGCCATTTTGACATGCAATATTTGGGTGAGATAAATTTCATTCTAGGAATGAAAAGTGTCATAAAACATGGGATGAAATATTTCTTGACAAGTCACATTATGATGAAAAAATTGTGAAATATAATTTTGTTGATTGTCACATTAGATAGGATTACGAATGAGGATATCCGAGATAAGGTGGGTGTGGCGTCGGTGGAAGATAAGATGCGGGAAGCGAGGTTGAGATGGTTCGGACATGTGAGGAGGAGAGGCACGGATGGCCCAGTGCGGAGGTGTGACAGGTTGGCTATGGATGGTTACAGGAGAGGACGAGGTAGACCGAAAAAGTATTGGGGAGAGGTGATTCGACAGGACATGGCGCAGTTGCAGCTTACCGAGGACATGACCCTAGATAGGAAGGTGTGGAGGACGCGGATTAGGGTAGAAGAGTAGTAGGTAGAAGTGTGTGTAGGCTAGTAGGTAGGAGTGTGTTTGCTTTTTTCTTTTATTATTGATCCGATTAGTAATCGTAGTGTTACGCTTATAGTATCTTGTTCTTGGATTCCTCGTGGTAGTATTTGTGGCAGTGCCCTGTTTCTGTCTGTTGTTTGTTACTACATATTACTCCCTATCGTCGCTTGTAGTTTTGTCTTGTATTTGTATCCTGTATCTTTGTTACGTCCTTTTTAGCCTATTTTTAGACTGTTTTGTCTTGAGCCGGGGGTCTATCGGAAACAGCCTCTCTACCTCACCTCTGAGGTAGTGGTATGGACTGCGTACACTCTACCCTCCCCAGACCCCACACTGTGGGAATACACTGGGTATGTTGTTGTTGTTGTTTGTAATTTTGTTGATTGTATGAGTCCTGCAACTCCTTTTGATTCAAATATGTGAAAGTGGTGTGACAAACAAAATAAAAGGAGTTTGCTAGCCTATAAAAAATTATGAGATATGTGACTACTTGCACTTGGCTGCAGTAAAAATACTTAGCAGGTATAAGCAAATCATGTATACTTACTTGGTATAAAAATTTGTGGCTTGTTATAAAAATAAAATTATTCTGCTATATGAAAAATTTGATGTTTTTTGTTGAAAATAAAAAATTATTATGGTGACTCTATCATGGAGGTTGAATTAATTATTTTAGTTTCAACTAGTGAAAAAGTGAATTGTCTAGAGATTTATTATATAAATCAATCACTTTATTTTGAGATATTAATTTCTCTAATTTAGAGTTATTGTGATAGCACCAATATTATTGGTAGAGTACAAAATCGTTATTATAACGGTAAATTCAGACTCATAAGGAGAAAACACAATATTGTGAGATCATATTGATCAGTGGTATACCATAATATTAATTGTGTTAAATCTTGTGATAATCTTGCAAATTCATAGACTAAGGCCTTAGAAAGAAAAAGAGTCTGAAGCACATTGAGGGGGGGAGGGTGGATTGAAGCTCAAAATCTTCTAAGTCATATATGAGGAAACCCAACCTGGGGACTAGAGATCATATAACCAGGTTCAATGGAAAAAATGAATTATATGATGACTTGTTGTGAAATGCACTATTATTTTATCCCTCTCTATGGTGTGAGTGCATTTTCCTGTAATGATTTGTGAAAGTTGAGTTTAAAAAAAACTCTTAATGAAAGTATGTATCTCTTATGAGTGGGGTGTTTGAATTATAGGAACACTCTTGACAGATTTCACCTATGTAAGTGTGGAAGTAGGCCGCTTTCTATGAGAATTGAGCTTATTCTCAGAAACACTTATGAAAATTGGGATATTACAAGGCTGTAATGTGCTGGCTATTAAAGCTTATGTCAATACCTTCATTATTGTGTGTAAGCAGTGCTACTTTTTTTCTCTTAAGCAGTCATAGTTCAAGTCTGAGACCACTACTGACTATGGAGTAAAGTTTACTGTTTTACTAAGTGAAGGTTCAATGCAGAGCACACCTTCATTATGCATAATAGTCTTCCTTTATCTAAATTGGTGAATTAACTCTCTTATTTGAATATTAAAATGAGTGGAGGAATGTTGGTGCATTTTAATATTAAAATAAAAATATTAAAGTGCATGATAATTAGTAGGTATAAAGTGGAGAAAGTGGTGTCATTAGTTTCTTGTAACTCATATGGCCATTAGTTTTTTGTAACTCTCATGGTCATTAGTTTTTGTAACTCATGTAACCACAATGTCATTATCTCCTACTAATTTTTTCACTAATCCTCAAATGAATATCCACATTCTTGACATTTATTTGTGGAAGAAATCCTACACCTATATAAAGGATGTCTTCTTCCTTTTGTTATAGTATGTAAAATATACAAGAAAATAGAGTGAAAAATATGAGAAGTATTATATTGTATTTATATTTTGATGTTAGTGTAGTGAAATAGAGAGTTGAGACAAAAAATATATTCTAAGTCTTCAATTATATTCCTATGCCAAAGAGAGTAATTTTTATGTTGAAGGAAGGTGTTCTTATGGTGGAGCTTTGAACTCTTCAACTAATCCGGAGTTGCTTGTGTTATACGACGTTGTTGGGATGTTGTATCCTGGAGGGGACAAGTCAAGAGTGATACTGCTGGATCGGTATAGATTATGCCACAGTGGGCTTGAATCTCCTTATAGAGAGCGAGATATCCGCGCCTCAGCCTGAAAATATTTTTTATTCATTTTGTTCATTATTTTTTCAACTGTAATTATTGTAATTTGTGGTATATTACATCAACAGTGAGAAATATATGATCAATTATTTTTTGCTAAGGGTCTTGACAATTACAACACTGAGAAGTATCAATTACACCCATTCTCATAAGAACTTTCTTAATAGAGAGTCTCTGCCTCCACAGTCTTCAGAGGAGAAAAGAAATTTTGAAAGGAATACCTTTAATCCACGTGCAGCTGTAGATCTCTAGTGTTTCTCTCTTGTTTTTCACTTTTTTTCAAGCATTATTAACAGTAAATTTTTCAAAACTAGATAACATCCATTAAGGTGTATCTCAATCAGTAATGTTCACAAAACACATTAAAACCATTAAGGTGTATCTCAATCAGTAATGTTCACAGAACACATATTTTAATTTGGACATGTTCTCTTACCTCAACAGGAAACATGTTTTGTAATATATCCTGCGTCCAAGCTCCATTCTTCATTAGTTGATTTACCTCCTCAACTATGTAGTCCACTTCATTAGAAATGGCATCACCAGGTGCAGGACCCCAAGCCTAATCCAATCATCATACCAAACACTAGAGCGTTCATAATTAGGTTTTCACCAAATCATCTGATCAAAGCACTCCCTTACTTTTAACATAGCTTAGCAAGTTTGAGATCCTCCTCTCTATTCCATCATTTGAGGTCTGTATCTTTTGCAGTATTTGTTTCACATGTAGTTAGTTTACAGAGATTTCACCAAAGTTTAACATACAGAGCTTTAGAGATGTCAAAAAGGGATCTAAAACTCAATTCTCTTTTTCCTTTGAGAAGGTACATGTTTTGCCAAGATATCCAGTGCTTCTTTTTTCTTTCCTCCTTGTTGTCCCAATAGAATCTAGCAAACTTCCTGTGTAACTTCAGCAGTACATACTTAGGAGGGGTGATAGCAAAGAGTAAGTATATGGGCAAGATACCCGTCACCACACTTTTGCTGCACCACTCTGATCGAGGATAAATCGAACGTTATAATGATACACAACTATCACAATGAACATCATAAAGGTAATGCTCCCAAATCCTTGACATATAACCCACCATTATCAACTCCAAGTCATGAGTAGAGTAGTTTTTCTTGAGATAAATTATTAAGCAAGTAATAAACAAGCTAAACAAAAGATCGCATATGCTAAACAAATAAAAGATGAGAATAACCTTAATTGGCCTGATTTCAGTGATATCAATGCTGGAGATATATCCGGCCAAGCTTAGCTGATGCAATGAGCTAATCGAACAAGTAATGAAACTGCTAAAGAGACTATAATATTCAATCAAGTAGAAATTGATGATGTACAAGTTGATGATCCTACAACTTTTATAGTGGTGATTTTTCAAGCGTTGGTTGCCCATAATTAATTCTTAAAGCTCATAAAAATAATATAATTAATAGCATTTAAAATCAAAGAGTAATGTCCGACTTCTCTCACAGGGCATCTTCATAACGGCTAATGTTAAGCGCAGGCTTCTCCTTCGGGTGTGTTGAGTCAAAGTCTGATCTAATTTCTACGAGGCGGATTGTACCATTGACTCCTTCGAGTAATATCAATACTTCTTTCATCTTTCACGTGATCTTGCTTTTTGCATAATTCCTAGCGCCTTCCAAGTGTCATATTTTAGCTAAGCCATGTGTCTTGACTATTTTCATTTTATACAATAGTGTGTAATTTATGTGCACCACAAGTGTATATATATATATATTTACTAAAAATATATAGTAGTGTATATTGTTATTATAAATTTACAGATTTTTATCAACTTTTAAAACTTAAACAATAAATTTTGAATTCAAAATTTGAACTTGAAATAATTAGCCATATTTTTATGAAGAAAAGTGGTTACAACTCTTTGTACGTCATCCTTATCGATTTTCACAAGCGAAGAATTCATACTAATTCATCATTCAAGTTGGTATTTAAAATTGTAAGCATTCGATGTAAATTTATTTGTAATTTTAATTTATCCCTCTTTAGCTATTTTTTCCTTTTAAAAATAAAATCAGTATCCGAATTTTGAGAGAATGGTAAAACCTAAAGTTATGGACAATAACAAAGCCACCTTATACTAAAGGAGTTCAAGTTATATGATGAAGTTCATGCTCCTTCCTTCAGCCTTGAAAGTAATTAAGCAAACTTAACAAATGAAATTTATTTTAAGCATTAAACTTATTGAAACTCTTCAATTAAATCACCACCTTCTATTTAATATAAGACAACAATAAACTTGAGCATCCAACAGCAATGGATTAAATGTGGTTACTTCATGTACTTTTGTTAAAATAATGAGAAATAATTATGAATCAAAATTTTCTACCATTCTCTATAGAGAAAAATACTGAATAATGAAAAAATTTCAAGCAATAGATACGAAATTCAAAATATATATATTAAATGTCTCATATGCAAAGTGTTAAATTAAAATTTAAACTCAAAAGTTTATATTGAAAAAAATCTTATTGCGTAGAATATAAAAAGAACAAGTATAAAAATACACGAATTTAAAATTAATATGAAATTAATACGTATAGTACTAAATTTTAAAAACTAGTAGAATATCATAGTGGGAAAATGTACAGAGGAAGAAAAATAAAGTAAGTCAATAATAGTAATACAAAAATTATTGATAAATTTAACAATTGAAAAATTATAATAGAATATATTAAAAAATATTATCGTAATATTTTAGGAGGAAGAAAAATATGTATAAATTTATATCTTTTATATTATATTAAAAAAAGTAGCGGACAAGAATAATAAATTAAATGATGAGTTAGTAAAAAGTTATATAATTAATTTAATAATATTAAGTAGTGTCACGGTCCAGACCGTCGTGAGTGACACCCAACCCAACCCCCAGATGAGCGAACCAATAGAGTTCAACCCTTAGCCTAGACTAACAGCCTAAAACCAGCAAACAAAAAATAAACTAGCAATTCAATAAGTAAAAACCTTTCATTTAAATAAAACTGCAAAAAATTCCCCCTAGAATCTGAAAATCATCGTACCAAACACTACCAATACTAGAGTACGGGGATACAACCCCAAAACTTAGAACAGTAAAGAGATAGTCTAAGTCCGAACAATTGAGATACAACTCAAAGATAAATATCAAGGCGGCTTGGTTGAACGGCTCACCCTTGATATCTGGAATAATCAGGCCTACAAGTGAGGTCGTGCGTCAACCGTCGGAAGATTTTCTGTACTCACAAAAAAAATAAGCAAGTGCAGTATCAGTACACAACCACCGTGTACTAGTAGGATCATCAGCCAGTTTCAAATAAACAGTGTATAATTCAGTACAGTAAATCAAGTATAAGTATGGAAAACATGCAACAAGTCAATAGGCTCCCCTATACTACAAGTCTCTACCTAACTTGTTCCCGCATGGAATTCACCTTTTATAACTCTAAACAGCAATCATAGAATCAATAAATCATCCTTTTTATCTAGCCCAGACCCACTCTGGGATCCCCTCTAAACAACACCTAAGTATTAAACAGACAACCCGGCCTAATCCAAGACCAATTCAATAGACACAACAGGATCCCCGATCACTCAAGGACCACCAACCAATATCACAATCCAATAAAGCAGCCGGTTCACTCACGAAACCAACAACAGTCAATGCAATGCAATAATATCAATGCAATGATGCAGTAAAATAAACCTGTACCAGGCGTGGTACCCGAGCCAACCGTTAGTGATTCGTACCAGGCGTGGTCCCCGAGCGAACCATTTATTATACTTGTACCAGGCATGGTACATGTGCCAACCGTTAGTATACCCGTACTAGGTGCGGTACCCGAGCCAACCGAATGTCAACAATCCACAGTCAAGTAATGAACAAACAACTTGTAAAATCAACAAGCAACACACCGTTTAATTCACAGACTGTAAAACAGTACCCTTAGACATTCTACACAATTCCTCTAAGCAATGCAATTCATACAAATACTTAGATAAGAGTACAAAATATACAACATTCACAGGAATCGTAAGCCATCACCTACCTCAAAATGATCCAAACTCTACTCAACCCGAGTTTTCCCGTGTTCCAGATTCCTTTCTCGTTATTGGTCTAAAACAAGATATAATTACTTGAATTAACAAACAAGGCCTACGTATTACTCGGATTATACCAAATCTCAAACCCCCAGGCCACCCATGATCATCCTACCCTTTTCCCAGGCTTCCCACCATTAATCTCCCTAATTCTATCATTTTCATGGATAAAAATAGAGAATTTAGCAATATGTGATCATAAAACCTTACTTTTAACAAACCTCAAGAACTTCCATGCCTAGAATCCCCCTTCTTCTCCGGATTCTACCATTCCTAGGTTATCCCAACCTTTCCCAAAGTTCCCTCCTAGCAATTCTACCGCGTAGGAAAAGTAGTACGAAGTTTGGAGAGTAGAATCCTTACCTTTAGGACAAAAAATAGTGAAAAACTGGTAGAAATCACCTGGAATCGCCTTGCCCTTCTCCCAAAATGAAATTGTGAAAACTGAATGTTTTGGAGAATGTTTCAGCTTTAATTCCCGTTGAGCCCGCTACAGAGGTACCATCATAGCGGAGTAGCCCACTATAGCGGAGGCTGACCGACGTTGACTTTCGCTGTAGCGGTAATTTTTTCGCTACATCGGAGGTCGCTACGGAAGAGTGTCAACCGCTATAGTGGTTGACACGGGATAGAAAGTCGTAAAACCTCCAAAATCAGTCCATTTTACAACACACTTATTTTTTTGACATCCCAAAATAACCCTTCACGTCAACCTCGATTTCGGGAGTTTTACTTACCCGAATTCGATTTCGAAAAGTTTTTTGGACTCCTTTATGTGTTAGATACGAGGAAAACTAGCTCAACACAAGACATCCGACCCAATATTTACCCGGATTACCTTAGACCATACCTTGCTCCTAAACTGACCGAGACTAGTCTAGCCCAGAATTTCAAACCCCTAAATCTGGAGTTTTCTAACTCTAAAATTTTGCACGATTAGACTACCCATAACGATGGACCCGTTCGTTACAACAAATACCAATTTACCCATCATTCGTCCCCGAATGATCAAACCCGAAATCACAGAAATAGAGGAAAGAAAGTGTAGTACCTGAATCCTCAAACAAATGAGGGTACTTGTCCCGCATGTTCCTCTCGGTTTTCCAAGTGGCTTTCTCAACTGGACGATGCTTCCACTGAACCTTTACCATATCAATCATCTTTGTCCTCAATCTCCAGACATCCCAAGCAAGAATAAAGACTGGTTCCTCTTCATAACAAAGGTCCTTATCGAAAAGCATTCATCCCACTTGATGATGTAGTCCCCATCCCTATGGTATCGCTTAAGCATGGATATATGGAATACCGGATGGACACCCGACAAACTGGGCGGCAGTGCTAACTTGTAAGCCACTGGCCCCACAATCTCGAGAACCTCAAATGGGACGATAAACCGAGGCTAAGCTTGCCCTTCTTACCAAACCGCATAACTCCCTTTATTGGTGACACTTTCAATAATACATGTTCACCAACCTAAAATTCCATGTCCCGGACCTTGCGATCTGCATACTCCTTCTGCCTGCTTTGGGCAGCCAGCAACTTGTCCTGAATGCCCCTTACCTTTTCTTGTGCTTCCTTTACCAATTCCACTCCCAAAGGCTTTACATCGCCTTCCTCAAACCACCCAACCGGTGATCTGCAGCTTCTCCCATACAACGCCTTCAATGGTGCCATGTCAATACTGGAGTGATAGTTATTGTTGTATGAGAACTCGCACAACAGTAGAAATTGGTCCCAATGACCCTCGAAGTCCATCACACATGCTCTCAGCATGTCCTCCAATACCTGAATCGTCCTCTCCGACTGACCATCTGTCTGAGGATGGAATGATGTGCTAAAAGTGAGTTGTGTATCCAACTTTTCATGTAGCTTACCCCAAAATTTAGAGGTGAACTCCGTACCCCTGTCTGAAATGATGGACAGTGGCACCCCATGCAATCTCACAATCTCCTTCACGTATATCTTGGCCAATTGCTGCGAATTGTAATCTACCCTGACCAGAATAAAATGAGCGGACTTGGTCAGCCTGTCAACAATGACCCATATGGAGTCATGCCTCCCCAATGTCTTGGGAAGACCCACCACAAAGTCCATGGCTATCCTTTCCTACTTCCATTCTAGAATGGGCATCCTCTGGAGTAGTCCTGCAGGTCTCTGGTGCTCATACTTTACCTGCTGGCAATTCTGACACTTGAACACAAAATCGACTATGTCCCTTTTCATCCCGGGCCACCAGTAACGCTGCCTCAAGTTCCTATACATTTTAGTCACACCCGGATGAATTGAGTATCGCGAACCATGAGCTTCTGCCAAGATTTTCTGAATTATATCATCAACCCGAGGAACACAAATCCTTCCTCTGAAATTTAGTACTCCACCAGAGTCTAATGTGACGTCTCTGGATTTCCCGGATATTACCTTACCTCGAAGCTTACTCAGTTTCGGATCCTGAAACTGTTTGGATTTTATTTTCTCTATGAAGGTGGCTTTGACCTCAATGCTAGCCAATAATCCACCCTGCTCCAAAACACCCAAGTGCATGAATTTGGCCTCTAAGACCCGAATTTCCCATGCTAGTGGTCATTTGGACACCCCCAAACAAGTCAAACTACCCATGCTAGCTGTCTTCTGGCTCAATGCGTCTGCCACCACATTAGCCTTACCCGGATGGTATTGAATGGTCACATCATAGTCCTTCAATAACTCTATCCACCTTCTCTGCCTCAGATTCAAATCCTTCTGAGTGAACACATGCTGCAGACTGCGATGATCGGTGAACACCTCACACTTGACACCATAGAGATAGTGTCTCCAAATCTTGAGTGCAAAGACCACTGCTGCTAACTCTAAGTCGTGAATCGGGTAGTTTCTCTCATGCACCTTCAACTGCCTAGATGCATAGGCTATCACATTCCTATCCTGCATCAACACAGCACCCAAACCAAAATGTGAAGCATCACAGTAAATAATAAAGTCTTTACCTTCAACCGACAAGGACAAAATAGGAGTCGTGGTCAGAAGTGTCTTGAGCTTTAGGAAGCTCTCCTCGCACTTGTCGGACCACACGAATGGTACATCTTTCTATGTCAGCCTGGTCAGGTGAGTAGCAATAGATGCAAAGTTTTTAACAAATCTCCGGTAGTATCCTGCGAGCCTAACAAAACTCCTCACCTCAGTCACAGAGCTAGGCCGGACCCAACTCTTGACTGTTTCAATTTTCTGGGGACCTACCATCACCCCCTTTTCTGACACAACATGTCCCAAGAATGCAACTGAAGTTAACCAAAACTCACACTTGGAGAACTTTGCATAAAGCTTCTGGCGTCTCAAGATGTCCAGCACAATACGGAAATGATTAGCATGCTCCTCCCTACTCTTGGAGTAGATCAAGATATCATCGATAAACTCGATCACAAAAGAATCCAAGTACGACTCAAATACCCCATTCATCAAACTCATAAATGTTGTCGGCGCATTGGTCAAACCAAATGACATTACTAGGAACTCGTAATGCCCATACCGAGTCTGAAAAGCAGTCTTAGGAATGTCTTCAGGCCTAATCCTCAACTGATGATACCCCAACCTCAAGTCAATTTTTGAAAACACCAATGCACCCTGAAGCTGGTCAAATAAATCATCAATACGGGGTAGAGGGTACTTATTCCGGATGGTCATCTTGTTCAACTACCTATAGTCTATGCACATCCACATACTACCATCATTTTTCTTTACAAACAACACAGGAGCACCAAAAGGTGAAACACTGGGACAGATAAATCCCTTATCTAGGAGTTCCTACAGCTGAGTCTTAAGTTTCCTTAACTCTGCCGGAGCCATACGATACGGAGGAATAGAAATAGGTGGAATGTCTGGCTCCAAATCAATATAAAAGTCTATGTCCCTGTCCGGAGGCATACCAGGTAAATCCGCTGGAAATACCTCTAGAAACTCAGAAACCACCGGAACTGACTCAATAGATAGGGACTCCACACTATCATCCCGGAGATGATCCAAGAAGGCTAGACACGCCCTTCCCACTAGCTTTCTATCCCGAATAAACAATATGATCTTAACTGGCTTAGGCCTGTACACACCTTCCCACTCTAGCCTATCCTTACCCAGAATCTCTAGAGCCACAGTCTTGGTGTTAAAATTCAACACAGCATGATAAGGGGACAGCCAGGTCATGCCCAAGATGATATCAAAATCAGCCATATCCAGGATTACTAAGTCTACCCAAGTATGCAACCCCACAAATACAATAGAACAGTCACAATAAATATGAGTCACAATCACAGACTCTCCAACCGGGGTAGAAACATAGAAAGGGAAATTAAGGATATCACAAACCAATTCCAAACCCAACGCAAAACTCACAAATACATAGGAATATGTAGAACCTGGGTCAAATAATACCGAAGTCATTTTATCGCAGACAAGAATGGTACCTGTGATCACCGCATCTGATGCTTCCGCCTCAGTTTTCCCTGGAAATGCATAGCAATAAGCCCGATCATCAATCCGGGCAAATTTTCAGGCCGGCTGCGCTGCACCCCTGCCTGCGCTGTTGTTCCCTCTGTCACCCCGGCCTCTCTGAAAGTTACCTCGCCCACCCTGTGGACGACCTCTAGCATTACCGCCTCTACCTGCCGGGACCACTGCTCTAGACTACTGCTGGCCTTGATTACTTGTCTGCCTGAGTGGGCACTCCCTCTTAAAGTGGCCCAGATCACCATAATGGAAGCAACCACAGTCAAGTGTAGGCCTGCTAGCTGATGTATAAGACGCTCTCTGACCTCTAGGAGCTGAGAACTGATTATGAGATCCCTGATGACCACCTGTAGCAGCTGGCAGAGCTAACTGAATAGGACGAGCTGGGTATGCCTGCTAATTCTGGTCCCTGGAGTACGAACCACCAAAATTTCCCTCATTCCGGGGCTTCTTGGCTAAAGCCTTAGCCTGCCCCGCTTGCCTAACTCCTTCTAACTTTTTCACATAATCCACCACATCATTAAAGCCCTTCCCTGAAGAAGTCATATGCACTGACAGTACATGTAGTTCAGTATTCAAACCCTTCACGAACAACCGGACCCGTTCCTCCTCGGAACCCAACATCTGTGTGGCAAAACGAGACAAGGCATGAAACTTAGCCTCGTAAGTAGAGACTGACATGCTATCCTGCTCCAAGTTCAAGAACTGATCTTTCTTCTGATCCCTCAAAGTACGGGGCACGTACTTCTCTAAGAACAAAGCGTGGAACTATTTCCAAGTCAGTGGGGGTAGAACAGAAGACCGACACTCCATATGAGACCTCCACCACTGCTTAGCATCACCTTGCAGCTGAAATATGAAAAACTCAACCCCATGCTGACATACAATTCCCAACTTGTGCAACCTCTCATAGAAATCCAAAATAAACTCATAAGCATCCTTCCTATCAGTACCCTGAAAAGTAGGAGGCTTCAGCTTGAGAAACTTGGTCAGCATCTCATGCTCATTCCCTATCATCACTGGGCCTAGCATTGGCTTGAAGAAATCATTCGTGCCTGAGGCTGCATCCATCCTAGGCGTCGTAGTAACCGCTGGCTGAGTATCCAAGGCCTGGATTGCAAAAGTTGCGGGTATGGCTCCAACACCAACCAAACCACTCAAAATATTCCAAGTCTGTTGAAAGGCTTTTGGTGTAATAGTAGGAAGGCCTGCACCCCCAACCGGTGCTGCCTTCTCCTGCGCCTCACCATCTTTAGCCACCACTTCTACGTCCTCCGCAACATGTTCCTGAGGTAGGGGAGGGGTTGCTTCACTCGCATCAGCAGCACCCCTGGCGGGTGCGGCTCTACCTCATCCTCTGCCCCTTCTCCTGCCTCTACCACGGACAGTCGGGCCCGCTGCTGGAACCGCTGCTCTAGCTCCATTATTCCTTGTGTTAACCATCTGCGAACAAAAAAGTGAACGAGGTTAGATACCAATTTGTATCACCAGATACCAATTGGAATCAAGTTATAGCACGAAGGAAAGAAGGAAGAGATAGTTTTTCCTAAAGCTCCATAGCCTCTCGAAGAAAAGTACGGATGTCTCTGCACCGTTCCACAAGACTCTACTAGACCTGTTTGGTACGACGAGATCAACGAACCTAGGGCTCTGATACCATCTTTTGGCATAACCCAGACCGTCATGAGTGGCACCCACCCAACCCCCGGATGAGCAAACCAATCGAGTTCAACCCTTAGCCTAGACTAACAGCCTAAAACCAGCAAACAGAAAATAAACTAGCAATTCAATAAGTAAAAACCTTTCGTTTAAATAAAACTATAGAAAATTCCCCTTAGAATCTGAAAATCATCGTACCAAACACTACCAATACTAGAGTACGGGGATGCAACCCCAAAACTTAGAACAGTAAAGAGATAGTCTAAGCCTAAACGATTGGGCTACAACTCAAAGATAAATATCAAGGCGGCTTGGTCGAACGGCTCACCCTTGATATCTAGAACGGTCAGGCCTACAAGTGAGGTCGTGCGTCAACCGCCGGAAGATTTTCTGTACTCACAAAAAAAATAAGTAAGTGCAGTATCAGTACACAACCACCATGTACTGGTAGGATCATCAGTCAGTTCCAAATAAACAGTGTATAATTCAGTACAGTAAATCAAGTATAAGTATGGAAAATATGCAACAAGTCAATAGGCTCCTCTAGACTACAAGTTTCTACCTAGCTTGTTCCCGCATGGAATCCACCTTTTATAACTCTAAACAACAATCACAGAATCAATAAATCATCCTTTTTATCTAGCCCGGACCCACCCTGGGATCCCCTCTAAACAACACCTAAGTGTTAAACAGACAATCCGACTTAATCCAAGACCAATTCAACAGACACAACAGGATCCCCAGTCACTCAAGGACCACCAACCAATATCACAATCCTATAAAGCAGCCTGGTCCACTCACAGAACTAACAACAGTCAATGCAATGCAACAATATCAATGCATTAATGCAGTAAAATAAACCTGTACCGGGCATGGTACCCGAGTCAACCATTTGTTATACCTGTACCAGGCGTGGTACCCGTGCCAACCGTTAGTATACCTGTACCAGGCGTGGTACCCGAGCCAATCGAATGTCAACAATTCACAGTCAAGTAATAAACAAACAACTTGTAAAATCAACAAGCAACACACCGTTTAATTCACAGACTGTAAAACAGGATCCTTAGACATTCTACACAATTCCTCTAAGCAATGCAATTCATACAAATTACTTGAATTAACAAACAAGGCCTGCGTATTACCCGGATTACACCAAATCCCAAACCCCCAGGCCACCCATTATCATCCTACCTTTTTTCCCGGGCTTTTTGCCATTAATCTCCCTAATTCTATTATTTTCACAGATAAAAATAGAGAATTTAGCAATATATGATCATAAAACCTTACTTTTAACAAAGCCCAAGAACTTCCATGCCTAGAATCCCCCTTCTTTTTTAGATTCTACCATTCCTAGGTTATTCCAACCCTTCCCCAAGTTCTCTCCTAGTAATTCTACCGCGTAGGAAAAGTAGTACGAAGTTTGGGGAGTAGAATCCTTACCTTTAGGACGAAAAATAGTGGAAATCTGGTAGAAATTGCCTGGAATCGCCTTGCCCTTCTCCCAAAATAAAATTGTGAAAACTGAATGTTTTGGGGAATGTTTCGGCTTTAATTCCCATCGAGCCCGCTATAGCGGTCCGCTCCGCTATAGCGGTACCGTCGTAGCGGAGTAGCTCGCTATAGTGGAGGCTGACCGACGTTGACTTTCGCTGTAGCGGTAATTTTTTCGCTACAGTGGAGGTCACTACGGCAGAGTATCAACCACTATAGCGATTGACACGGGACAAAAAGTTATAAAACCTCCAAAATTAGTCCATTTTACAACACACTTATTTTCTCGACATCCCGAAACAAACCCTTCACGTCAACCTCGATTTTGCAGTTCTACTTACCCGAATTCGATTCCGAAAAGTCCCCCAGACTCCTTTATGTGTTAGCTACGAGGAAAACTAGCTCAACATAAGACATCCAACCCAATCCTTACCCGGATTTCCCTAGACCATACCTCACTCCTAAACCGGCCGAGACTAGCCTAGCCCAGAATTTCAAACCCCCAAATCCGGAGTTTTCTAACTCTAAAACTTAGCATGATTGGACTACCCGTAATGACGGACCCGGTCGTTACAAGTAGTCACTAATGTAATAAATAATACCAAAGAATATAAAAATCATTTATATTGTAAAGTATTAACAAATATTTAAGGAAAAGAAAATTAAAGTGGAAAAAGAGAGAATTTGAAATATTGTCTATGTTTTATTTTTCCATCTAATCTACAATTTACAAGAAAACTAATATATATAGGTCAAAAGGTTGGTCATTAGTCACTAACTTAATCACAATCCTTCCACGTGGGAGGACACATGTCCATCCAAATATATAAGTGAAGGCCACGTGGCATCCATATGTTTCACAACACTCCCCCTTGGATGTCCATGTAAAATTAAAAATATGATACATAGTTATCTATAATACACATTGTTTGCTGCCTCATTAAAAATCTTACCAAGAAAAACTCCGTGGGATAAAATCTTGGTTAAGGAAAAAAGAGTACAACGCGTATTCTTACTCCCCCTGATGAAGGCCACGTTCTAAGTGGTGGAGCCTTCACATTCCAATCTTGTGTACCATCTTCTCAAGAGTTGGGTTGGCAAAGACTTGGTGAATAAATCCACTGAATTATTACTGGAAAAATTTGTTGTACATTAATATCACCATTCTTCTGAAGATCATGTGTGAAGAATAACTTCGGTGAAATATGCTTCGTTCTATCTTCTTTTAAGAAGCCTCTTTTCAATTGGGCTATGCACGCAGCATTGTCTTCAAATATGACCGTGGGTACTTTGACACCACACTCCAGGCCGTATCTTTCTTTGATGAACTGTATCATCAATCTCAACCACACACATTCTCTACTCGCTTCATGAATCGCTATTATCTCAGCATAATTTGAAGAAGTAGCAACAATAGACTGCTTTGTAGATCGCAATGATATAACAGTTCCTCCATATGTAAACAGATAGCTTATTTGAGATCGAGCTTTATGTGGGTCCGATAAATAACATGCATCTGCATGACCAACAAGATCTGCACAATTTTGATTAGTATAAAACAGACCCATCAATAGTTTCCTTTAGATATCACAGGATATGTTTGACACTATTCCAATGTCTCCGCATCGGGGAAGAACTATACCTTGCTAGTAAATTAACGAAAAATGCTATATCCGGTCTAGTTGCATTAGCAAGATACATAAGTGCGCTTATAACACCATAAGTTCTTCATTCTCTTCTGGGGGTCGGAACAGATCTTTATTTACTTCAAGTGATCGAACAACCATTGGAGTACTTAATGGATATGCTTTGTCTATGTAAAATCATTTTAAAATCTTCTCAGTTAGGCAGATTGGTGGATGAATACCCCGTCTGCTAAATATTCAATTTACAGACCGAGATAAAGTTTTGTCTTTCCAAGATCTTTCATCTCAAATTCTTTCTTTAGATATTCAATTGCCTTTTGGACCTCTTCAGGGATTCCAATGAGATTTACGTCATCAACATAGACGGCGAGTATAACAAACTCAGATGTCATTTTCTTAATAAAAATACATGGACAAATGACATCATTTATATAACTTTTATATATCAAGTACTCACTAAGGCGATTATACCACATGCGCCCTGATTGTTTTAGACCATACAATGATCTCCGTAATCTGATTGAGAGCATATCTCGATACTTAAGATTACGTGCTTTAGGCAGTTTAAATCCTTCTGAAATTTTCATATAAATTTCATTATCAAATGAACCATAAAGATAAGTTATAACCACTTCCATTAAATGTATTTCAAGATTTTCATGTACAGCTACACTGATGAGGTATCGAAAAGTTATTGCATCTATAACTGGTGAATATGTTTCTTCATAGTCGACGCCAAGTCTTTGAGAGAATTCTTGTGCAACAAGGCGTGCCTTGTATCTTACAATTTTATTTCTCTTATTTTATTTTCGCACAAAGACCCATTTATAGCCAACTGGTTTTACACCTTCAGGGGTTTGGACTACAGGTCTGAAAATCTCACGTTTATCAAGTGAGTTCAATTCTGATTGAATTGCCTCTTTCCATTTTGGCCAATCACGTCTTCGTCGACATTCTTCGACAGATTGAGGCTCAAGATCCTCACAATCTTGCATAAGGTTAAGTGCAATATTATATGCAAAAATATTATCCATCATAAATTTTGATCGATCTAAATTCATTTCATCACCGGTAGAACTTATCGAAAGTTTTTCATTCACTTGAGTCTCGGGTTCACTGGTTTCTTCAAGAATATAAGGATTAATCAAATCTTGAATCTCTTCATGAGATTCTTTTACAGTGTTATCTTTATCATTTCTTGCACTTCTTTTCCTGGAATTTTTATCCTTTGAGTCCAATGGTCTACCACGCTTCAGGCTTATTTGGGATTCAGAAGCCATGACACTAGTAGATGGTCCTTTTGGGACGTCAATTCTGATAGGCATATTCACTGCAGGAATATATGACTTAGTTATCCATTTCAAATTAATAAATGCATCTGATATTTGATTTGCTATTTTTAATAAGTGGATGATCTTCTGGACCTCCTGCTCACATATCAGAGCACGTGGATCAAGTCAATTGATCTTCTTTGAAGGCTAGAAGCATCCTCAGGTCATGGCTACGCGAATAATAGTGTTAGTAGTTCGTGAGGCTAATTTTGAGCTGAGATACTGATGAAACTTTTCACGTAATTTCTCTTGTGGGTTCCTTTTTCTCTCCCCCTAATTGCGAGAAATTTGTTTCATCAAACCGACAGTATGCAAATTGAGCAGTGAATAAATCTCCTGTAAATGGTTTAAGGTAGCGAATTATGGAGGGTGAGTCAAACCCAACATATATACCTAACCTTCGTTGAGGTCCCATCTTAGTACACTGTGGTGGTGCTACAGGCACGTATACCGCACATCCAAAGATTCGTAGATGAGCTATATTTGGCTTCGTGATCAAATATTAATTGTGATGGAGAATATTTATTATAATGAGTTGGTTTGAGATGAACGAGTGTTGCTGCATGTAGGATAGCATGGCCCCAAACAATAGTGGGCAATTTTATTTTCATAAGTAGTGGTCTTGCTATCAGTTGTAGGCGCTTAATAAATGACTCTGCAAGGTCATTTTGAGTATGAACATGAGCAATAGGATGTTCAATTTTTATCCCAATTGATAAACAATAATCATCAAAAGCCTGGGATGTAAATTCTCCAGCATTATCGAGTCTAATAGTCTTAATATGATAATCTGGAATTGTTCCCTTAATCGTATTATTTGTGCTAATAACTTTGCAAACGCCAGGTTGCGAGATGACAAGAGACACACATGTGTCCATCTTGAAGATGCATCTATTAGGACCATAAAATATCTAAACGATCCACTAAGTGGATGAATAGGTCCACATATGTCCCCATGTACACATTCTAAAAAGCGATGCCAATCTTCATTGGTGATGGCCTGGCAATTAACTTGCCTTGATAACAAGCATCACATGAAAATTCATCATTTGTAAGAATCTTCAGGTTCTTTAATGAATGTCCAGTTGAATTTTCAATAATTCGTCTCATCATTATTGATCCAGGATGACCTATTCGGTCATGTCATAGCACAAAAGTATTTAAATCAGTAAACTTCTGGCTTACAATCGAATGTGCTTCAATTGTACTAATTTCTGCATAATATAGGCCAGAAGATAGGGTTGGCAATTTCTCCAAAATATATTTCTGGCCTGAGACACTTTTGGTTATACCAAGGTATTCTATATTTATTTCATTTAGTGTCTCAACATGATATCCATTTCGGCGGATATCTTTTAAACTTAACAAGTTTCTTGGGGATTTAGAAGAGAACAATGCATCTTCTATAACAAGTTTTGTCCCCTTAGGCAGAAATATAGTAGCTCTTTCGGAGCCTTCAATCAATTTCGAATTACCAAAAATTGTAGTAACATTTGTTTTCTTTCCAAGCAAGGAAGAAAAGTATTTCTCATCTTTAAATATGGCATGCGTTGTTCCCCTGTCAATTACGCAAATATCCTCATGATTTGGAGATCCAAATAAAATTTGAGGCATATCCATATTTTCTTTAAAAAAAGATATAAACAAAGCAAAGTTACTATTAAACATGGCTATTATACAAACTTTATTTATTTACAGGAGTTGAAATAAAAATATAAACATATCGACAAGGATAAACAAACAGAAGACTATCTAGATTATAGCAGGCTCATCGCTGATCATTTTTCCTTCAGAAAATTCAAAGAAATCAGCTACGTCCAGATGCATGGGCTCAACATTATCTTCAGAGATAAAATTTACTTCTGCATTGTTACCCACCATATGTATGGGCTCAGCATTATCTTCAGAGATAAAGTTTACTTCTGGATTATTATCACCCCTTTTCAAGGATGCTTGATACAGCTGAACCAGACGTTTGGATGATCGACACGTACGTGAGCAGTGCCCCATTCCTTCACATCGATGACATATACTTTCTGAATTTTTCTTTTGCACAACTTCCTATTTTTGACCCTTCTTTTTATACTGCTGGTCATTTTTTGGTGCAAGAGGACCATCATGATTGTAATTTTTTTTTCGACCACGGTCACGACCACGACTGGGGCCACGACCTCTTTCTCGCTGGTAATAATTTGTCTGATTTACTTAAGGGAGTGGCATAAATTCAGTGGGTCGACTCTCATGATTTTTCATTAATAGGTCGTTATGTTGCTCAGCAATAAGAAGATGTGAAAGTAATTCAGAATATATTTTAATAGCCCATATCTCGATATTGCTGTTGCAGGAGCATATTCGAGACAGGAAATGTGGAGTATGTTTTCTCAAGCTTAGCATGTTCAGTGACCTCTTCTCCGCATAAGTTTAACTGTGATATAATTCTATACATGAAAGAATTATATTCATTTATACTTTTCAAATCTTGTAACCTAAGATTAAACCAATCATGACGTGCTTGTGGAAAAATGACCAACTTCAGGTGGTCATATCTATCTTTCAAATTATTCCAGAGTATAAGAGGGTCTTTAATAGTGAGGTATTGCATTTTCAACCCTTCATCAAGATGGTGGCGGAGAAAAATCATAGTTTTGGCACGATCTTGGCTAGATGCTTGGTTTTTATTTTTGATGGTGTCTATCAGACCCATCGCATCTAAGTGGATTTCAGCATCAAGTGCCCATGACGAGTAGCTTTTGCCCGATATATCCTGGACAACAAATTCAAGTTTAAAAATATTGAATATTTTAGAAAAATAAAGTCCTTACCCTTTTTATCTATCTACGTAGTTCGAGATGGCGGAGTCTCGTGCTGATAACGTATTGTAAAGTATTAACAAATATTTAAGAAAAAAAATTAAAGTGGAAAGAGAGAGAATTTGAAATATTGTCTATGTTATATTTTTCCATCTAATTTACAATTTACAAGAAAACTAATATATATAGACCAAAAGGTTGGTCATTAGTCACTAACTTAATCACAATCCTTTCACGTGGGAGGATACATGTCCATCCAAATAAAAAATGACACCACGTGACAACCTTAAGATAAATTTGGCAATAAGTAGCCCAGTTTTTCCTTTTTGACAAATAATGGTCTTTTTTTCATTTATTGGGCTATTTCATAGCCAACTTTTATATTTCAAATATTTTTCCTTTTTTTTCAAATATGTCAAATACGTATTTTTCTTTTCCTTTCATTTTTCTTTTTATTTCTCTCTCTTTATTTCAACTCTCTCTTATCTTTCTTCTTCTTGTGTTCTAAATACTCTTCCATTTCTCCATTACTCCATTATTTCATTACTCCATATACACATGATTTTTTTTAATTACGAAAATCGAATTCAACGAAAATTTGGATAATTTTTTAGTGTGTTTTTCTCAAAAAAATCTCAGATAGTTAGACTTGTTTTTCAGGTCTGTCACGAACTTCAAACAACTATTGATTATATCATCAAGTGCTAAAATTAATATCCATATTTTTTGCTTTCCTAAACTTCGCATATAACCCCCCATGTCAATTTCTTAAAGTATGAGATTTTTGTTAAATTATGTTTCGTTATTATTCAAGTGGTAAGTGGATATAAAAGAATTCCTGGTAATCCATTTTATGGGATATAGCATTATCATTTTATTTAAGTTGATTGTAGTTTTCCTCCCAAAAAAATAGGTTTTTTGGTTATATATTTTTTAGTTGGCTATTTTTAATTTATTGCCTTCTTCTGTGCTTTCTTAGCCACTAGTTTAGTGTACGTGCATTGCACGTATGCATCACGTTATGCCACTAATCAATATTAAATATATATATATATATATTAAAAAAAAGAATAAATTATTGAAAATCAATAATTAATTATAAACAAAAAAAATTATTTTTTTTGGTAACTTTTTTCAAATTCTTAACCCGAATAAGATGACAACCATGATTATGAGCCAACAATAGATTGCGTAGATGAATTTACGTGCATTGCAAGTATGCATCACGTTATGCCACTAATCAATATTAAATATATATATATATATATATATATATAAAGAATAATTATTGAAAATCAATAATTAATTATAAACAAAAAAATTATTTTTTTGGGTAACTTTTTTCAAATTCTTAACCCGAATAAGATGACAACCACGATTATGAGCCAACAATAGATTGCGTAGATGAATTTAATTGATGGTCAAAAAAATTATAGACAGTAACAAAATAAGAACTACAATAAAATAATACGATAATCGAACTTGTATTTGTAGGGGGGTTTTGGATGTTTTTTAATTCCCATTCTTATGTATTTTAGGAGTTTTTATCCTAGACGGAAAGTGCAAGAATTAATTACAATAGAAAAATCCAAGAATCTTTCCATAAAGTGCAAGGGTTAATTGCAAAAGAAAAACGTAAGAATCTTAGATGGAAAGGAAAGGAAAAATTAAAGTCCTAAATAATGGGATGTAATAAAATGATTATATTTTAATAATAGGAAAAATAATTACATGATATTTTTTTAAAAAAATAAAAATATAATAAATGATATTTTTGTCTATTGCGGAGTCTTTTAAAAAATGGTAAAAAGTTCAAATCACATTATAAGGTCTTTCACACATGTGCGTTACACATGTATATTATGTCAAGCCGTCAATTAATATAAAATATATAAAATTAAAAATTAAGATAGTAACAGAATAGAAATTACAATGCGACAATTGAGATATCATAACAATACGATTTAAACCTAACCTTTACACAAAATTCCTTAATGTCCGACCGAATATTCATCTATCACTTGTATTAAGTAGTAAAAATAGGAGATAACAACAGAACATAAACTATAACAAAATAATATGATAATCGAGATATTTGAACAATAGGCTTAAACTTAACCTTTATACTAAAATTTCTTAAAGTCGGACCGAGCATTCATCTACCGCCTGTGTTAAGCAGAAAAAATAGCACATAACAACAAAATAAAAACTATCATAAAATAATACGATAATCGAAATATCAGAACAATACGATTAAACCTAACCTTTACACCAAATTACTCGAAGCATAACCAAACGTGCCCCTTGTCTCGCGCTCATAACCAACTTGATATTCGTGACTATACCTGCAATATCCAAATTTCGTAATAAGAAACCGCACAAAAAAAGAATGTCAGCATAAACATGATCAAAAGAATATATTGTGACATTGATGCAAGTTTAAAAAGGTAAATATGTAAAATATAAAAACTGATAAATTCATAAAGAATTATGTGATAGGACAAATATATCGTGAATGGTCATGTAATACTTCATGAATGGATCAGGCAAAAGAATGCTACAAAAAAATTGACAAAGAGAGCGGCAACTCTATTAATTTGCCATGGAAACAATTGTCTCCGGTGGCTAAGTAGGGTTTAAACACAAATACAATTTTGCTAACTCAAAAATATTATAAAAATGATTAAATAATAATTTGAAAAAATAGTACTAAATGATGATTTTGTCTATTGTAAAGACTTTTAATGAAGGACGAAACGTTCAAATCACATTATAAGATTTTTCAAACTTTTAATATTTGGGTCTTCTTTTCGTATTGTATAAGTAATTTTGGTACAAAAAAATAAATCATAAAACTAACCCTAAACCTAAATACCATCAAAGTCGTGCTTTTCACTTTTATGCTAGAGCAGATCCCTAAAGTTTTACCTAAAATAAAATTGTGACATTTAAGACATTTACTATATATATTTAAATTTTAAAATTTAATTATTATATTTTAATAATCAAAATAATAATTATTTAAAAAATAACAAAAAGATGATTTTGTCTAAAACAAAGACTTTTAATGAAGGGTAAAAAGTTCAAATCATATTATAAGATCCTTCACACTTTTAATATAATATAGATATATAAAATAACTTTTTTAATATTTTTCTTCTTTCGCTCGTCGTCGCTTTAATTTCAATTTTCGTATTCACCTAATAACTTTGTATACATTTATTTGTATTGATATTAATTAGTTCGTATTCACCTAATAAATTGGTATACATTGATTTATGTTCATCTAATAAATTTGTATACATTATTATATACATTGAATTGTATTCATCTAATAAATTAGTATACATTTGCTTAATTAGTATATTTATAATTTTACATTGGTATACGTTCATTCATACTCACTTATCAATTGTATACATTGATTTGTACTCATCTAATAAATTTGTATATATTGATATGTATTCATCTAATAAATTGACGTACATTGATTTGTATTCATCTAATAAATTAGTGTACATTTGTATCTTTATAATTTTGCATTGGTATACATTGGTTCGTATTCACCCAACAATTGCTTATATTTATTTTCATTGTTATCCATTGGTGTATCCACTTAATAATTTGATATACATTAGAATCTATTGGCCCGTATACATGTGTATACATTAGTATAATGCGTGAAGACAATAATATGCATAATGAATTATATACAAATCATAATATGAAGGTATAAAGTTAAAGACAATTACTTTTATTGATATGAAAAAGATTTCAACAAATAAAATAATTGAATTCCTAGTTGTAGAGATATCCGAGGTGAAATAAGAAAAATAATATAATTGATATTTTAGTTAATACTTACGCCAAATAAAAAGTAACTGTGAATAAATGGATCCTTAATTTTAGGATATAAGGGAAAAAAGTGAGTTTCTAATTTCAAGGATTTAATTTTACGTGAAACAAAAAATAAAGATATTCTCTCTCCTATTTGGCTATATTACTTTTAGGCTTAAAATTTGTCAAACTTTTTTGGGTTAAAAGATGCCAATTTTATCTAAGACTTGTACTTGTGTGTTACTTCCTCCCAACCCTTGATATTCTCATCTTTAGACTCTATAATGCCTCTCATTTTAACAGCCTTAATATTGAATTTTAATTATTATTTTTTATTAATGACGTGAAGTTTTTCTATTGGTCCCAATTTAATTAATTAAGTTAATTTAAAAGATCCATCCATAATCGAATCCAATTAAAAACCCGCCCCGTTGAAAAACTCATATCAGAAGCCTTTTAAGTTTTAACCCAAGTCCTTAAAAATCAATTTCACTTCCTCACATTTCACCCCCAAGAAAATTCTAGAATCAACTCGCAAAGGGTTACACAGGGTATGTTGTTGTTTATTCCTCTAAGCATCAACCTAGATCAAAGGATGTTCAATTATTAAAAGTGCAGGCCCCCCTTCTCATCAATCAAAATGCTCCGCACTGTTTCATCCTAACAGTCGGTCAGACAAAAATAGAAGTGAAAATGAAAGATGAGTCACCTGTCTTATAAAGATCAAACTCATTATTTGAAGACATCGAGAAAAAAAAGTACAAAAAGCACCAGAAGTTAATTATCATTGTGAGCATGAGATTAGTAGGATTAATTAGAGTGAAGAAATTCACATGTTCATTTAATCATGTGAGATTAAGAAGTGATTATGAGATTCAAGAAAATGATCAAGTAATTAGAAAATGATATGTCCCTATTGTTGTTGGAAATCATGAAGAAGTAATAGAGAAAATCTTGATATCAATGAAGTTAATTAAGCATCCATATGTTATAACTTAAAGGCTTGATTTTTAAAGACTTGGGTTAAAACTTAAAAAACTTCTGATATGAATTTTTCAACGAAACGGGTTTTTTAATTGGATTCGATTGTGATTGGATTTTTTAAATTAATTTAATTAATTAAATGGGAATCAATAGAGAAACTCCACGTTATTAATTAAAAAAACTTTAAAGTTTAATATTGAGGCTCTTAAAATGAGGGGCATTATAAAGGCAAAGATGGATGTCAGGGTAAAAGGGAGCCAAAAGATGGATGGATGATATTTTTGCATCATTTTCAATAGTTCAAGGGTATTTTAGACCCTTTTTCGTTAGGCATATTATTTTAAACGGAAAAGGACTTAAATTACCCATCATCTATTGAAAATGGTACAAAAATATTCTTCATCCATCTATTGACTTTATTATACCCCTGACATCTATCTTTGGGCTCTAAAATGTTCTTCAAGTTAACAGACCATATATTAAAATGGAAAAGAGCAAAAAATACTCCTTAACTATAGGAAAAAGGCCTAAAAATATCCTTCATCCACCTTTTTGGCTCACTTAAACCCTTGAAACATAGATGGATGTCAGGAGTATAATAAAGCCAATAGATGGATGGAGAATATTTTTGTATCATTTTCAATAGGTGAGGGATAATTTAAGCCCTTTTCCGTATATTAAAACATAAAAGGACAGTTGAAATTCAGATTAAAAAAACATATATTATTTGCAAACATATAAAATATAAGAGGACAGTTGAAATTCAGTTGCAATTACCAATATATCATTACTTTATTACTACTTATATACTATTAATAAGAGACTACAAGCACACAACTCTTGAACGACATGTGTGCTTGAGCTGCGTGCTTGTAGTCAAGGGTAGAGCCCACTTCAGAAAATTTAGAACTCTCTTTATTTTAATTTATTTATTTTACTTTTCTTTTTAATCTGTTATATATTTGATTAAAATATTCTACTATATATTTAAAAATTACGTTAAAAATACTATAAATCACAATAACTAACAACTTAAAATATTTAAAAAAAAACATAAAAAATTCGATTGACTGTCGAAATTCTATTAATAACACATAAATTGGGACAAAAAAAGTAACACAATAGTTGATAACTGAAAATGACCATATAAAAGATTTGGTTGACTCTCTAATATTATATAAAAATAATATAAAAATACTATAAATCATAATAATTAATAACTTAAAATTTAAAAAACATATATAAATTTGATGAGATAAGTATTGAAAACACCCCTAAACTTGACGCGAATTATTACTTTTGTCTCCGAACTATTGACAGTCTTAAAAACACTCCTCTACTTGATTAAGTGAATTTAAAAATACCCTCATGTGCCACATATGCGTATATGTGGAATTTTCTGCTGATGTGGCATATATATAGATATATATAGTTAAAAAATATATTTAAAAAAATTAAATGCTAAGAATTTATCAATTAAAGAAGAGAAAAATAATTTTTTTTCTTACCCCATCCCATCTCCTACCTAGTGCCCCAACCCCCCTCCCCCTAAACTTTTTAAAAAAAATATATTTTTAAAATAAAATTAATTTTTTTTCTTACCCTACCCTCCCCCTCCCTCCCCTATTTGTTTTTTAAAATTTTGTGTTAGATATGTATAAATGCTTTTAGGAAAATCTTTTCTACTTGCATATCGAACACAAGAAAATAAGATTTTCTTGCAAGTAGAAAAGATTTTCCTAAAAGCATTTATATATATCTAACATAAAATTTTTAAAAAAAATTAGGGTGGCCGGGGGGAGGGGTGAGGTAAGAAAAAAATTATTATTTTAAAAAAAGTTTAAGAGGGAGAGAGAAGGGTTGGGATACTAGGTAGGGGATGGGATGGGGTAAGATTTATTTTTTTTTAAAGAAAAAAATTATTTTTCTCTTTTTTAATTGCTAAATTCTTAGCTTTTAATTTTTTAAATATTTTTTTTGACTATATATATCGTGTGTATGCTATATCAATAAAAAATTCTACATGTACACCTGTGTGACATACGAAAAATATTTTTAAATTCACTTAATCAAATATAGTTGAAAGACTAAAATAATAATTGACGCTAAGCTTAGAAATGTTTTGAAATACTTATTTCAAAATTTGATTTATTGTCGAAATTCCATCTGCATCTAATGAATTGGAAAAGAGAGGAAATGGTGAGGTGGTATAGTTTTTACCTAACATGTGAGTTTTGCAAAAGAATCTCCCAACTGTTGCATCAACACCATAGGTGAAGTCGTACCAAGATATTGCAAATTACTTGGATGATGAATGCTTTGTGGGTTACCCTAACTGCTTCTCTTGTCATCCTTGTTTCCATAGCTTCACTTCCTCTTCTCAAAAACAACAATGACAATTACTTCACATGTAACTACTTACTTACTTTATCAATGCTTCTATCACTTTTTCTTTGTACAATTTTGTAACCATTCAAAATGGCTTCGCTCATTTCTTAGTTGCAGATTTGCTGGTGATAAATGGGACCATTTATACCAGTGATGAAAATCTCCCTTTTGCTGATTCAATGGCTATTCGCAATGGCACAATTCTTCGACTTGGCAATTACTCTTCTATAAAGGTTCTTTTTTTAAATTTCCAGTGTTCCTTGACTAAATTCTCCTAGAATAGCCAATGTTAAAGGTTTTCCGGAGAAATACTCTATATGTAAAGTCTAAGGGGGCGTTTGGCCATGATTTTTTTTTTTTACCTTTTTCTAGTGTCAACCCCAAAAAACACCTTTCGCCATGAAATTCTGGAAAATTTTGAATGAATGCCGGAATTTGAAAAATATCAAAAAGTTGTTTTTACTTTTTTCCCTTCAAATTGCTCAGCCAAATTCAAACACAACTCCAATTTGCATTCACTGCCAAGCACAACTCCAATTTTTAAATACTCCCTCCGTTTAAAAAAAAGACATGTTTTGACTTGGCAGGCATGGTGTTTCAGAAAATAAATAAGACTTTTAAATTTTGTGGTCTTAAAGTAAAATTATGTCAAATGTACCAAAATGCCCTTTAATCTTGTGGTCTTAAATATGCCAGGTGAAAAGTTTGAATTAAAGTGTTGCCAAAAAAGGAAAGGGTCATTCTTTTTTAAACGGACTAAAAATGAAAGTATGTCATTTTTTTTTAAACGGAGGGAGTATCAAAAAGTACTTTTTACAAATACTCACAATTTTCATGGCCAAACGCCCCCTAAGAATTTCTGTTTGGATATCACCTCTTTCTGGAAAGGAGTTTGTTTGGTATTTTTGTGTGTGCATGTTTGTGAAAAGATTAAAACTTGTAGGCACTAATCTAAACGAATGAATTTGCTATTAAGACCAAATTTGACAAATCCATATCTTACAAAACTAAATGTTTCATTGTGATATTTGACTTCTATAGTATAGAAGAATAGAGTGAAAGATAAAGTTGTACTTATGAAGGATAAATTTGAACTGAGAAGAGTAAAAGTGAGTCGTTAGAATATTTTTGTGTGTTTTGAAAAGGTATTACAGCTTTGCATTTATGGTCAACATACACATTTTTGGACATGTCAACAGGGAGAATAGGAGGAGCAATTTGTGATGGACAGAGTAATAGTTTCAGATAAATAGCAGCAGGTGTCTGTTTTTTTTCTTAATAATAAAACAGATTGCCTTTTGTTGCTAGCAAGTGCTTAAAATTCAGTGAAGCAAGTATATTATATGTTAGGTGAAATGGCGCGGCTGTTTAGGACGAGTAAGAAGGTTTGGATGGGTAAATAGTGCAGTAAAGAAGTGCTACTATTCAGGTCATTTGCTACACTTAATCATCTAGTATCCTTGGAGCAGATGCAGCTTTTGCATCTAGTTCAATCCCTAAGTAGTCTTTGAGGTTCATTAGATTGCAGTTCGCATGTAGTTCCATTGCATCACTTTTGGTTCTGAAGCTAGACGTTTACTATTTGATCATGTCTATGGCCTTTTTCAACTGACTGATTTCATGAACTTTCCTCTGGATATATGTTAACGCCTTCATGAGATCACATTAATAAGACCCAATAATATATATCCATGCTGGTGTTTGTCCCATCTTTCAATACTTGTGTACAATTAGGATCTGAAGGTCTCTTTGCTATCTTAGAGCTAATGTTGGATTAAAATGGAATTTATATTTTTGATTTCATGGGTGCACATTTGATTTCTAATTCGTTTCTCCCTTCATCTATTCTCAAATGCTAAAGAAACACAATATGAAGATTCAAGTAGTAGGTAAAGCATACACTCTATTTAGAGCTTATGTTCAGGTTACATGTGAATGCAGGAATTGGCAAGAACTTGGACTAAGGAGCTAAATCTAAACGGGAAGATTGTGGTCCCTGGATTTATCGATTCCCATGTGCACTTCATCCCTGGGGGACTACAGGTTTGCAGCAGTCCTACCATCTCATATCTGTGTTTCTTGTCAAGCTTAATCATTTTATTAGGTTCTTGACAAAGTTTGGCTGCAGAGTTGGTAACTTACATACTTCATGCTTGGGTGTGCTACTGGGTGCTGGGCATAAATCCTCTGACATATTGTAGGGGTTCATTGAAAAAGTGAGAAAGAAACTATCTAATTGGAAAAAGGAATATCTATCCTCAGTAGGAAGAGTGGTTTTGATTAACAGAATATTAGATTCATTTCCCATTTATCGTGTCTTTGTTTCCTGTCCCGGTCAAGGTAGAGTAAAGGATTGACCAATTGTGAATGAATTTTCTTTGGAATGATAACAAAACATCTCTACTATCCTATTTTGTTGAGATGTGTAAGGACATTAGGTTTGATGATGGAAATGTAATTAAGATTGATATCTATATTATTACGTTGAACCCTATTCATACTTATATTCTACATAGTATATAATAATCCTTTTCCAAGTGGGACATTATATACATTAATATTCTAACACCCCCTCAAGCTGGTTCATATAAGTCGTATGTATTGAGCTTTGTTACAAATGCAACTAATACCAGGACCGGTGAGGGACTTGGTGAAAATATCTACAAGCTGATATTTGACTTCATAAATTTTGTAACAATATCTCTTGAGAGTATCTTTTCTCTAATAAAGTGACAATCAATCTCAATGTGCTTAGTCCTCTCATGAAATATCGGATTTGACACAATATTAAGGGCCACTTGATTATCACATACAAGTTCCATTTGACTTATTTCAGAAGATGTTTGTTTAAGTCTCCTGTGCTGGAGGAACTCAATATAATAAGTAAAGAAACCATCTGACCATTCAAAAGTATTGGAATCCAATCTCTTGCACCAAATTTCTCAGCATAGAAAAAAAAGTTTTGCCAGAGAAAGGGCCGATCCTGGTAATCAACCAGTGGCATCTTTGTGTTCTGCGGACCCTAAATACACTCGAGAAACCTGGAGACTTTTTCCAAAACAGGAGAAGTCCACTGCCAGAGAGGTCTGTTCTTCTGTAGAAAAGTTTTCCATGGTTGAAACAGATTGGAACTTAGATGGCTTGTTCTGGAACAGGGAGTTAACTTCGACAAACACAAGAATCTTATCGAAAAATGACCGGAGAAGGTGGCATGCACGGTGCTAGCGTCAGACGACAACAAATCTTAATGCCACGTGGCAGCGCGTGGCTGCTCTGCGATAAGGGCTTGGCTGGTCGTAATTTTCTCGCTGGAGGATGCTGGACCTGGTGGTGGCGCTGGATATTGCACAACACCCACAAAAACAAAGTTAGATTCTGACTGTCGCCCGAGGATGCTGAGACATCTTTCATATTCATTCAGAAAATGCATGGTGACAATATTCTCTTTCCTAACGTCGCTGGTTAATGTGTAGGGAGTAATTGCTAGCTCTGATACCATGTGCGAAAATAAGACAAGGAAGAGAAAATTGAGAGAAAGTCAGCTTGGTTATTCACTCAAGCTACTGGGTTTAAATAGCGAATGTACATGTGCTAATATAGGAACGAAATATGCTGACTACCTATTACAGGAAAGAATCAACATAATTAACTCTGACTAATCCTAATTGAGACACAATACAATTTATAATATTCTTAACAATCAGCACCAAGGAGGTGCATAGACAATACAACAAAAAGGCCAAGTCCAAGACAACAAAAGGATCTACATAAATATATACAAAATGAAAAAAGAGCTATGAACAGAAAGAATCCACGAACTTCACCAACTCTTTGATCCCTTTCGCTCACTGTTCTTTATACAAAAAAAAAAAAAAAAAAAAAAAAAGAGAAGCAGGACGCATTCAAATTTTAGTTTGTGAATGGGGACGGTGGAACCTTTAATTCTCTTTTATTTCTCTACTTCCACAACCTTCAAACAAGGTGTTATCAGAATATTGTATGATTAGCTGAGTCAGCAGAACAAGTCAACAAGGTAGTTAATTGTTAGCCAATTCAGTTAGTTAGTCTTGGCGGGAAAGTTAGTTGTGAACAGTAGGGTTGGTCCTGTAGCATATACACTGTTGTTTCCTGATACTGGGAAGATGCATCCTACTGTCCATGTTTCACTTCTGGAAAGATGCTATGAGATTCCTTCCCAAATTGTCTACCCACCCTCTGCTGATGTTGCCAGTCCCCATTGCCCGGATCCTGAAGCCATACTACAGAGGAGAATGGTCAAGAGAGGAAACAAGGCAGTAGCACAAGTCTTGGTGAAGTGGACAGGCTTATCAGCTGATGCTGCCACTTGGGAATACTCTTCCGTCCTTCAGACCAGGCTTCCTACGTTTGATCCTTGAGGACAAGGATCTCATGATGGGGGGGAGTACTGTTATCAGAATATTGTATGATTAGCTGAGTCAGCAGACAAGTCAGCAAGGCAGTTAATTGTTAGCCAATTCAGTTAGTTAGTCTTGGCGAGAAAGTTAGTTGTGAACAGTAGCAGTCCTAGAGTTAGTTTGTAACAGGAAGATTCAATCTTCTTCTTGTATTCAGCTATAAGTACATGTAGGATTCATTTGAGAAGGATATGAATATACTCTTTATTCTTTTGTCAATTACAAATTCTCTCAATCTTCATCTTCTATCTTCCTTCAATTTAGGTTATACTCTCTAATTCCCTCTGTTGAATTCCTGATGTAGCCATCTGAATCCTCGAGTTCTATAAACTCCTGCTATTCAGATAACACAAGGCAAGATGGAACCATGTTTCAAATGCTTTGTCTATGCTTTCCAATACTGATCAACAGAGCAGTTGTTACAAAGGATCAAACTCTTAGAACTTTAGTTTTTGAACTCTGTTCACACTTAGCCATCATATGCTTGACGAATAGTTACTGAAACACTCTATTGGTCAAATGCCATTAGTTTGTTATAGTAGTTCCTCTACAAACTAAAGCATAATATTTTATTTCTCTTAACCTGTTATTAACTTTGGCAGATGGCACGAGTGGAGCTTCGTGGAGTAAATACAAAAGATCTCTTTGTGGACAAAATTAGAAAAGCAGTTGCAAGTAAGTTTGGCTGTCCAGCTGCTCATAAAACTATAATGTTTGTCGCTTTGACATGCTCCATCTTTACCTTGGCTGATACCACGATCAACCTCTTTCTTGTCACTGGGTAAAAGATTGTACATTCCTCCTTGGCAAAGATATTTTTAATTAATTTCCATTTATTACAACTTTGAAAAGGGGCTAAATTCGATAAGACTTATTGAGGAAACGGAATATATACTTTGATTTGTTTCTGTATGCTTCAATGTAGTTTACTCAATAACAGTGCTGTTGAAAGCTCAATTTGACGAGCGTTTAAGACCTGAAGCTTGGTGTAGCATAGGTTGGCACTTCGCTTTGCTCACACGGGTGCTTAAGTTCAGGCATCAAAGGCGCTAAAGCATGTGTCTGAGTGCTTCTGGACTCTGTTTTGAAGAGGGGGACTCCAAATAATATATATTGCTGGAAAAATGATACATAGATGTATATGCTAGTGACTGAGAATAGGACACTGGGAAATATGTATAACAAAAGTAGTTACTAAATTTGAATAGAAGCTTAAAGTTACATATTTGCATCTGAAACATAAACTAGCTCACTCTTTTACATGCTCAATTTAGTTTGAAATTTATCGTGACTTTGGAGAAAGGTTATGTATAAGGAGCAAATGTCACATGATATACCCTTTTCAGCTCGCTATAAATTTTGGCAATGCTAATGATTGTTTTTTTACCTATCAAATACATATTAATTATTTTTTCTTTATGGAAATAACATATTTGTTATTCTTTCTTTGAGATCTCCTCCCTCTCTAGCTTTTTTGAGAATAGCAAACATTTTTACTTATTGAAAATAGTTAACTAAAACGCCTTTGGATTTTCTCCTTTTATTGTCATCAGTGAGAGATAAGTCGATCAAGTGTGACATACACTAACAAAGAAAAGTATGCACGTAGAAACAGAAGAGGTTCAATCCTGAATGTCCATTGAGGATTTTGTCTAAAAAAATGAATGAATAATGTATATATACTATTGGCTGTCTTAAATTGACATTAACCTAACCAGTATCAATTTTAACATGTCTTTCTTTGGAAATTCTAACAGATGTGAAACAAGGTTCTTGGTTACTGGGCGGTGGTTGGAATAATGATATTTGGGGAGGTGATTTACCAATGGCGTCGTGGATTGATAGTATTACACCTCATAATCCAGTAAGACATTTTCATGAAATTACATTCTTTCGCTTTAGAAGTTACATCAATCTCTTGTTTATGATTTGGTATTTCACATGCAGGTCTGGTTAACAAGGATGGATGGTCATATGGGCTTAGCTAATACATTGGCTCTAACACTTGCCGGAATTTCACGTAACAATGAGAATCCAAATGGTGGAGCTGTTGTTAGAAATAATGACGGGGGTAATTCAATTCTCATCTTTATATATCACGGTGTTTCTTTGTTCAGCCATGCAGATCTTGTCAAATGGCCACTTGCTAACAACCATTAGGTTGGTCAATGGAAATATGATCTCACTTGAACCTAAACTATTTTCAGTTCACCTAAAGGTTCCAGCTATAAGCGACCAAGCGTTAATAGGACTCACATTTATTTTCCGAATTATACCTAAGTTTTAATGCAATTGCAACAAATGAATACTTTTATTTAGGAGTACTTTGGAGGTTGATTACTGTTGATGACTTGATTCTTTAAAATAAATGAAAATTTTCTACTGCATTCGGACCATTATGTGCAGCTGGAATTTGTAGCTGTTGTCTTGCCTATGTTTTCTATGTTTATAATTCATCAAAATGATTTGTTCTTTTTTCCGTTAACCATGTCCAATAGTTTGAAAGGATTTTTGAGTTTGTAATCATTTTTAATAAAGATACTGGTTTATTGAACTGATGGGAACCCTGTATAAGATATTTACAGAAGTAAAGAATCCTGCCCAAAAACATGAATTTCTGTAAAGAGCATTCAATCATCAATAGTGATTGGAATGTCATATTTGCAGTTCACAAAGAAGAAAAATATTCAACTAATGTGTACAAAAGGTATTTTCAACTCCTTGAAGAGCTCTTGTTTTCCTCTCCTATCTCCGTTCTATGGGTCCACATGAGTACAAAAGAGCTAGTTTCCATGATCTTCTTCTCACAGTTTTGACAGCAGCAACTCAACTCCAAACATTTTCCACAAGATATAGTATAGCCAGTATGTCATGGAGCAGCGAATTAATTAATGATTGACATCCTCTTTCACTTTGTTGACATAAAGCACCATCTGATGTAGATTATCCTTCTCAAAAATTCTTAGGGTGGCTTCCATGCCTCTGTTAAAGTGAAATTGAACACTTATCTCGGTGTCTTAAGAACCCTTACTGAAGAATGGGGGATTCCCTATCTCTCCTTTTAGGATTATGACATAGAAAGACTTGAATGTGGTGATCCATTCCTCAGTTTTTTCCCATTTCCCATTTTCTTTATCCGTAAATGATATTCTTTTGCTGGTATAGTAATCCAAGCAATCTGTTGAGCTCTTCCATCTCTAATCTTGCAGGTTTCTCCTTTAATTCAGGTCCTATAAAATCCCACCTCTGTTGTCCTCAAAACTGCGCAATTGCTGGTGTCTACTGATCAGGATATTGGAGATGGACCGGAAGGCGTATATGAAGGGACATCATCACACCATTTCTCCGTAGAGTTTTGTTTAGAAACTGTTCTAGTTCCATGGTCTATAAAACTAACATATCCGTTAAAATCCACACATTTCTATTGTCTTCCTCCAAAGAGTTGCATTGTCTGGCAACATAATCTGGTTAGTGCACCTATCCCACTTGAACTCTATGCTTGTCGATAATGACTGTCCTCTACAACACATGACACTCCTTGCCAAAACCTCTAAATTCATTTTCCCTGGGAGCTCTGTAAGACAACTATCAAGTCCTTAACCCTAATCCACAACTTTCATACAGGATATTGTTATTTTCCAATTTATTAGATGGTATCCTATAAAAGGTTTCTCTAAAGTTTTTCTAATCTTTTTGCAAAAATTCCAAGTGCAGATACTAAAGATGAGTAGTATGTCCGTATACTTGATAGAGTGCTCTTAATCAGTGCTCGTTCTACTAGTGCTCTCTTTCCACTTCCGTTAGATATTTTTCTGTCACCTTGCTAGTCTCTTCTCACTCTCTCGTCATTAGATTTCATATGGTGTGTTTAAGTCTCCGAAAAAGAGCCAACCTTACATCCCTGACCTTGCTAAATGTTCGATGTTGTGTATGTCACCATTGGAATGATCATGCCCTTCAGATTTATTTTCAGGCTTTCAGGGTCAAAACTGTCTAAAACCATAGCAGTTTCTTCAGGTGTTGGAGCTAATCACTACCCCATCTTTCCTTTATTTGGTAGTGTGAAATGTGAATCCCTTCAAGCAACCTCCAACAGTTGCTCTATTCTATTACTCCCTCCGTCCCAATTTATGTGACATCGTTTGACTAGGCACGAAGTTTAAGAAAGAAAAGAAGACTTATGAAATTTGTGGTCTAAAACAAACCTTAGATATTTGTGTGGCTGTAAATCATTTCACTAAGGGTAAAAAGGGAATTTTAAAGTTAAGTTGTTTCTAATTATAGAAAGGGGACACTATTTTTGGCTAAAAAGGAAAGTGTGCCACATAAATTGGAACGGGGGAGTATTTTGTTAGGTGCTTCCATCACCATATTAAACATCATGTGGATGTAGGATCACCTTGTTGTAGACCCTCTGAACTTTCGAAGAAACCTATGAGGTTATCGAAATAGGTCTAAGAATTTGACAATAGTCTTCCTAAATTTATCTATCGTGTCCATCTCTCCGAACCCAGTCATTGCTTTTTCCAGATTCAATTTGCAAATTATACATGCTTCCCCATTTTTTATCTTGGAGTCCATTAACAGGTTTGCAATTAAACTTGCCTCTAAAATCTGTCTTCCTTCCACAAAAGTATATCGGGATATAGTCATCATGGGATCTATGGCCTTCTTAAGTCCAAGGAAAACATATTTGTGAAAATCTTATAGATGTTTTCCAATTGACTTGTAGGTCTAAAGGATGTTAAGTTTCCCATTCTTCTTCATTATAAGTGCAATAAAACATGCATTTAGGCTCCTCTTAAAATTTCTTTGCAATGGAAATAATTAAATGCACTCAGGAGTCAGGACGTCTTTTACCCTATAGCAGTATTGTTGGCCGTATAATCTGTCAATAGTTGGCATTTTTTGTTAATCGCCAATATCATGGAAGTGTCATGGTTTAGTTTCAACTCACCTAGGTCATGTTTTTCCTGTCACAGCCTGAGTTTCTTATATAGTTTACTAAGCTTTGATGTCATGTGGGTCAAGAAAATAAGTGATCTATTACTAGGCAAATCTTGTACTGCCTCAAGTATCATTCATCTTTTAAGCACCCAATGACATGGATCTACGTACTTTTTGATGCTTCCGTGTTTGGTTAAAATAGTCAATGCCTTTGTGACTTTTAATATTTCTGAAGCATGCCTATAATCTTTTTCGATTTTTTATTGTGAAAATTGTTCAGTTATGCATACATGTATGGCTTTATCTTTCATTACTAAAATGTAGTAGTGAAAACACGTGGTCACAATTATGATTAACATTCTGGAATCAATGAAGTACCCAGACTGACTGCCTTATAAAAAAAAATACCCAGATCAACTGCGCCAACTTCAATGAAGTTTGCTGAAATTTTACATCCGCAAACAAGTTTAGAGAAGATCCTTACTTTCTTTGGGTCTCCTACTGCAGAACCTACTGGTCTGTTGATCGATGCTGCTATGAAGCTTGTCCTTCCCCACATCCCAGAACCATCAGTTGATGAAAAGAGGGAAGCTCTGTTAAGAGCTAGCAATCATGCATTAAAGAGTGGTGTGACAACAGTTGTGGACTTTGGCAGATACTTTCCAGGGTCTTCACCTGAGTACCCATGGGAGGACTTTTCAGGTTTCAGTTCCAACAAGAAATAAAATGGAATAAAATCACTTTACTTTTGTTTTTAGGAATACTATGGTATGGTTACTTTAGAAGAAAAGACAATACCTCTTTATAATTGTAATACAGGAACTTTTAAACATTGCAAAGATAAATTACTTGCTCAGAGATGAGATAAGCAAATCGGAGTAATTTTCTAGCTTTTCAACTAGGATATGGAAGTTGGTCTGTTGAACATGTAAAAAAAGAAGCTTAACAACTAAAGTTTCTTTTGCTTCTCTTTCACTACCTGAGGTATCGCAATGGACCAAATTTTTGAGGGGATTGCTCCATAATCCAGCAGGGGCGGGGTATTGGGGAACTAAGTTGATGTTAAGCATCCGTGGGCCTCAGCATTGAAACCTGACCCATGGAAATTTCCAACAAGATATAGCAGTATGCCGTGATTGTATTGTTTAGTTTCTTGCAAGATGTAACTAAGATGATGAAAGAAGCGTGGGAACCATATCAGTTATTGAAATTTATCACATATACGGAGAAGAAATCAAGGGAACAGAAAGTTTCTGTTGGCCCCCCCCCCCCCCCCCCCCCACCCAGTCGTTTACTTTCTCACTCTTTTGGTGAAAATTGAAAGTTGGGATTTCTCCAAAAATAATCTGAAACTGCATCCACTTCTTGGAGGGAAAGGGGAGTCTGAAAGCGGGCTGTGGGCTGAGAACGAGAGGCCATAAAGAATGGTTCGGGGCTGGGTGGTTGAATGCTAAACACTGAAGATCTGCCTCTCTTTTTGACTTGCTCATTTAGTTATTATTTTAGCTACGGGTGGAACATTTATGTAATCATTAGCTTAGTCAATGCTTCCCTTATAATTGCAGATGTATATAAATGGGCAGATTTATCAGGAAATATGATGACCAGAGTTTGCTTATTCTTTCCAATGGAGACTTGGTCGCGGTTAGTGGTATGTCATGATTAACAGTTACTTTTAGAGTTTTTCCTTGCATATGGAGATCTGATCTTTTGACTAACCAGTCAACGTGAACTCATGTGCTATCCTTCAGAATATGTTAACTTGCTTTAAGAACATACTAAAAACTGAAATGGGAAAACTAATGTTGCATATTGTTCTGCACCCTATCTTGGTCAGTGAATATTAAAAAATGTGGAAAAGGTGCAGATCTTCTGATTAAAAAGGATTCTGTGGTTCTAAAGTTTCATAGTTGTCTTTGCAAGTTCTCTCTTCCCCCCAACCCCTCCTTCACACTTGTAGGATTAGTATATCATAATTTAATTGTTAAAAGTAGGCCAGATTTATTACCATTTCAAACAGTATGCCAGGTTTGTTTCAAGATTTTCGATGGGATTTAGATAGCACCATATAGTTATCATAAGTCTGGATTAAACAGTTAGTGCCAAATGCAGCCTTTCCCTTTGGTATCCCTTACTAACTTCCATTATTGGTGAGGGAGCTCTATTCATCTGAAGTACAAATGAACCCTTTGCTTTTTATTCTTTTATCCTTCTTTGCTCCCCAGACCCCACTTTGTGGGACTATACTGGGTATGCTGTTGTTGTTTTTGTATCCGTCTTTGCTCCCTAAAATTTCTTTTGAGTACATTATCATCCTTCTCTCTTCTGTGTGCCAAGGAACTTCCTGCATCTGTCCATTCTATGAAGCTGCCACAATTATGAGTCAAGTATTCTGGTTGATAATGGATGAAGAGGGTAGCCATTGGGATGTTTTGGTGCTATCGACTGACAATCAATTGAAAACCCTTCTTTCAATAACTATTTTAAGCACAAACTCCCTCCCTTGATCATAGTTCTGCATCTTTTGATTTCCATCTGATGCACTCAGGCTCATCTCTATAAACAATCCATCCATTGCTGTGACGCCATATAGTTGACTACTATGTTGCTCGGACTCTTCAAACATGCCGCTGGATGTGTGTCGGGTCCTTCAAAGTAGTGCATTTTTGTAGGATGCGACACGGGTGCGGCAACACTTTTGAAGAGTCTGAGCAACATAAGTTGACTATGCTGTATAAAAGTCCAATTTTCCTTCTGAAGTTCCCTTTCCCTGGGCCTGTGGCCACGATCTTACCGTCAGCCATGATGTGGTGCATGGTTCATGTAGTAAGGGGTGAGCAACAGAGAAAGGGCAATATTAATTTTCCTTCTTAAGGATACATCTAATCAGCTGTACCTCCTTAGTTAGGTGCAAAAGTGAGGAGACTGAAGGTTTCGCTGGCCCTCCACTTTATTCATTGAAGAGGGAAATTATGAAGGAACTAGAACTTCCTCTTTCTTCTCCATTATCCAACCAAACTAGGTGTAAATAAGTCCTTGTCGATCCATCAATGCCTCACTCAGTTGTTGCAGTTTCCAAGACATATTGGCAATAATTTTCTGCTGAAAGAACTGACCTCAATGCTATGTCTGTTTTAATGGATCTGCCACTCCACTTACACACACAACACTTGGCGTTTTACCCTTACTTTGCCTGTGGCTTTCTGATTAAGATAATCTTAAAATATTCGACCAATGACAAGGATATTGCAAAACACTTGGCGTTTTATCCCTACTTTGCCTGTGGCTTGCTGATTAAGATAATCTTAAGATATTCGACCAATGACAAGGATAGTGGATCCAGGATTTCATGTTTTCTCGTTTGACAGCTTAATGTCCTATTACTCTTCTTATTGTTTTATTAGTTCCAAACTTCAATTTGCAACCATTCTGCTTCACAACCGTTATCAAACGAGAAAGATCCATTCTCTAGATCTTTATCTGTGTTGGCATTTTATTCTACGCAGCTTATAATTTGTCACCCCTAAGAAAAATACAACAGAAGCTGAATCACCCATTAGAGATGATCGGTAAAGTTTGCATGCAACAAAAATATGTTGTAATGGACCTTTGGACTAGCTCAATCCTAAAAGTTAGCTCATGAGGTGAGAATTGCCTAGATCGTATAAGGAAACAACATATTTTCTCAACCAATGTAGGGCACTTAACATCTTCCTTCACGTTTAGGGTTGGACATGTGGTGCGTGGATAATTTAACATCGAGGCACAACATTGGTAAACCAGTCTGGTTCTGATACTATATAAAATGAATCTGAGCATCTAACCCAAAATCTTAAGGACATGGGTGGAGTGACCCAGAACATCATAGGCCCCTTTGAAACTCTTACACAACTGTTGAGGGACAAGTGTATTTTTTAACACCCTTTCGCATGTCTAACCAGGATCTAGGGTTGGACTAGAATTTTTCTTCTTCTTTTGGACTTACTTTTTTCTTCATCCTTTTTTTAGAAGAGAGTGGGCCTGAAGGAGAGAGAGAGAGAGTGAGAGAGCAGGCTGAAGAGTAGTCCTGAAGCAGCGAGAGTAGACTCAATAGGTTGAAGAGGACCCTGGAGCGGAGAAAGTAGGCTCAATAGGTTGAAGAGTCAGTCTGGAGAAAAAAAGAGTAGGTTAAACAGACTAATGAGTGGGTTGGAGCAAAGTTAGCGGCTCGATGGGCTAACATTAAGAGAGATGAGAGATGCCAGTGAGTTGAGAGTGAGAAACCCAAATCAATACATAGGTTAAGTGAAGACGGTTTTCTTGCAAACAGGTTTATCAAAGCTTGGCTCTGATACTGTTAAGAATGTATTTTGAGTCTAACTCAACCCCAAAAGCTAGCTCATGAATAGAGTTGGCCCTTATGTAAGATTCTATGGTCATTCTTATTCTAGCTGATACTAAATTTCAGTGGATTATGTTGCATTTTTACTAAGCTTGATTTTTAAAATCTTGTACTGGAATTCAGGATCTTATGAGCAAGTCAGGTCGTGTGCTGAGCCAATGGATATATTTGGGCGGTGTCAAGGCTTTTGCTGATGGATCTTTAGGATCTAACAGTGCATTCTTTCGTGAGGTAAGAATAAGATGCTTTCTGTTTTCGAAAAGCCTCTCTAAACCACAAACTTCTCTCAATTCTCTTTGTGGGTTCTATCTTCTCTATGCCTTGTTGGAGGTGTCCTTGTTTGACAAGTATTTTTCTGGATACCCATTCCGTCTTCATTCTGCCTGGGCAATTTAAAGTAACAGGGCCTGTTGGGATGCAACCTGGGGGAAGGGAGGGAGGAGTTGGGGGGGGGGGGGACTTCATTGTATTAGTGTTCTGATATTTGTCATGTCTCTTGTAGCCATATGCTGATGATCCAAACAATTATGGGCTACAAGTGGTGGATCTGGATGGTCTATACAATATGACTCTTTCTTCAGATAAATCTGGCCTTCAGGTCTTTAGCTCATTTTATTTTTATCTACCATTTCATCTCGTTTAGATTTGCAATTCACTGGTCTTAGGGCTACAATTTACATTTCAGGTCAGCATCCATGCTATTGGTGACAGAGCTAATGACTTGATATTGGATATGTATGCTTCTCTGGCGTCTGAGAAACAAATTAGAGACCGACGATTTAGGGTATATCCAATTTCTCTAAAGATTAGAGATTCATCAATCAGTTAAAACTCTACTTTTGAGGTAAGTTGTTCCTTCGAGGAGTAGAATCTTCAAGTAATCTCTAAATATTGCAACTACTACTTCACAGATTGAGCATGCTCAACATTTGGCTCCAGGAACAGTGGCTCGTTTTGGTGAACAATCTGTAATTGCTTCAGTGCAGGTTATTTTTCAGATGGTTGTTGTATCTCATTCTTTCCTATTGAGATTAATTCTGTTCATACATATAATAAATATTGAGGATTAGGGCATGTGTGCTTTTAAGCACACCAGTGATTTAATGTTCAGAAACTCACATTCAAATCTCTATGTAAATTATATGCAAGATGCCAGGACTAACAAACTCTATCACTATCCATTTTTCTCGGCGTTGAGCGAGTGATTCATATCAATTTCTAAGTTTTCAAGATGCCTCAAATAAACTAATATAACAAAATCCAAATGAACAGCCAGATCACTTATTGGATGATGCTGATTCTGCAACTAAAAAACTTGGTTCTGAAAGGGCAGAAAGAGGATCTTATCTGTTCAAGTCACTCCTGAAGAATAATGCACAATTGGCATTTGGCTCGGATTGGCCAGTATGTGATTTCTGGATTTCATCTGTTTATGTTTCTGTCAGTACTCAATTTTTTGTTAAATTCTGTATGTCATGTGTCTTTGTGCTGTCCTTTTTCAGGTAGCAGATATTAATCCATTGAAAAGCATTAGGACATCGATGAAGAGAATACCTCCTGGTTGGGAAAAGGCTTGGATTCCATCAGAGTGCTTGTGTCTCAAAGATGCGTTAAAAGCGTAAGTAGTGGTGTTGTTCTGTTTTACTCATTCATTGTTTCGGCAGTCCACTCTTATCTGCTCATCAAGATAATTCATTACGTAGAAAATCTATGGTTCTTTTTCTGTGAGCCTGAAACTCATTTGAGCAGGACTAGTGAGAAGCCACAACTGATCAACAGGGGGAAAATCAATATCATAGTCGACTAACTAATCTGCTGCTATTAGTTCAGCTCTCTGGTCTATTTGAATTTAATTTGTCGTTTGAAATGACTAGTAGTAACAATTAGTTACAGCTAAGGTCTCATTTCATAAAAGGTACACAGTGATAAGATATGAATCTTCATAGATGATAAGTCAGTTAAGCCAATGACACGTGCTTGACTGAGTATGTGTTAAATTGTTACATCGAAATCAAAGTGCAATTCATTTTTTGTAACCAAGGGTGTCTTAATCGGGTTCAAACCTTAGATACCAGGTTCAAATCCAATAGAGATAAAAAAAACACTAGAGAATTTCTTCTTATCTTCCTTAACCTTAGTGGGCGTGCTAGTGAGAGGTAGCCAGTACCCGGTGAAATAGTCGAGCTGCGTGCAAGCTGGCCCTAACACCAACTGTTAACCCCCCCAAAAAAGGAAACAGAATAGTTGCAACTCATTTGCTCTTTCCCACCAAAATTAACATTTCTAAATGTCGCTGGCATGTTCCAATATTTCTCTTTTTTATTTGTCAATCTTTATCTGGTGAACTAAGTCAGTGTAACAGAAAGAACTAGGATCCGTCATGAAATTCATTATATCCGTGAGTTGTTTTCTTCAAGAACATGCCTTCTGTTACCTATCCTGATTTATTTTTCTCTGGCAGGTACACCATTTCGGCTGCTCATGCATGTTTTCTTGATAAATATGTTGGATCATTATCTCCCGGAAAATATGCAGATTTTGTGGTTTTATCAACTAAGTCATGGGAAGACTTTGCAACTGAAGTTTCTGCTGATGTTGAGGCAACATATGTTGGTGGTTCTAAAGCTTACTCCATAAGACCTGAAGATAAAAGTGAATAGCACAGGCGACGACAATTATGCTGAAAATGGATACATAAAATGGAAACCGTTGTGCCAGCCAAGAAGCACGATATGCTAATTGAACTTGGCTGGCTTTACTTTTACAACAAGTCTTGAAACTGTTATTATGTGAATTTTATTAGTGAAATTTTGTGGCTTTCATGTACTGGAATGTGATTTCTTCCCCCCTTTTCAGCTTTTACTTAAATACATTTTATTACTTAGTAATAAGAGCGAATGAGCCTAAGCAGGCACGAGATTGTCAACGTGCCTGCTTAAATTAGAGCGAATGAGCAAAATACTCAAAAAACCATTACACACTTGAGATAAACAACTTTCTTTTGATTTTTTTATTTTACTATAATATCGCTCACACTTTCTATTTTGTCCTCATAAACTATTTCTTAATATTTACTTGTGATGCCCAACTCTTCTTTCTATCTTTTGTTTGGTGTAAGAAATTAGGAGCTGAAGAGCTCCTTTTACAAGGGAGTGAGCCACAACTTCAACCAATAAAAATTGATTATTTACAAGTTAGACATGAGTTACAAATTGTCAAATCTAGACATGAGTTGCAAATTATTGTGCAACTTGCTAAAATTAGAAATTTGGACTTCACTCTTTTTTTGTTAATGAGATGGATCCAATATTTTAAATTTATATTTAAAGGGTGATTTTTATTTTTAGCTTTTTAAAAAGTATGCCAAGTTAATAATGAACAAATAAAATTGAACGGAGGAAACACGTGGGAGTGACAATGTGACTAGTCACTTTCTATCACTCAATTGATGAGTGACATGAAGTAGTCTAGGCATATATTATTTTAGTGGAGTCAATTACAAGTGAATTATTGCAATATTACTCTGGGCCCACCATATCTGTCTTACAAATTCAGCAACAATGTGTCTTAATCACCTTTTCATTTGCTTCCACGTTTGATTAATATTTCATTTTTTGTCTTTTCCCTTATGGTAGAGGATCACTATCTAATCAAGTATGGAATTATTAGTAAGTGATTAGATTAACCCCCCCTCTCCCCTCTCCCCCCACACAAAAAAAAGTATGTTTCAATCTCAAATAAATTGAGTTGGCTATATAAATTCTCATTTTTTTAATTTAAACTCATATTATATCATCATCATATAACAAATAAAATAAAATTGAAAATAAGTTAAAATATGTATACATACTAATACCACTACTACTAATAATAATGATAATAAAGACTGATTAGATTAAGATTGATATAAAGCATATCTAATTTTGATGTCTTGCCAAAATTTATACCGTCTTTCATTTATTGATATTGATAATATTATCAAAGTAACAATTAAGTATACAGTATGCTAGTAGCATAAAAATATTGTTGGTCCCTAATGTATGGGGGTTGAGGATCAAAACCATTGTTGACACCCAATTTTGACCTCCCTATACCTCTCTCGGGCTGTTATTTTACTAGTTATTATTATTTTTAAAGCTTAATTTTCCTCGTATATTGCTTTTATTTTGAACTTGAATTTGGAATTAGGATTTGAAACTTGAATTTAGAACTTGAATTAGGATTAGGACTTGAACTTGAATTTGAATATAGGTTCTTGAATTAGATTATCAACTTAAATTAGGTTCTTGAATCTTAGTTTTTTTAAGTTAAGTTTGTTAGTTTAAATTGTTAGTTTTGAGTTAAGAATTAGTTTTCAACTTTAAGTTCTTTTTTGAACTTGAATTAGGTACTTGAATTTTGAACTTGAATTTGAAATTAGGTTCTTGAATTAGGATTTGAAACTTTAATTTGGAACTTGAATTTGGATTAGGACTTGAACTTGAATTTAGAATTAGGTTCTTGAATTAGGTTCTTGAATCTTAGCTTTTTTAAGTTAAGTTTGTTAGTTTAAATTGTTAGTTTTGAATTAAGAATTAGTTTTCAACTTTAGGTTCTTTTTTGAACTTGAATTAGGTACTTGAATTTGGAATTAGGATTTGGAACTTTAATTTGGAACTTGAATTAGGATTAGGACTTGAATTTGAATTTGGAATTAGGTTCTTGAATTAGATTATTAACTTGAATTAGGTTCTTGAATTAGGTTCTTGAATCTTAGTTTTTTTAAGTTAAGTTTGTTAGTTTACATTGTTAGTTTTGAGTTAAGAATTAGTTTTCAACTTTAGGTTCTTTTTTGAACTTGAATTAGGTACTTAAATTTTGAACTTGAATTTGGAATTAGGTTCTTGAATTAGGATTTGAAACTTTAATTTGGAACTTGAATTTGGATTAGGACTTGAACTTGAATTTGGAATTAGGTTCTTGAATTAGATTATTAACTTGAATTAGGTTCTTGAATCTTAGTTTTTTTAAGTTAAGTTTGTTAGTTTACATTGTTAGTTTTGAGTTAAGAATTAGTTTTCAACTTTAGGTTCTTTTTTGAACTTGAATTTGGAATTAGGTTCTTGAATTAGGATTTGAAACTTTAATTTGGAACTTGAATTTGGATTAGGACTTGAACTTGAACTTGAATTTGGAATTAGGTTCTTGAATTAGATTATTAACTTGAATTAGGTTCTTGAATGTTAGTTTTTTTAAGTTAAGTTTGTTAGTTTAAATTGTTAGTTTTGAGTTAAGAATTAATTTTCAACTTTAGGTTCTTTTTTAAACTTGAATTTTGAACTTGAATTTGGAATTAGGATTTGGAACTTTAATTTGGAACTTGAATTTGGAATTAGGATTTGGAACTTTAATTTGGAACTTGAATTTGGAACTTGAATTAGGATTAGGACTTGAACTTGAATTTGAAATTAGGTTCTTGAATCTTAATTTTTTTAAGTTAAGTTTGTTAGTTTAAATTGTTAGGTTTGAGTTAAGAATTAGTTTTCAACTTTAGGTTCTTTTTTGAACTTGAATTAGGTACTTGAATTTGGAACTTTAATTTGGAACTTGAATTAGGATTAGGACTTGAGCTTGAATTTGAAATTAGGTTCTTGAATTAGATTATTAACTTAGGATTGGGAGGAGTATGTGGATATTACCCCCCCCCCCCCCCCATTAGGATTGACTCATTTTCTTATACATTTTGAAACTTTTGAATACTTTATAGGTCCTTTTGGTGGACCTTTTATGTGTTTAATAAAAAATTTACTTCTGATAACGCTCAAACTACACCTCTAATTAACGAGGCGTAAGCGATCGTTGTCAAGTAAAGAACCCAACAAGGTTGGGGTCGAATCCCACAGAGAATATGGTGAAGATTAAGCCTTTAGTGAAGTATGTGACTAGTCGTCAATCGTTTCCAGTAAATAAAGGGGGGGTTTTGTAATCAACGTGAACAAAAGCAACAATTATGTAAGAGAAATAATCAATAGGAGAGAATGAACTAGGGACGTGTTCACCATGGCGTTTGTAGCAATGTCGATTCTAGGCGTAGCAGGGTTCTTTCTATATGCGTGTCACGATGTGATTGCGTCAATTGTATCGTCTAAACGTCTCTCGACCAAATAAACAAATTTCCTTTTCTATTCTCTCGACCTCGAAAAGATGTGCTTTTTATATTTCAATCCTAACATCAAGTAGAGTAATCCAGTTACGGCATTAATCTTTAAGACGAGAGTTGGTAGTCTCGAATCCTTGTCGTTAATCAAGTTTTCCCGGTTTTAATCTCTTTACTCAAGCAAATTAAACCTAGGCATGTTCTAATGTTTGCAACCACTAGAAAACGTGACATAATGTATGATTAACAACATGACATTACCTATATCGAACCCAACGCTACCCGGAATCTATATTGCTATGTTTGCCATGGCTCCCACAACCCTAGTTGCGGGAGTTTTAGTTACTCATGCTCGAAGATGAAAAGAAGAAAGTCATGTTCATAAAATAATAAAGAAACGAAATCCTTACAATATATTGAGGACAATCTTCAAGTATCCAAGAACAAGAAAAACCAAGAACTCAAGAACGAATCAAGAACACGAATTCAAGAAGAGCAAACGTGTTTCTTGATCTCAAAAACAACTAAAAAACGTGTTTAAACTAATGGGTGAACTCCCTTTAAAATAAACCTATCATAGGGTATTTATAGGAGTAATAGAATCCAAATCCAAAACGGGCTAGGAATCCCCAAAACGCGGGCAGCCGCTTACGCTACTGCCTTAACTTGACGGCCAGGCTGACGGACCGTCAAGCCAGTGACGGACCATCGCCTGGACCGTCACTGTTAACCAGTGGTGTCGCCTCCTTTGCTGCCTCCACGCGACGGTCTCTGTGACGGACCGTCACATGTGTGACGGACCGTCACTCAGGCCGTCACTCTTAGGCAGAATCCTCTTTTTCGCGTATTTCCTTCCGTTTCCGTGTTTGCTTCCATTTCCTACAAATACAACATAAAAACATCAAAAACAACAACAGTTGCTTGAAAACGTACGATTGTTCTTAGTAAAAAGGAGTCGAAAGTGACGTAAATTAGCGGCACATCAACACCCTCAACTTAAAACGTTCGCTTGTCCTCAAGCAACATGACATAAAACAATAAAACGACTCAACTAAGAACACAAACTCGTGTCTATAGCAACTCATGGTCATTCAAAACTTATTCAATTAAATCAAGCTCCCTCGTAGCACACGAATGTATGAAACACTAACTTGCAAGGATCCAAACATGTCATTCCGATATGATAGAACATTCTACATACACACGCGCAGCTATCCTAACAATCAATAGACAATACAAACATCTTGGTGCCCTCACCACAAAGAAATCCCACACACAAGATTTGAGACTAGGTAAGCGCTCACACTCACAAACGATTTCAAACAATGCACATGCGATACCATAGGCTTGCCCTTACTATTCTATTTCAGTTCTTCAGAAAGCCGCTCAGGATCACTACAGGACTTGTTTGGGCTTGTAATGAGGCTTCAGGTGCAGGTAGGAATACATTTAGGGGTTAGTGACTAAGCCCTCCTTGGAACTACCGACGTCTTATTACCACATAACTTTACTTTGTCCATCCTTATTCACCTTTTTATTTCCTTCTTTCTAGCTACAGGTGCGGCCTCTTTATTTTGACAATTCTTTTTATTTCTTTTTCGATTTTTTCATCTCTTTTTTTTTTCTTTTCTTAGGCACACACCCGACTTTTCATTCTATTCACAACCAATCTTCACATCCTTTTTTTTCTTATCATTCACCTCTCTAGTAGCCACCCTCAACTTAGGCTGATTGCCTGCGTTGAGGTGCACAATGTCCAAGGGAGGACCAGGGCCAAAACAGGGTTTACCTCTATAGTATCCACCCTCAACTTAGGCTGTTTGCCTGGGTTGAGGTGCACGATGTCCAAGGAAGGACCAGGGCCAAAATAGGGATTCAAAGTTAAACGGGAATGGTGACAGGTTATTGAAAGAATAAGGTCAATTATGGCTCAACAGGGATCAAGGGATTATTTATATTTGGACGGTCTTTTAGGTTAAGTGGACTGCACACAAAAAGGGCCTGTGATCCTTTCCTAAGCAACTAACTTCAAACTTAACTAAATAGACCGGGCAAGTTCTAGATGCATGCACAGAGTAAGAAATTATGACGATAATCTCACACGCTCTTGGCACCAAGAAACTATATCGCTACCAACTATCAAACAACCGCTCGGCTTAAGCATACTCATTCTAATCATAATCACACAATGACATTCAAGGATCCAGACAGTCAATCGTTTCAACATAAGTACAAAATCAGAAAATTTTTAAAGGGGCGCTACTTTGATAAGAAATCGCATGCTTTGCTATAGACACAAAAAAAAAAAATTTAAAACAACAACCTAAACATGCCGGTTCTACTAGATAGCACACCGGAGGGAAAAGAAATCGGCAACAAAAACCCTCGGTGGTGACTCACAGGTTTCCCCACAAATTAATTAGACTATAATACAACAACAATTTATGGGTTGCCTCCCATACAGCGCCTGATTTAACGTCGCGGCACGACGCGGGGGTCTTGATTACTCAGACTTCATCAAGATACCCCAGACTTAATAAACAACCGTATGCACAACTATATACCCTATAATAAACAAAAACAACAAATAAAAGTAAAAGCATGAAATTATGACTAAGAGTCAAATAAACACACTAGACTTAATCAACAACCGTATTCCCCGGCAACGGCGCCACTTTTTGATAACGCTCAAACTACACCTCTAATTAACGAGGCGTAAGCGATCGTTGTCAAGTAAAGAACCCAACAAGGTTGGGGTCGAATCCCACAGAGAATATGGTAAAGATTAAGCCTTTAGTGAAGTATGTGACTAGTCGTCAATCGTTTCCAGTAAATAAAGGGGGGGTTTTTGTAATCAACGTGAACAAAAGCAACAATTATGTAAGAGAAATAATCAATAGGAGAGAATGAACTAGGGACGTGTTCACCATGGCGTTTGTAGCAATGTCGATTCTAGGCGTAGCAGGGTTCTTTCTATATGCGTGTCACGATGTGATTGCGTCAATTGTATCGTCTAAACGTCTCTCGACCAAATAAACAAATTTCCTTTTCTATTCTCTCGACCTCGAAAAGATGTGCTTTTTATATTTCAATCCTAACATCAAGTAGAGTAATCCAGTTACGGCATTAATCTTTAAGACGAGAGTTGGTAGTCTCGAATCCTTGTCGTTAATCAAGTTTTCCCGGTTTTAATCTCTTTACTCAAGCAAATTAAACCTAGGCATGTTCTAATATTTGCAACCACTAGAAAACGTGACATAATGTATGATTAACAACGTGACATTACCTATATCGAACCCAACGCTACCCGGAATCTATATTGCTATGTTTGCCATGGCTCCCACAACCCTAGTTGCGGGAGTTTTAGTTACTCATGCTCGAAGATGAAAAGAAGAAAGTCATGTTCATAAAATAATAAAGAAACGAAATCCTTACAATATATTGAGGACAATCTTCAAGTATCCAAGAACAAGAAAAACCAAGAACTCAAGAACGAATCAAGAACACGAATTCAAGAAGAGCAAACGTGTTTCTTGATCTCAAAAACAACTAAAAAACGTGTTTAAACTAATGGGTGAACTCCCTTTAAAATAAACCTATCATAGGGTATTTATAGGAGTAATAGAATCCAAATCCAAAACGGGCTAGGAATCCCCAAAACGCGGGCAGCCGCTTACGCTACTGCCTTAACTTGACGGCCAGGCTGACGGACCGTCAAGCCAGTGACGGACCATCGCCTGGACCGTCACTGTTAACCAGTGGTGTCGCCTCCTTTGCTGCCTCCACGCGACGGTCTCTGTGACGGACCGTCACATGTGTGACGGACCGTCACTCAGGCCGTCACTCTTAGGCAGAATCCTCTTTTTCGCGTATTTCCTTCCGTTTCCGTGTTTGCTTCCATTTCCTACAAATACAACATAAAAACATCAAAAACAACAACGGTTGCTTGAAAACGTACGATTGTTCTTAGTAAAAAGGAGTCGAAAGTGACGTAAATTAGCGGCATATCAACTTCGTTTTTAGTTTGTTGTTTATGTTGTATTTGTTTTATGAATGTTGTGGTAGCAATTAGTGTTGGTTTGGGCTGTATTGAATTAGATTTTTTAAATGGCAGGTGGTGCATATTGAAAACGCAGATTTTTGCAGCTGGAAAAAATGCAGAAAAGCGACGGACAGCGTCTCTTTTGTCCGTCGCTTTTCTGAAATTCTTTTAAAAAAATCCTAGAAAAAGCGACGTTGTCCGTCGCTTTTATGGAATTTTTTTTAAAAAAATACCCAGAAAAAGCGACAAACAGCGTCGCTTTTCTGAAAAAAAATTACCAGGTGTTCTTCAAGTTCAAGAACAAAGCGACGGACTGGGTCGCTTTTCTGGGGAAAAAAAAATTGCGTCGCTTTTTATTTGCGACGCAGTCCGTCGCTTTTGGAAAAGCGATAGACCATTTTTTCACGGAAGTGATGTCGTCGCTTTTGGTAAAAAAAGCGACGGTCAGCGTCCCTTTTGGCGGTCTCTTTTTAGCCTTTTTTTAATAGTGATCGTCGCCGGCACCACCACCAAAACCCCATAGCCACCTTCACTCCCCTCTTCATCTCCACCCACAACCACCATCTTCTTCTACCAAACACCACCACAAACAACCCCGTTGCCCCACTCTCCTCTCTCTTTCCTCCACGCCGACGGGCAGCGGCCCACTGCCTCCGCTCCACTTCTCCCACCATCCAGATAAATACTTTTCTCCGTCATTAAGACCCAAAAACCCCAAGGGTTTGTCTCCTCTGACGAAGACGTTGAGTTCGTCGCCCGTCAACCTCCATTATGATTTGCATCGGAAGATCATTTTAATTACGGATTTCTTCGAATTCGTATCTGGTATAATATTTGATGTTCATTTGTGCTCAATTGATTACCCTCCATCTCAACTTGTGATTTTTTTTTAAGTTGACTCGTTGATTTAATATTAGTGGGGATTTTGTGCTAAGCTTTGATTAATATTTATCTATTCATGTTCATCTATGTTTGAATGTTGTCGTCTGAAAATTGTCTGCAAGCATGATGAATTTCTGATTTGAACATTTTGGGCAGGATGTTATTCCTTAAGAAATGTCATTTCTTTGTGCTACAGCTGATTTGATTCGGATTATGTGATAATTTATTATATCTGTTTATTCTCTTGCTTAAGTCAAATTCATTACCAACTCTTTACATATTAAAAATGACAACGGATTTTCTTCTCGTATGGTCAGCTTTCCAAACATATGACAGCTCTTTCTTTATAAGCCTTGATTGAATTTGTGACAAATTGATCCGATTACCTTATCTGAGGGAAAACCTTTTATGAGTATCTCAATTTGCTTTTATAAATGCTTGATAGCATCAGTACTTGGGTAATTAAGAAAATCTTGACATAACCTGCTCCTACTTGATTTGGATGCGATAATTAAAGAAAGGATTTTCTTGATTGTTTCTCTTGAATGCTTATCATCTCCCTTTTATTAGTTGGCATGTTTTAACACTTATCTAATTATGATAGTCTTGACATAATTTGCTCCTAATTGATTTGGCTCATTTATTTATGGAAAATAATTCCTGCTTAGTTTTTCTGAATATTATCCTTCCCACTAATTATGTGATTGATTTTTCTTCAACCTTCTCTGATTTTTCTTGATTAATGATATTTCTCTAGTATAAAAAGATTGCTCCCTCTTCTCTAGAATGGACATACTGAAAATTTCTCACACTTTTGGGAGAGGACTTTTATCACTACTGTTCTCTTATTATGAAACTTCAAGATCTGGAAAAGTCGTTCACATTGTACTGTCATTTGCTTTCTGCTTTTTCTTACTGTTTCTCTTTAACCGGTTAGTATTCTATCGAAGTAATTTCCGATTCATATGCGCAACTCTTCTTATCTGGTAGTTTAAGTTCATGCTTTAAGTCATGCATGTTTTTTACTTTGAATGCCTTAAGCATTCTTTAACGGAAGTGAATAGGTACACTGCTTGACTTTGAGTGTTGTGAAGGATAACTATTGCCATGAAGGTGAACTTGCTTGATTACTGGATGTTGAAACCATATTCATCTCTTTTGACAACTTTTGAAATTCCTTTGCTTCTTAATCTCCAACTCCATTATGTGCTGGTATGTTTATTTGTTTAGATAGCATGCCTATAGGTCCCTACAACTTCTCTGTGCATGTCTGTCTGGATGTGCATGTATGTCTAGATGGGTTTGGTTTGTGGTGATATCTAAACTGGAATTAGTGATGAATACATGCTTTGGTTGTGGTCCTTTGGCTACTGGTAAGGGCTGAACTGTTTAGGCCCTTTGGTATGAGCATTGCCCAGAATCCTTGAGATTCTCGGGATCTTGACATGCCAAGGGGATGGTTCTCGTTTCGATTGGCATCATGTTTTAGAAGTTGGGCAGATGTGTTCGCGGACTGCTTTGACTTGGATAAGAATAGCAGAATTTGGAGTTTGAAATGTATTTCTGGGCTCACTAACGTTTCTGATTCATGTGTACTGATTCGTTTATATTGGCCTTGTAATAAGTATTGTATTTTAAAATGCATTTTTATAATAATAAAATATTTAGGGGACTGCTTGGGGGCAAAAATTATGTGCTAATTGCTTAAAACTTTCTTATTGTTCTCAAATAATATTTATTTTCTCACAAGCTTTTATGTCTTTTACAACTTTCATTCTTAAAATCATTGTTGCAATTCCTTTTTCTACAACTTGAGCTAGACAGTGTGTTTAAAATTTTTAACTATATAAACATTATCTCCTAACCTATAGTTAGTGGGAAAGTAAAAGAAATTATGAGGTCTAATTCTCGATTTTTAATTAAGCCGATGCGTCCCCGGGAGTACCATTCACCAAAGCTTTCAAAAAGAGAATTATTTGTATTTATATGTAAATATATTTACGTGTTTATATTCAACATCAAATCTTTCACTTGTTTTAAAATGTATTATTATTACTTTTGAACTTTAAGACCGACCTCCAATCAACTTGTTGCTAAAGTCAAATAAGTTAGATTATTAATATCGTGGCATCATTTTATAAAGCAACAAACATTTTATTTCTTTAAACGAAACAAAAAAATTTACTCTATTCAAATCTCAAAAATATTTACTCTTGTTAAATTTATTTACTCTTGATTTTTGTTTGTTTGGGGTAGCTACCACCTTTATTTTGAGACCTGTAATATTATGTAGTTTCACTTGTTCAAGTCAATTGGAATAATTGTTGGTGTAATTACTTGTTTTAAATTTTTTTGATAAACATAACTTGTTCCTCTTTATTTTACTATTTTAATTATATTCTCTCTCTTTGCTTATCTAATATTAAATATTTTTTTATGATTAATAACCTAATTTTTAAATTCGTATTAATTAAGTAAAAATCAAGTTTTTATGTTTAGCTTTCACTCCCTTGTTTTAAATAATTAACAAAATGAATTTGCTATTTAATTACTTAGTTTTTTATTTATTAGACAATAATTTACGTCTTTTTATATTATTTTATTTTTAAAATAAATGTTCTTCTATGTTTAAATCCTTTAGTTATTTAAATTCGCTTTAATTAAGGAATAATCAAGTTATTTTTATATTTTGTTTTACTCACCCGTTTTAAAATAATTAATAAGTGAACATGTTTAATCATCTTCATCACCTAGATTCGTATTTGGTAGACAATAATTTAAGCATAGTTTATTTATTTGTTCTAGAATAAAAGGTTTTTCCTTTGTTTAATCACTTAGTACATTAAATAATTTATTTGATTAATAAATAAATTAGCATGTTTAACTATTTATCACTTTTTAGATTAATAAATAGAAATTGTGTTTAATTTATTTATTTGTCTTAAAATAAAATTTTGCATGTTCATCACATAGATATTTAGCTTAATAAATATTTTGACCCTTTGTCTTCTCACGTATCTCCCCACATAATAAATAAATCCGGAAGAGATTCACATTTGTGGACCTCGAAAGGTGCTTAACACCTTCTTTTCGTGGTAATTTGAACCCTTACCCGATTCTCTGGTTGCGTAAACTTAATTTAAATTTAATCGTAGTTAGTGTAGTATGGTGCCCTAACGCGCCTTAATTCGTTAGGTGACGACTCTTCACTCTTTTAAATCCTAAAAAGAGTTGTCATGTCTAAGGCTGACCGTCGGACCGGTTTCAACCGGTACCATTCCGGTCCATTCCGGTACCGATACCGGTCCATAACGGTTCGGGCCATACCAGAATGGAATGGTATGGGTTCTACCGGGTACCGGCTCGGAATGGTATACCCATTTCGTGCCAGAAAATCGGTACCGGTTCATACCGGTAGCATTTTGATTCTGGTCCAGTCCAATCCGGTTCGATCCGGTCATCCCGGTCATTTTTTTTTTAACTTTTTTTAATATTTATCATTGTTTTATACTTTTATTCATTGCCTATCTTTTTTATTATTGTTTTATACTTTTATAGTTTTATACTTTTATTAATAATTTTTAAAAACATAAACTAATAGACTTCAAAACATAAACTTATAAATTAAAAACATAAAAAAATATAAAACTTTAAACAAACTAAAACACTTCAAATATATAACTTTAAAAAATATATAAACTTAAAACTTATAAGTTTTAACTCATAGCTTATAAATTGAAAAACTTAAAAAGATAAAAACTTTAACAAACTAATAAATTTCAAATATAATTTATATAAGTTATAAAATTTCAAAACTTAAACAACTTTTAAGTTATAAAAACTTTTAAGTTATAAGTTATCACTTGAATATCATGTTTGAAATTCGAAATGCCATTCAAAATTTAAGTTTTTTTTTTTTAAAAAAAGAAAACATTCCGGTAACCCGGTCCGGCCCATTCTGGTCCGATTTCGGTACCGGTCCATACCGATTTATACCGGAATGGGATGGGATCCAGTTTTAATACCGGTGGTACCGGTCCGGTCCGTTCCGATACCGATCACCATTCTGGTATTGGTCATACCGGTCTGTTCCGGTCCGACCATCCCATTCCGATCCGGTGAGCAACCTTAGACTCATGTCGATGGCCCGCTATTTGCGAAAAAAATGGAGCGCGACAACCATCCATATTTTGTATATATCTAGAACTATTTATTTTAAGTGGTATATATATCAAGGGCAAAATAATCCAATTTTTATACATGAAAGACCATTTTGATCATTTTCTTAAAATGTTGGCATTGCCTTTTCACCTCCAGTAGAAACTATGGTTTATGAGTGTAGTGACGGAGCTAGAATTTTTATTAAGGGAATTTGAAATATAAAAAATAAACATACGAAGAGGTCACAGAAGGTTCAACATCTACTATATATACATAAAAAATAATTTAACCATATATACATGATGTAGTTTTTCGTTGAAGGGGGTCCGACAAACCCCCTGGGTCCTTGCTAGCTCCGCCCCTGTATGAGTGTGTTTGATACGAAAGAAAATATTGAAAAGTAAGTGTATTTCTTATTTATTTTTTAGTATTAGTAAGCAAGCAATTTTTTTTATCTCAATATACTTGTATATATGGTGTGTTCGGTAAATATTTTTCAATTTTTTCATGCTCGATTGGTTGATCAAATATTTAGGAAAATATATTTTCTAGGACAACAAGCTTCTTAAAAATGAGGAAAAATGAGTTTCCTAATGAAACTTGAAAAAACAAGCTTTACTAGTGACATTCCACAATTGCTTGTCTACGACCACAAGAAAATAAATAGAAAATCCACTTATTTCTAGAAAATATTTTTCAAGAAAATCAACAACAACAATAACATACCCAGTGTATTCCCACAGCGTGGGGTCTGGGGAGGGTAGAGTGTACGCAGTCCATACCACTACCTCAGAGGTGAGGTAGAGAGGTTGTTTCCTATAGACCCCCGGCTCAAGACAAAACAGTCTAAAAATAGGCTAAAAAGGACGTAACAATGATACAGGGTAAAAATACAAGATAAAACTACAAGAGACGATAGGAAGTAATATGTAGTAACAAACAACAGACAGAAACAGAGAACTGCCACCAAATACTACCACGAGGAATCCAAGAACAAGAAACTATAAGCGTAGCCCTACGATTACTAGTCGGGACAATAAGGGAAAACACTCCTACCTACTAGCCTACACACACTTCTACCTACTACTCTTCTACCCTAATCCGCGTCCTCCACACCTTCCTATCTAGGGTCATGTCCTCGGTAAGCTGCAACTGCGCCATGTCCTGTCGAATCACCTCTCCCCAATACTTTTTCGGTCTACCTCGTCCTCTCCTGTACCCATCCATAGCCAACCTCTCACACCTCCGCACTGGAGCATCCGTGCCTCTCCTCCTCACATGTCCGAACCATCTCAACCTCGCTTCCCGCATCTTATCTTCCACCGACGCCACACCCACCTTAACTCGGATATCCTCATTCCTAATCCTATCTCTCCTAGTAAACCCGCACATCCATCGCAACATCCTCATCTCCGCCACCTTCATCTTTTGAATATGGGAGTTCTTTACTGGCCAACACTCTACTCCATACAACAAAGCTGGTCGGACCACCACTCTGTAGAATTTGCCTTTAAGTTTAGTAGGCACCTTCTTATCACACAAGACTCCAGATGCGAGCCTTCATTTCATCCACCCAACACCAATACGATGTGACATCCTCATCAATCTCTCCATTTTCCTAGATAATAGACCCAAGATACTTGAAACTCCCTTTCTTTTGGATGACCTGTGTATCCAACTTCACTTCTACGTCATCATCCTGAGTCGCCTCACTGAACTTGCACTCCATATATTCAGTCTTGTTCCTGCTCAACCGAAACCCCTTAGACTCGAGGGTCTGTCTCCAAACCTCCAACTTAGCATTAACTCCTCTGCGAGTCTAGTCCACCAAAACTACATCATCCGCAAATAACATGCACCATGGCACCTCACCTTGTATTTGCCGCGTCAATACATCCATTACCAAGGCAAATAGGAACGGGCTAAGGGTCGATCCCTGGTGCAACCCCATTAACACGGGAAAGTGCTCCGAATCTCCTCCCACAGTTCTAACGCGAGTCTTGGCCCCCTCGTACATGTCCTTAATTGATCTGGTGTACGCCACGGGTACACCTCGAGCCTCTAAGCACCTCCAAAGGACCTCCCTAGGGACTTTATCATACGCCTTTTCTAGATCGATGAACACCATGTGCAAGTCCTTCTTCCTTTCCCTGTACTGCTCCACCAGTCTTCTAAGGAGATGGATAGCTTCTGTAGTCGAGCGTCCTGGCATAAAGCCGAACTGGTTCTCTGAAATAGGCACGATCTGTCTCAACCTCAACTCCACCACCCTCTCCCAGACCTTCATAGTGTGGCTTAGCAATTTGATACCCCTATAATTGTTGCAACTCTGAATATCGCCCTTGTTCTTGTACAAAGGAATCATCGTGCTCCATCTCCAAGCTTCAGGCATCTTTGCCGTTCTGAAAATACCATCAAACAACTCGGTTAGCCACTTCACACCTGTCTCACCCGAGCTCTTCCAAAAATCAACGGGAATCTCATCTGGCCCCGTCGCCCTACCTCTTCGCATCTTACGAATCGCAACCTTAACCTCTTCAACCTTTATACGGCTACAATAATCATAGTCACGACGCCTCTCTGAGTGTGCCAAATCTCCCAGCACAAAGCTTTTGTCCCCCTCGTCATTCAAGAGTCCATGGAAGTAAGACTGCCATCTCCTCCTAATGAGTACCTCATCTACTAGTATTTTGCCATCTTCGTCCTTGATGCACTTCACTTGGTCAAGGTCCTGAGTCCTCCTCTCTCTAGCCTTTGCTAACTTATATAACTTCTTATCCCCACCTTTATCCTCTAAAGCCGCGTATAAGCTTTCAAAGGCTGCCGTTTTAGCTGCCGTTACCGCTAACTTAGCCTCCTTCCTAGCTATCTTATACGCCTCCCTATTCCTTCGCTTCTCCTCCTCATCCTTACTCTCTACCAACTTCGCATATGACCCCTTCTTAGCCTCCACCTTTCCTTTTACTTCTCCATTCCACCACCAGTCCCCTCGATGCTTGCCAGAACGACCTCTCGAGACGCCCAACACCTCTCTAGCCGTCTCCCTTATGCAACTAGCAGTCGTATCCCACATATTATCCACATCCCCACTACTCCCGCAAGCCCCCCTAGTCATCAACTTCTCCCCTATTTCCAGTGCACTGTCCATAGTCAGGCTACCCCATTTAATCCTAGGCCGGTCATCCACAATCCGCTTCTTTTTCTCCTCTTGATCTCTAAATCCATCACTAAGAGTCTATGTTGGGTCGAAAGATTCTCACTTGGGATAACCTTACAGTCTTTACAAAGACCTTTATCACCTGTCCTAAGGAGCAAAAAGTCTATCTGAGTCTTGGCCACCGAACTACGGAAGGTAACCAAGTGCTCCTCCTTCTTCGGGAAACTAGAGTTAGCTACTCTCAACCCAAAGGCTCTAGCGAAATCCAAGAGTGCGGCACCCCCTTCATTCCTATCCCCGAAACCAAAGCCTCCATGCACATCGTCATAACCCCTCGAAGATGCCCCTATGTGCCCATTGAAATCTCCTCCAATGAAAAGCTTCTCAGTATCGGGCAAACCTCCCACTACCTCGTCCAAAACCTCCCAAAAACGTTTCTTCTCCTCCTCATCCAAACCCGCTTGTGGTGCGTACGCACTAATAATGTTCAAAGTAGACCCTCCAAGGACTAACTTAATTGTCATCAACCTATCGTTGACCCTCCTAACCTCCACCACTTGCTCTCTCAACTCCTCATCCACTAGGATACCTACCCCATTCATATTCCTCACACCTCCTGAGTACCACAACTTATACCCGTCTACCTCTCGCGCCTTAGTGCCCACCCATTTAGTCTCCTGGACACACGCTATGCTAATCCTCCTCTTCCTTAGAACCTTCACTAGCTCTATGGACTTTTCGGATAAAGTCCCTATGTTCCAAGACCCTATTCTCAACCTAGATGCTCCCTTAACCCCCTTACCTCTCCTTCCCCTCGCCCCCGCCCCCGGCCCCACCCCCGACCCTGCCCCCAAACCGAGTGCGACCGATGACATGACCCTACTCGACCATCATTCACCAAAGCCACTAAAACGTGCGCTATAATCAAGGATAAACCAACTCCACCAACTACTCTATACTAAACAACTATATCACAAGAAAAGCAAAATAAGGTACAAGAGACAAGAACTACAATACCAAACACGATATAGAACCAATAATTTGCTTCCCGAATACACTACACGTCAAAATCAATATAAAATGTAAAATGTAAAAAATGTAAAAAAACTAGACAGCGAGTGTTAAAGCAATGACAGAAATGTCAACCTAAATAGGCTATCAAGAATGCGACAAAATTAAAAAATAAAAAATCCAAGCAAATGTCAACTACTGAGGACGAAAATAAAGCCTAGGGATAGAAGTCACCGGGGTCAAGCTGTGAGGAGAGAAGGACGGTCTGCTTGCTAAAGTGGTTGGATTCCGGCAAGATGAGGTGTCGAAATTGGTCGCCGGAATCTTGTTGTTCGCCGGAATCTGGTTGGTCGCCGGAATTTATGCTAGATCTGACTCGGGAAAGGAACCTGCAAGAAGAAGAAATCGAGACAAAAGAAAAAGAAAGGAAAAGAAGCAGATCTTTGCCGGAACAGATCTTGCCGGTTCGTCGGCGGTGCACACGATCGGCGGCGGAGAAGAATGATGCCGTCGACCGACGATAACCGCTAATAATGGAGTTCGAAGACTCTGAAGCAGTGGCGACTCGACGATTTGAAGGCTGACGGGGGTCGGTGCCGGCGTCGGCGATTTTGGAAAATCGATGAGAGCTATTTTTATTTTTTATTTTTTTTTTAGAAAATATTTTCCATAAAAAAATTATTTTCCTTCATAATAACACACCCATAATCTAGGCAAAGAATAGAGGTACGGGGGTAGGGGTGTGGTTGTGTGGGGGTGGTAGTTATGGGAATGAGATGTGACTTGTGAGTATGATGTGTTTGAGGGTGAAGAAAAGACAATTAATAAAATGTTGAAACTTATTTTTTCTACTTCTATTAGAGAAATCATTCTACTTATTTCTTGAAGAAAATATTTTCAAAAATTTTAACCAATCAAATATAAACCGATCACATTCAACAAAAATATTTTTATGTATCATTAATGTAACTAGATAATAAAAAATGAGCTAATATGAACCTAGGGGTGACAATTGGGCGGGTTGGGTTAAATTTGAGCGGGTCAAAATGAATCAAGACAATAAACGAGTCAAGATTCAACCCGACTCAAATTTACTTGGGTCAAAATGGGTTAGATAACGGATTAGTAACGGGTCATAATCCAACCCGTTCAATTTTTACTAAGTTTTAATTACTTTATTTGTTATTTTATAAGTTTTTGGTACCTAAATTATTTTTTTCTTTATTATAATTATATATAACATATAAAATCAAAAAAAAGTTTTTTAAAAATATTTTGACAAGATTTCTCAAAAGTCAATTTGGGTTACATATCAACCCAATTTTTAATGGGTTAAAATTGGTTGGACTGAAATTGATTGAGCTAACAAATGGGCAGGTCAATAACCAACCCAAATCTAAATGAATTAAGTCAGATTAAACTGACTGGATTTGATTTTGCCACCCCTATCCAAACCCAAGTATTCAAGTAAATATAGAAGGAAGAGATAATATTGATAAAGGTGGGCATCATTATGTGGTAATTAATTAATGTGTTTAAAAGATATTTTAGATAGTTGAAGTCAACATCTAATAAACAAGTTTGACAATTTCAACTTGCAAGTTGACTGCAACACCTATATATCTTAGCCGTGGGGAATACATCTCCCCAACTTAATGCAGCTTTTATGATCTACATTGAATTGTAGACCATTTCAACGTGATCTGTTGATGACAGCGACCATAATATCCATGATACTTCTTTCGTTTTTAAATAAGTGATTATTTAATTTTTATTTTATTTTAGATAATTAAAAAGACATTAATTAATGATGTTCTTTCAATTTTACTCTTATTTAAATAAAAAGTCTTACAAAACCAAAAAACTAACTAAAGAGTTACATTCTTTTTAAAATATTTATTAAGGTAAGTTAGTAAAAATATTTTTTATTTTTAGGAATAAGTAATTTCCTAAGAGATGTGCCCAAATTTTAAAAAAAAACCACTCAATATTTAAAAACGGGAGGAGTAATAATAATACGTAATAAGGGAATTTATTAAATTTGTCTATGTACTATTGGAAATGATTCGGTTTTGCCATTTGTTATACTTTTGGTGAATTTGTACCTTGTTGCTATAGTAAATTGTTTCATTTTCCCCTTTACCATTAATCGACCTTCAACATTACACCATGAATTCATATTTTTTTTCGAAAGAGAAGGTTCATATTTACCCTTCAACTTTTAACTGTGATTTTAAAAATACCTTATTTAAGTATTTTTAAGGAGCAATGATAAAAATGAGATAGTTTCTTAATAACGGGGTGATATTAGACCGAAGAAGTAACGAATGACAAAATTGTTCAATTTGAAATAAGGAAAAAGGCTCGAATATGCCATCAAACTATTAGAAATGTCTCATTTATGTCATCTTTCAAAATTTTGGCTCATTTTTTTTAACGGGAGAAGTAACATTTAACAAAAGAAAGAAAAAAAAAACAAAAACAAGTGGACTATTATCCCAAACAAGACACATCAGCATCATAACGTATTTTCCGGAAACTGTGTGGATGTTTGTACCTGAAAATATTTTCAGTTCAAACTCCTTCCTTTGCTTTCCTTTCCTCCATTGTAACTCACCTCTTTCTGAGAATTTCATTCTCAATTCTCAACTATCAATTCTTTCACAACAAAATTTATAATAAGCATACATTTTTGGCATTATGAAATTATTCTAGTTTTTTGTTTGTGAAATACAGAGAAAATTGATCGAGCTTGCTTTTTTTTTTTGTTGGTTAGATGAACGGTAAAATGGATATGAAAAAGCGTTTAACACGAGGCATATCAAGGCAATTCTCTACAGGTTCATTGAGGATGAGTGGGAAATTCAGTTTCAAACGACAAAATTCAATGGATCCAAGGAATAACAATATGAGATTCAGTTTTGGTAGGCAATCGTCTTTGGATCCAATACGAAGATGTCCATCATTTGAAAATGAGACAATTGCTGTGCCTGATAATTTGGATTCGACAATGCAATTGTTGTTCATGGCATGTAAAGGTGATGTGAATGGTGTGAAAGATTTGTTAGATGAAGATGTTGATGTAAATAGTATTGATTTAGATGGAAGAACTGCTTTGCATATTGCTGCCTGTGAAGGACATGTTGAAGTTGCTAAGCTTTTGTTGAGTAGGAAAGCTAATATTGATGCTCGTGATCGATGGGGAAGCACGGTAAATTTTTTGGCTCATAAACTTTCTTTACGTGATACAGTTTGAATTTCGAGTCAATTTTTGTTTTTAAATTGGGGTAAGGGAAGGGGGGACATGGGGGAGGAGATTACAAGGTGTGGGGAATCGAATTCTGACCAATAAGGTGAAAGTTTAGGTAGTCAAACAACTGAGTTACTAAGATTCCCTGATTTTGAGAGTCAATTAGTTTAATTTTGATCGTGAATTAGGCCGAAAACTTTAATTTTTTTTTGAAATAATATTTACGTATTTGGAAACTAGGTAAAAAGTACTATGAGTCACAATAATTGACAATTTGAAATATTTAAAAGATGTATGAAAAAAATATGGTTAAAGAAAGACTTGTTTGAATCTCGAAATCTGAAAAGTGTCACAGACATTGAGACGGAGGGAGTATATGTATTGATATATTGTGTTTGGTATGACTGAAAAATGTCATTGAATCTTACCTCTGAATTATGTTAAAATGATTTGTTCGCTGTTTTGTTTGATATTTTGTCCCTGATAATTGATGAAATGTAAGTACGTGTAAATATGGTGAAATCGTAATTCTAATTTTACCTAGGGAAAATATGTACGGTGGGAACCGTGGCAAAGCTAGGAATTTTAAGAAGGGTGTTCAAAACTTTAACATATATCTCAAAAGTTATTCTTGACTTATATTCACAGTATAATTTTCAACGAAAGGTGTTCAAGTGACCACCCTTGAGTGAATGTAGCTACGCGCTGGAACTAAAGTTTCAATTCTGAAGAGACTTTAGCTAAGTTTTTGGATTAACTGTGAAGATATTGTGAGTGAAAGTTGTTTGTTTGGAAAACGATTCTGCTCCGAATTTCTTCTGTAATTTGTGAAGAATCAGGCGAAGGACTAGAGAAAGAAGAAAATTTTAGTGATAGAAGATGAGAAAGAATTTACTTAGGTCTTATAGAATCGAAAAGGGTTCCAATGGATTCAAGGAGTCTAACTTGAGATCGAAAACTGCAGACTTGTGACATTTACTGTATGTATCTCTTAAATTTTCTAATTTTATTCATCTTTTTGCATTTAGGCAATACTATTTTTATGAGGGTCCAAGTGCATCCTTGAAATTCCTTATTGTTATGGCAGGCTGCAGCTGATGCGAAATACTATGGAAATAATGAAGTTTACAATATCTTAAAGGCCCGGGGGGCCAAAGTCCCGGTAAGTGGGAAGATAATTTTCTGGTTAAAGTGAGCTTTATGATATTATGGCGCTGAGTATTTGTCACGTTGCTAGAAACTCAGAAACACACCAATGACTGTAGCAAATCCTCGAGAAGTTCCAGAATATGAACTAAATCCACTGGAGCTTCAAATCCGGAAAAGGGATGGCATCTCAAAGGTAAGGTCTTTCTTTGGTTTCAAAATAAGCATTGGGATATTTCAGTTTTGAGAAATGATGAAAGCATTAAAATTCAATGTTTGCTGTATGCCCAGCGTAAACCAGCGTAAACAAAATTCAAAAGTTTAACGGTTATTGCTTTGATTTTCACTAGGAGAAGTGTACACTTTGTAGAACCTATATTCAAGGATACAAGCTTCTGGCCTGATCAAATGTTATTGATTCTGACTCATAGTGATTACTTATCAAAGAATGACTCTGGTTATCAAATGATTGAACAAGCGGGAGCATTTACTTACGATACTATGAACTAAAACTGAAATGGACGGTGCTCCGATGTTTCTACAGAAAAGATTTACTACTGCTACTATGCCTCAGTCTATATCTATCCATAACTAGGAGATCATCTTACTACATATTTATCTGAAATCAGTTTTAGTTCTCCTCTTGAACTTGTGATGGTTTCAGTGAGTAATTTGTCCTAACTCTAAAAATTTAGGTATACTTCTAAATTTTCAGCTTGCGGAATTGGTGAAACTTCTTAGTTCAATTATGTAGTCAACTGTCATTCAACGTTCCTACCTTAAATTTCTAACTTTTGCACACTTTTGAACATTTTATTTCCTGCTTTGCTTCCTGAAGAGAGCTATGAGACATCTACACTGACTTGCCTCTCCTCATGCCATTTGTGCTTCATTCTGCATAGCTAATTTTTCAATCTTCTCTTAACAACTTTGCTGCAACTCCTTTGCCTTTCAACAGGGTTCGTATCAAGTTGCTAAATGGAATGGGACAAAAGTTTCTGTCAAGATACTTGACAAGGATAGTTATGCAGACCCCGAAACTATGTATGTTGTCAATTTATTTTCTGTTGATCTCCTGATTCACGACCATAAGGCACATTTTTCTGTTATTGGATTCGGAAATATGCTTACCAAAGGGACATGCATAATTTGAACTTCAGCTAGTAATCATGTTGCCTGATTCTCTATGACTAACAAAGCTTTGTCATGATACATTAATCTGGATATTAAATTAGTTGTGCAGCTTTGGTGGATGATTTATGCAGCTTAGGTTGGCTTGTCAGATGTTGGAACCATTACTTTCTTTACTTTCACTTGGGGGACATTTCATGTATCCCTTGTGTACTTGTTTTCTTGTTATGTAGGTGATGCCCAGGCTGTTTATATTAATTTTTGAGGCTCATCGTTAGAAGGAATCAGTCTGAGGAAACTAGGAAAAGTTTCCTAGCGTTAGTTAACAAGTAATTTCCCGACAAAAGAAATCAGGACATATTTGGTGTGCTTTCGTGTTTGATTAAGCAGGATGTTCCACTAAGTTGCGTTCTGTTATATTACAGTCTTGTGAGCAGCTTGATCACATCATTATGTGTGCTTACATCCAACACTGACCTTTATTTACAGATGGATAGATAGTTCTTGTGTTTTTTACACAAGGTAAATTGCGAACATGGTATTGAGATGGCTATATAAGGTACTTTTATAAAGTTACTCATAAGAAAACCAAATCCCTAAGCAGCTGGAAGTACATTTCTCAAAAATATTGTAGTGCATTTCCTTCTGATCATCGGGTCAGACTGCTCCATGTAATAGCATCTTTATCGGATGAATCTGATCCTTTGAGCATGTAAGTGGATAGAAAGATGAACTTATGCATCTTAAAAGGAAATTCAGCCTTGTAGATAAAATGCTCTTTATATTCATATGTTTCCAAGATGCTGGCAGATTGAGTTGATGGATCTGGATCTTTGATTTGTAATAATATGGAATAAGTTGAGGATCACACCTGGTCCTTCTGTGGGCCTTTTTGTTAGGCATTTTTGGCAATTCATACTAACATTTCTCTGAAACCAGAATTTTTGAATGCACAATTGCATAAGCTTCTTTGTAATTTTCTACTCTCTAGTTAAGGAGACCGGGATTCCTCTACCTTGGTTTGTCGCATAATGCATAAGTCGATGCTCTCATCTGTTGTTTGTGGTAGCCTCCTTGTGCAGTTTACCTTGTTTCATCTTAACCTTTCTCTGAAATCCAAACTTAGGATGCATAAAGCCCAGCTTCTTTTCAGGGTTCTTCAAAAGAAAAAGTGATAGCTCTATCCTTTTTCTGGTGCCTTTCTGAATCAAGAAAAACTTATAATATTCACTCTTGTGCGATTGCCACAAATTTTCGTGCAGACATTGAAATGATTCAGGGGAGATGCTTTATTGCCAAGTGCCTTGATTCACGAGAGGACAGAACTTTAGTTTCACCTTAACATTATTAGATCTTTTAGATTGTCTTCTGAAGTGTATCTTGGTCTAAATGATTGATGAGAACTCTTGGTAAGTGGGGAGATTATTTTAAGGTTGAGATCGCACTGCTTATAGCTGCAGTCTTGCACATAGTTCACATTTTTCTCCTAGAAGAACCAATTTTTTGTTTTTATGTTCTTTTGGTTTAATTCTCATTTGAACAAATTATTTTCAAGTTGTTATTTAGGATTGTCAATTCTTATTGTTATGTTAAGATCACCTTAATTCCATTTCCTTCACATGCAGAAATGCTTTCAAGCATGAATTAACTTTGTTGGAAAGAGTACGGCATCCTAATGTGGTTCAGTTTGTTGGAGCTGTTACACAAAATATACCAATGATGATAGTAATAGAGTATCATCCAAGTGTAAGCTCTCTCTATTTCTCTATCTCACACTGCTCCCCACAAAATCCCTTCTTCACTCTATCCACCTACACACTATATTGTCAATATTGTATGTTATTATGCATACATTAATACTGAGAAACCCTTCGGGGCAGCTCAGGTGGTTTGGCTTGGGACTTCCATAATGGAGGTCTCAAGTGCGAAACCCCTTGCCTGCGATAGCAGGGGGTTGGCCTTCTAGGTCAAGCTCGTCGCACAGGGTTTGCCTAGTGCGGTTTACCTCTTTTGTATGATTTGCAAGCTATCACACAGGAGCGGGGTTTACCTTCTGCGCACCCAAAGGGTAGCGGCTACGGGTTCCCTTGTCAAGAAAAAGAAATTAATATTGAGAAATATTCGATCGGCTCTTACATCAAGAGTACATTCAATTTTGTGCTGTGAATTCTCTCCTGGTGTATTTTCAATCTTATCGATTTTATGCACTCTACTTCTTGTTTCTTGGCTTAGCTTTCCAATGCATATTGCGTTCATGTATTTTTGACTTTTCAGGGTGACCTGGGTAGCTATCTTCAGAAGAAGGGACGTCTATCTCCTTCTAAGGTTCTAAGATTTGCTCTGGATATTGCCAGGCACGTCTGATCTCTTTCATGCGTATTGAAAAAAAATCTCTCTATTAGTACATCTGAGATCTTTTATTTTTATGAGGATGTGATGTTCTAATTTCTTTGGTTGCATCCTGTTTCTGTCGTATGATCTTATTTTCAGGGGCATGAATTATCTTCATGAATGTAAACCGGACCCAATCATCCATTGTCTTTTAATGCCAAAGTAAGAAAACTAAATGCTTTATGATTCTCATGTATTAGATGACTATTTTCAGTGTACTCGTCACATATCTACTTCTTTTAATGTTTGTAATTTTTGTAAGGTGCCAGAAATATTTTGCTGGACAATGGTGGTCTATTGAAAGTTACAGGATTTGGTTTGATTAGATTGTCAAACATTTCACCTGACAAAGCAAAGTCGCTGCAACCTCAAGCCATTGACCGTGCAAGTAAATATTTAAATTTGAGCACATATAGTTAAATTACAATAGTCCTTATAAAAGGCAGAAAACGAGCCGTCTAGTTTGTACTAGTGTCCACTTTAAAAAATTCGGGTGATGGACTTAAATGTATTCTGATTTCATGACAGGAGGAGTTGTAACTACAATAACTGTTGCCTACTGCATTCTCTTTCTTGTTACTTGCAGGTACCTATATAGCACCTGAGATTTATAAAGACGAAATATTTGATAGAAGTGTGGACGTATATGCTTTTGGAGTTTTACTATACGAGGTACAGATTCAATTTCAAATAATTTAGCTTATGGCTTCCTTCGTTTTGCTACATAATCTTGTAGCTAATTTGAGTCTTCCTCAAATATTCTAGAGCTCTTATCTTACGATGTAGTTTACTGTTGAATTTTGGTTAACTTTGTTGGGTTTAGATGATGGAAGGATCGCCACCTTTTCATCCCAAGTCACCTGAAGAGGCTACTGGATTGATGTGCAAAGATGGTAAAAGACCATCATTCAAGTCAAAATCTAAGTATCCGCCAGACCTTAGAGAGTAAGCCCAGCTATTCATTTTTATTTTCAATACTTGGACGCAATCTGGTCTTTTGTAGTTCGTATGCAGTTATAGAGTAGCAACCTCACGTACTAAAATATAAGAGATGTTCCATTTCATACTCCTAATCGTTCTAATGGATATGACTTATTTGTGAAAGGATTGAGAAAGGGATTTATGTTTGCTGTTTTGTTTTACAGAAGTAACGTGTGGTTTCTTTGGCTTCTGCTATCTGGCTGCTTAGTCCAATATTATGTGTTGTCGTTTGACTTAAAACTTGCATCTCCGATTTGACGTTCTTTTCCTACCAGAGCTCATTGGAGATCTCGGACATTTCTAAGTGGACGATGATTTATTTTCCTGTGTCCATCCATCTGATGATAAAATATCCAACTTTACAGTGTGCATTACCTTATTTTTGATTTCCTTATATTTTACCAATCTTAAAAAATATAACAAAACGATTTTGCACAATCAGACCCTCTTTCCCCCGCCATCATCTGGCAAGGCTCTATCTCTCTTAATACTTTTGTTGATGTATTTATTTTAGGATAAGTTCAGCGGCGATTTTCATGTTTCTTTTACAAAATTTGCTGAATGTCTAGGTTGATTGAAGAATGTTGGCATCCGGATTCTTTTATACGGCCAACATTTTCGGAGATCATTGTGCGCATGAATAAAATTGTTGCAAACTGCTCAAAACACGGATGGTTGAAAGATACTCTAAAGCTTCCCTGGTAATGCTTCCACTGCACTATTTTGCATATTGTGGATCCTTTTTCAGTTGTTTACAATATTCAAAGGTCCTTGGACCAAGAAGAAAAGATTCAGCACAATAGATAACTTCTGCAAGAACTGAAATTGCTTCCACACGGTGTTTCAAGCATTAGAATTTTTACGTTCTCACAGTAATTTTCATTTAATTGTAACAACATATCCATGTGCCAAGCATAGCTGACTTTAGTGGCGACAACTGAACTATGTAACTAGCTTATGAAGCTGTAGATCAAAGTAGCTTTTTTACTTTCAAGAAACCCGACAAAATAACGTCTGTTTTGCTGATGATCTAAAAGTTTAAGATGTTAGAGAGAACACACTTATATTTCCTTGATTATGTCCCCAACACTCCCTGTCACATGCTGCCCTGATTCTTCTTCATAGGCCAAGCTGTAGATTTTATTTTTTTTGATAATGGATGACGGTAAGACTCGAAACAAGGACCTCTGTCTGCTCTTGACAGCTTATAGCTTAGAAAGATTCAGCAATAGTTGTGCGGAAGAAATCTAGCAAACTAGAGGGAGGAGATAGGAGGCTTTGATCATTCACTCAGAATTTCCTTAATCCCAACACTCTCATCTAAGTCCGCTACTTAGATCTAACTCCCAACCTCAAGAAATATGTAGTAACATCCATATTTATAATACTACAAAACCTGCTTTGACTAGAAACTAGAAATCCTATTTCTATATTATTTTGATTATAAATTCTATTTAGACATGAACTAAAGAAAGTAACATGTACCAAATTCAAATTAATTTAGTATTAATAATCTTAGTATAATTCCACTTGCCTCCCTTAAACCAAGTTCTTGCATGTCTTACATAATATAAGGTTTTGTACAAGTCAAGTACCTTAGACTCTCCGCTAATTTCCTAAAATATGTACCATCAACAAAGTCGCCGGTTCCGTGCTTAGTCAATTTCAATTTCTCATCAATAGGGGGTCAATTTAAATCTCTTCAAAATATCATCAGCATATTTTTGTTCTGCTTGGTATCCTTTAACAACTAGGCTTGCCTTAAAGCAATCTTCTTCTCCGGGTGATTTGTATTTGGTCTTGTCATTTCTTTGACCCCATTTGACCTTTTTGTAGGTGGTAAGAGTAGTATCGTTAGAAAACAATTTGTTGTGCTCTCAACACATACAATCTCGGACAATGGTTCGAAATTGATTGCACCTTCACTTTCTTGTAAAACACCAATCTCTTTTGGAAAGGCACAAAGCATCCATTTTAGTTATCCCACGAATTATTGACAAACCAATTTGGATATTTTTTGAGTTCTGTTTGCATTCACTGACATCTATACCATGACAAAATTACCTCTAGCTTCGCTTCTTTAATTTATCCTCCACCTCTGAATTCTGCACCCTTTGATTATTTGATGTTCTCTTTTTCTTTAAGTTGATCATCATTTGCTTGCAATGCCTCCACTATCTCATTTGTCTGTTGATTCAAGGACATTTCATGTGTCACCAATTTACCTTCTAGATCATCTAGTCTCAAGGTGCTAAGATAGACTTAAGCACTGTCTTCTTGGTGTGGAACTTTATACCTTAGATACTGCAATATCCTTTCAACAACTTTGTCTTGTTTCAATACGTTTTGGATCCCAAAAAATATGAAGGATCCAAAATTTCTTATAGGATATCACAGAGGCTGTGAAACCAGTTTGAAAGATCTGATACCAAGTTAAAGTTTGTGATCATCTCATCAAAAAATTTAAGCTGTTAGTGAGTACACATTTACTTTTTAAATCATCTAACTTTATCAAACCAATCACCCTATCACATATCAAGTGTACTAGTCCTGCATAGAAGTTGTGCCAAAATTAAATGTTGGCTGAACAACTTCAAACTTCATGTTTAGCTCACTTTTTTCACATTCTTCTTGTTTATATTTCTTTTTCAATTCTTTAGCGAGTGCATTACCTTGTGACAAGACAATAAAAGCAGATGACAAGTTTGATTTTTCATCATAGAGACCATACCTTAGATGAATTTCTTGGTGCAGGTTATAGAGTGCAGCAAACTACATTGACCTTGGACAAAGCTAAGATCCCGGAGAAGAACATTGACACAAGAGTCTTGTGACTATTCGATATAATATGGATGTGTGGCAGATTATGATATCATACTAAGCCTTATGCTGTCTTTGCAAGAATCATCGATCGTGTTGTTGGACCAAATAAAGGAAGAAAGAAGGGAGTGAGTGTGTGGGTAAGAATTAAAACTTCAGGCCCAATGCTACTCTAGTTTTGAGTTAAGCTGGAACTCTGATTTTATCAGCAGTCTCTTTGAGCTTCTTTCTTTGTCTATTTATAAGCTTTCACTAGACCAAACTTGTATCTTGTTGTATAAGGAAAGAGGAAGGATAATATACGTTATTTTTCTTGTTCGATTTGTTAAACGAACTATCGAGAATTCATTCTGCAACTACTGTATAAATGTATCCCCTTATCGCCTTTTTGCGTTCATCTGTGTTATTTTCTGCACTTCTGCTACTTGCGTATAGAAAGTGAGCAATTACTGATCTGGCTTGTACCATTTTGTTTGATTTTTCTTAACTTATGCTTTCCTTCACTTTAAAATCCAGAATATCAGTTCCTTAGGATGAAGCTATGTTGCTCGGACTCTTCAAAAATATCATCGGGTGCGTGTCAGATCCCTAGTGCTTTTTTGGAGGATCGGACACGTGTGCGGCAACATTTTTGGAGAGTCCGAGCAACTTAGGGATGAAGTACAACCTGAATAAGTCATATAACCAGACCAATACAATATGAATCATCAATGAGTATATCTCTATCATGTTAAAGGATGGCTCTAAGTGGAAGGGCTAAACAACCATTAGCAGTCAGCAGCCAGTGAATTGAAAAAAATGCAAAAAAAAAAAAGCAACATCTAGTAATTTGAACTATTTTTCCCAATCCAGAAGTTATGTTTCTTTTTGGGGAATTCAAAAAATTTTAGTGAGAATCGCATATAAGTACAACTCACACGCATACATTGCAATAGAATGATCCAGTTTTAACTTTGTAAATATGTAGCCCAAAAGCAATATGCTTGGGTCCAAAAAGAGGAGCATTTTCTGTTTTTCTTTTATTTTATAGATATTCAAGAGCAAAAATTGGATGAATTTTCATTCTTTTTCCCTTAGTTTGTATACGTCGTCACAGGAGCGTATCTAGGTGGGGTCATCGGGTTCACGTGAACTCATGCTCCCATCCTAAATCATATATATTTTTCTAAAAATATTTAAATCTAGATGTGTGAATCCATGCTTGAAATCTCTATATATATATAAAAAAAAGAGTTTTCAACCCGGTGATGTGGCGCTCGCTCTCTAAGGGCTGGATTCACATTTTTCTTTTTTCTCCTTTTTTGACATTTTTCTCTTTATTTATTTATCTATTTATTTTATTTTTAATAGTTCAATAAATTTTTAAAATCAATTAATCAACTTTTCACCTCCCACTATAATTATCTTCTTTATTAGATGTCTCAAATACTTAAACTTAATTTGCATATCAAATTTATTAGCCAATTTGTAACCTCCCTCTCTTAATTATTTTTCTTATGGATCATGTTTTATTTTTTTGTTTAACCTCTTATAAAAGCTTCTGATTTTTCACTTTTCCTTTCCAGGTAAATCTCATTTTCTTTTAGAAGGCCTTTGTCTTTTACTCTTCCTCCTCCTACTCACCATTTTTTAAATTTATTCCAAGTTTTTTGTTTGCATTTTTTATTTTTGTTATTTTTTGTGCACTAGATGAATTTCACATCTTTTATTTCATATGATTTTGGTTTTTTAATTTTACAGAAGCCATCGGACGAATGCACCTTGGTCATTCTGATTAATTCTCGAAAGGTATAAAAATCAATTGTATGTATTTGAAAATTTATTTGATTTAATTGTTTTATGTCCTATTTTTTCTGTAAATCGAGTGACAGATTATCATAGAAATTTTCTAAAAAAATTTCATTTGGTGTAATGTATTAAAAAAATTGACACTTCGATTGGCGCTGATCTTCATGGCTTTGTTGTCTGTTGTACTAATTTTTTTTCTCTTTGTTACATCTTCTTCTTTTTTTGTAGATTTTCTTTTTGTTGGACATATAATGTTTAAAAATTGGACATATAATTTTTTTATTTACTTATTATTATTATCCAAAAATAAGTGTGTCAATTACTACTCTTTCCACTCATTTCTATCTTTTACTGTAAAAAATTTAATTTCTCAAAATTTACTACTACATTTATTTCTATTTTTTATTGTAAAATATCACCTTTCATTTCCTTCACGAAGAATAAAAATATATTAAAATGGAGTAGTCTATTGAGATATCATTTCAAGTAGCATTTAAATCAAAAAATATTTCTACAAAAATATGCTTCCTGAAAATTTGCACAGGTCCGTCGCCTACAACTTTAACAATTTCTATTACCATGAAATTTTCAAATTCTTAAATTGTTTATCATGAGTACACATATCCTATACTAATACACTTACTAACATTTAGCTTTCTATTCAATTTAATGAATGTATTGATATTGTTTAGGTAATTTCGATTGGAGAATACATTTTCTCTAAAAGAGTAATGGATGAAGGTGCAACTTTTAAATTGTTTTAAAAAAGGTATGATTTTGAAATATTGTATTTAATTTTTGTTATGGTTTATTGTATTTGTATTGTATCCATTTTTCTCAATTATTTTATTTTAAAAAAATATTTTATAACTCAAATTATTCATCTTCTATATAAATTCTACTTTAATTTGTATTAATAATATCCTTTTAATTAGTAATATCTCCCAAGCCTTTTGTGTTCATAACTTTAATTGTTTTTATATATTTTTTATTTATTGTGTTTAGTGATGTAAATTAGAAAGACAACTTATTGAATTTATGAAAATCAATTATATTTGGAGCGGTATTTCAATATGCAAACTTGGTGAATTTGGAGGAAAGAAACAACAAATATTTAGAGTACATAATTTTTAATTCTAATAAATTTATTAAATATTTGATTTGTGTTATGAAAATGAAGAGTTATACGTTATGAAGATTTACTATATAATAACTTGTGGCTATTGAATCGTCCATGGAAGTCTCAAAGCTCAACGACAAAAATTCCATCAGAAAAATGAAAGAAGACAATTATTGAAAGTAAGAAGATTTCTTAAATGTGCTGCTTCATGACAATTAGTTTAAATATGATTATCACATAATTAACAACTTATTATGATATTAAAGTGTTTCAACATTTCAAACATCATATTGAAAAACGTCTCTTTCAGTTCCAATTTATTTGCCCATTAATTTAGACTATTTACTTGCCTATTACTCACTAATTACTCCTTCATATATATGTGCATCCATTCTAAACCAATTCAATAATAAAGAGTAATTCAAAAATCAAGTAAAGCTTCAGAGAAAGAAAAATACCATATTAAGAAGATCATAATCAAACGGATGAATCATCAAGTCGGTAATTAGTCACGAAAAAGAATATTAAATAGATCAAAAATCGATAAGTTCAAGAATTTTACTTTTCAATGATATGTATAATATTTTTTGTTTTGAATTAATATAATATGTACTCTGATAATTTGTTTTAATCATAGTAGTAAAAATATTATTGACATTTTAAATAATAAAAAATCTATAAATAAGTACTTACACCGCGCGAAGCTCGGATAAGAAGGAGAGTTTTCAACTCGATGACGTGTTCTCTAAGGGTTGGACTTCTATTTATCTTTTTTGTGATTTTTTTGGTCTTTTTTCTAATTTTAAAAGACATAAAATTTCATCTTAAAATTATATAAAATATTAAATATAATCATATTTAATTTCTCTCATCACCAATGTTATTAATTTCATCATTAATGTTACTTATTTCATTTCCTTTCTTTATTGTTCTTTTTTTTTACAACCATTATTCAGTAATTGTCTTAGAATTACCAGGTGTCTTTTCATTTCCTCCCACTACTGCCATTATCACATTAAAAATAATCAAAAACCTAAAGAGAAATAAATAGTTGGGAGATCAAGAGTCTCTCTTCCACATATATATATATATATAAGATCCATATGAAGGGCAACAACATTTAATATCCAGTAGAGGATAATAAAAAAATTCAAGAATTAATTTGATCATTTTCGCTGGGTGGATGGAGTAAAAAGAAACTTAATTACCATGCATCAGAAAGCTAATATGCAAGGAATTTGCACTAAGTCATCAATCAAAATAGTTGAACAACACAAACTTTGTATGTTATTTTTCAAATTTTATTTTTTCCTTCTCCACCTTTTGATTTTATAGAGAATGTATGAAGTATGAAGTCTTAGTTCTAAAATGATAGAAAAAGTTAACAATAGAAAGAAAATTATTTATGAAATTTTACAGAAAATTAGAATGTAATTAAGAAGATTTCAAATTCTAATTAAGAAGAAAATTAGAATGTTATTTTGCTGCAAGGTCAATATTTTCTTTCCTTCACTAAAGAAAGGAAAGAAATAAATTGAGGGGGAAAATGGGCAAGTATTGAAAATTAGGAAATTGTTTCCATCAATTACGGAACATATACATAACTGTTTGTTGTTTTTATTTTTACCCTTTTCATTTATTTAATTTTTATTTTTTGTCTTTTTTCATTTGCTTATAATTTTTATTTGAGTTGAGAGAATGAAAATGATGTTAATATTTTAACATAATTATGCATAATTCATATTAAAAATCCAAATACTGTTAATGCTTTAGAGGAAGAACTTCTTTTAAAAAAGAATTGGTGACATCTTAGGTTTGCATTCCTAATATTATTTATTACTATATTTTTTTAAATCTTTTTCATAATTTTTTTAATTTTTTCGTCTTTTAAATTCAACAATGCATATATAATTTGAAGAGTTGTTTGATATTAACTTGAAATGTTTCACATATATACTTTATTAATGGAATAGAAATTTATAGTGGAACATTCTTTTCATAGAATTCTTCGAGAGAGAAAGGTGATGCATGGGAGCCTTTCCAAGGCTATTCGAGTATTTTTTTTATTAGTGTTGTTGTTCTTTTCTCCGTTACTAAAGTTAATTTTGTATTTTTATCATCTATTTTTTTTTCTCTTTCTAATTCTTAGAATTAAGTCTTCCGTAACATATGTCTTCTTTATGTTATTGAATCTTATATATTATTAAAGAATAATAAAAAGATGGTAGAATGAATATTAATTAAAATTATTAATTTTTTTACATAATTATGACATTATTATCCAATCAAATATTGATATATATATATATCTATCATAGCTTCGTGAAATGTGACACATTTATAGACTAAGAAAAGCTGCTTTATCTTTTTTTTTTTTTTTTTTTTTTAAATCTTCATTGTTGATTTATCTCCCCTCCTCCAATAATAATTTATTTATTATTGTAATAAAGAAGACAATAAAAAATTGTGAAGGACAATGAAGAGTCATGGTAATTACGTGAGAAAAACAAAGAGTTACTATATATATATCTTCACAAGATCCAAAAAGAACATTCAATGAATTGTGTACTCCATATCTTCACAAGGTTTCACGTGTATGAATAACACATAGTCTTGCCAACATTCTGAATTACTTCCTCCGGTTTTTTTAGTTATCACATTTCATTTTTCGAAAGTTAATATGACTAATTTTAAAACTAAATTAAATTAGATTAATTTAATATTTTAAAAATTTAAATATTCTAAAACTATACGAAAAGTACTATAAATTGTAAAAAAATTTATATTAATATGATAAAAAATTATATTTTAAAATATTGATCAAAATTCATATTATTTGACTTTTAAAAAGGAAACTATGACAACTAAAAAAAAGAAGGGATTAACTTTTTTTTCTTTCACCCTGTCCTATAGTGAATTATAATATGTTTTTTCTCAACAAAATCACATTATAGTTATTAATTTTATTACAATTATTCAAAATTTCTTTCACTTTAAGAATTTAAAAAAAAAACACTAATTGATTGATTTATACAAAATGACTTTTCATAAATTAATTAGCTTATTCATAAAAGTTTGAAATGTCACAACTTGTAATATATACGATGCTTGAAGTATGAAAATTGCACTAGAAAAATTGAAAGTCATTTGACATATTTATATTAATTTTATAAGTTTGAAATATGAAATCTTTTTATCTTAATTAAATTTATATGACTGTCATTTTTAAAATTTAATGAAGTATCATTCGAACGCGCGAAGCATGAATAATTTTAATCTTATTCAGCCCACGTAATAAGAATTGAATTTTGTTTGCAATAAAATAATTAATTTAAAACTGAAAAAATTACATCACTCATTATATGAAAAGTTGAATTGTATATCATCTTAAATGCTTTTATAAACATGATTCTTTTTGCCATTTTTTCTCTTTTATTCCCTTTGTCACATAGAGTACACTTTTCGATATAATTTTATATATACATGCATCACATATAATTACAGAATTTGAAAAGATTATTCATTAATAAATTTTAAATATCTTTATATAAACAGAAATGCCATGGGCATTCACCATCTCCCTTTTTCACATATTAACTTCAAACTTTGTGTAATATGCATTAGCAAAAAGAGATCAATATAGAGATGAATGAAGTTAGAAAATTAATTTTAACCATCTAAGTTATTTGTAATTTCAATAAATCAACACCATATCATATTAGTTCTTCATTCATTTTCTAAGTCATCAAACATTGATTGCATGAACATAACAAAAAAAAAATTGGTGAAAAAATTAAAATATTATATCACAGAATGAAGCAGACAGAAGGAAAAAAAGTGTGAAAAGAAGTTTTGATTGAAAGCTACATCTAATTTATTTTTTGCAACATGAAATCTTGTGTCATTGTAATTTTTTGTCATTTCATTGCTTCTTTCATTTTTAATTGGAACACTTCTAATTTATATGAAATAATGATGCAATTATTTTCAGAAAAAATAGATTTGAAAAGTTGCATAAAATTAGGAGGAGATCAAACAAGAATATAAGCATAAAAGGGTAATATGTGGAGTAATAGGAGCAAAAGAAAAATCAAACAAAATGAAAAAGAAAATACAAGGAGAAAAATTGTAAGAAAAGAAAGAGAAGATTTTATATACCCGAAATTGTAATTTAATTTAAATTTATATTTCATATAATTTATTTCATATATAGAGTTGACTAAAATAAGAGATTTCAGTTATTTTATTTACATATATCCTTTCTGTTTTACTACCTCATGTTTTATTTAATTGATTTTAAATAAGAAAAAAGTTATACTAATAATTAAATAAAAAAAATTAAATATACAAATAAAATATTATAGGTCAAAAATACACAAAGATGTATTTGTATATGCAAATACATTTATAGAAAGTGAAAATACTTTTGTATTTGAAGTGGAAATATGACAAATATCCCTTCCATAATATAATTAAAATAATTTCAAACGGATAATCATTATATTTCATCAAAAAATTTGCACGCAAAAAAATATTTTTATAACCGCGCGAAGCGCGATCAAATACATTAGTATTATATAATGCGAGGATGATTGGGGGCACCTCTTTAAATAAGGTTAAAAATTTAAATCTTATATCTATATTTTTTTATTCTTTCTAAAATTGGGTAACCTTTCTAAATGGTTATTGGTAACACGTTTTGTGTTTTAATTATTTTTTCCTTCAATCTCTCAAAATTTTCAAGTCTTGTCACATTGGAAATTTCAATTTCTTTTATCATTGTAAAATTTTATATAATTAAATCAAATATGTATATTAAAACTAGTAGTAGTGGATGATATAACATATAGTCAATGAGTTCAATAGATCTCCATACCTTCGACACGAAATATAGCTATATATTAAAAAAAATACTTACTATTTTAAAAGATAAGAATTAATTTTGACCCTATAATTTTAAAAGTTTAACGGGTTCAATGATAAGAACTTAACAGTCAAATTTTTGCTATAATGCACTCATTCTCTCAAAATTCTGGATATGCCTCGATCGACAAGATAAAAAGGTATGGCAGGAAAATAAGGCCCGGTCCCTCAAAAGAACTCTCGGCGATAGCAAAAATGTCTCGAGACCACATTCAGTTAAATCCCAAGAGGTTTAGTGAGTTGTTAGACAAAAGTATTTGAATATCGAAGGATGCACGCTACACTCTTTTTCCTTTGATCAATTTTTGTCCCAATCAGATTTTTTGGCAAGATTTTTAACGAAGTAGTAACAAACGCATTACGAGGTCAACTGGCATTAGTCATTATTATGTGGTTTGGTCAAAAAATATAATTGCACTAAGAAAAGAATTTTGAATCTGAAACAGTGCTAAAAATACAATTGCACTAGGAAATCACGTAAAAAATAAAGACAAAATCAAAACCTCAATGCCAAAAAATACAATCCCGCAAAGAAAAGAATTTTAAACCCGATCAGTGCTAAAGAAATACAATTTCACTAGGGACTTGCGTAAAAAAACAAAAAAATTGAAATCACTTCGAACAAAGAACTCAGGGCTAATTAATGAAATCAAAAGAAGCCACAACTTCTCCACAAAAAAAATGTTATATATAATCATAATAAAAAAATATACGTATATAATTTTATTAGATTCTAAAAAAATACAAAAGAACAAACAAAGATATTAAAATTTATTCCATAAATTATTTTTCAAGACTTAAGATTAAACAATCATTTAATATGGGTATCCCTTGTCCCATAAGGGAGTGGCTCCGCTTCATTATCTTTTGCTCAAGTAATTATCAATACACCTTTCGATAGTTGCTATGTGTTCTTATATACTTTAAAAGTTAGATTTATTTTAAATATTTTCTCTATATTATTAATATTAATTAAATCTCTATCATTGATAAGACTTAAAAGAGAAAAAATATTTAAAATACCTAAACAGTCCAAGCAAAGAGTTTATAACTTTTTTTTCTCTTAGTATATTTTTGTCACTTACTTTATTGTTAGACGTAATATTTTATTTTTTTAAATCACATTAAAAATGAATACAATATTTTATAATTTAAATCTTCAACTAAGCAAAATCATACTAATTTCGATATATTTTTCTACTGCATATTAGTTTACTTAATTATTTTCATTTTCTGGACCAAGAAAAATTATTATTATTATAATTATTATTATTTAAAATTTTGAGGTTAATTTTCATTCTTTTGTATTTGATTTTTACCATGTGATTATTTATTCATGTCATAACGTCATTTGATATGTAAATAATTATTAATCTGAGATCAAGTTGTAGGGGAATAAACAAATATTATAAATTGAATAAAATAAAAAAGTAAAACATGATGTGCTTTTATGTATTACTTAAAGTAATTATTGTAGAGAAAATAAATTTAGAATAGATCCTAACCATTAAAATATGTAAGGCCACATGGCAATTATCTAAGACTGTATTGATGATTACTTGAACAAAAACTAATGGAGTGGAGCCGCTCCCGTCCCGCGTAAAATACTTATATTAAATATTATTTCTTTAAGAACACGAAGTGCAAAATTCAAACTGAACATGAACAAAGAAAGTAATGACTTTGTAGATAAACTACTGTAACTTATAGCCAAATAACTAAAAGAATAACTACATAAACCTTCTTCAAGTATGATTTTCATTTAATTTAATTATCTTTTTTGTGGTTATGTTTACCTCTCTTATTTTAATTTATACAAAAAGAAATAATTATATAAATCCGGAGTGGTTATGCTTATTTCTCCTATTTTAATAGTGCAGAAAAGAATAATTATATAAACCCGGAGTGGTTATGCTTATCTTCATTGATCAAATCACTATTTGTTTGTTTTATATCTTCAGATAGTGATGACAAATGAACACATTGGGTTGAATTTGGACCAATTAAAAATTGGTTGAATAAAATCGGAATGAATTTCAACCCACTCATATTTTACGCGGGTTAAAAATATATTAAACGAAAATTTACATAGATATGCTATATTAAGAAAATATTTATCATTTGTAGCAATAATAATTTTTTTCACTGAACACTTATAATATATTTATAATACAGTTTTAATACATATTGCAGAGAACAATTTATAAAACACATATAATACAAGTTTTATTCATGGATAATAAATTTATCACAAACTTTAATACACTTATGATACATTGTGCCAATTTCTCACCAAACAAAAATAATACATTTTAAAACACTTATAATACATCTATATTGCATGTATAATTCACTTTTAATACATAGTGCAGATTTATCATAGTATTACTATATATAATTGCTATAGATGGTAATAAATAAAAAATATCGCTAAAAATAATAATTATTTATTAAAAAGTACTCACCCAAATAATTTTTCCTTATATAAATGTAATTTTATTTAAAGTGTAATATCTTAGAAATTTTCCTCCTGCTCAAATTATTTTGTAACATAACATTTTAATTGGATTGGTATACTCTTCATCATTAAACTTATTCAAATTTGACATTAATATTTTTTTTTTCATAGAGAAATTTTCTTAAAATATGGAAAATACAAAACGATTCAAATTTTAATAGACCTATTTATCAAAAGATAAGTGGTGAAAACACCTCTGAACTATACACGAATTATTACTTTAGTCTCCAAACTACTCCTAGCAATTAAAACACCCCCAAACTTGACTAAACAAGCTTAAAAACACCTCGAACTATACGTGAATTATTACTCTAGTCCCCAAACTACTCCTAGCAATTAAAACACCCTTAAACTTGACTAAACGAACTTAAAAAACCCTGATTTGCCAGATCTAATAAACATATTTACACTCCAGCATGGTTAATTCGTAAATCTGATTTATGGTTGCGTTAGATTTTACAATTCATAGATATGTGTTAAGGTTCCATTGCCGATGTTTACTACTAGAATTAATCATGTTTTTGCTCCTTTTCATTGTATTTTCAGTCGTCTTCTTCATTGTGATTAATTAGTAGAAGATGACTATTGAGTAAAAGCTTGGGGTTTAAAATGTTTTAATGAATGAAACTATAAATAGGTAAGAAGATGGGGTTTTAGCAGTTGGAGTGGATTTAAAATTAATGAAAAATATTAAATATGAGGCTTTTTAATATTGGCTGCCTACATGATTTTTTTATAAGTTTTCCGCGCGCCTAAATGAGGTTGAGACTACTTGCTATGCAATGTGGCAGATCGGGGATGTTTTTAAGTTTGTTTAGTCAAGTTTGAGGGTGTTTTAATTGCTAGGAGTAGTTTGAGGACTAAAGTAATAATTCATGTATAGTTCAGGGGTATTTTTAAGTTTATTTAGTCAAATTTAAAGGTGTTTTAATTGCTAGAAATAATTTAGGGACTAAAATAATAATTCACACATTTTTCTATCATTTCATGAAAAAAAATATTTTACTCATAAACTCAATGAAACTTTGAATGTGCTAAGTAATTCTCAACGATTTTTCATAATAGAAAATAACTAACAATTCTATTTGTCATAGTACGAAATCTACTTAACTCAAACCATGAAAACCTATTCATATATGAATTTGACGATAATCGTAATTAGACATGAATTAAAATATCGTAAAGCTGTTTTTCGTGTTGAACATTACTTCTTACTCAATTGTCTTGTTCCCAAAGAAATTATACTTGTATTTATATACATACCAACCCCTTTTTTTTAATTATTATTATTATTATTATTATTATTATTATTATTTCTCTCCATTTATTATTTTCGATTTTAGTTTCAAAATCATGGGCTAAGGACCTGGACTTTACTCCGATATCGGCAAAAGTGTCCGAGGTTCAATTCTTCTTCTTATTTTGTTTTATTTTATTTTCTTATTTGAAAATTTTTAGGCCAGTTGAAATTAGTATATGCACATCATTTCATGTATATGCACATCATTTCATGTATATACTTCATTCGTTCCTTTTTAGTTGTCATGATAAAATTTTACACAAAAAAATTAATTAAGAGTATAATTTGACTTATGTATTCCTTATTGTTTCTTTAATCTTTGTCTATTTACGTGTTATTTAATCCTAGAATAGTTAATGTTAAGGTTCTCTCTTAATCTTTTAAATTGACAAGTATTTAAGAAAAACTATATTTAGAATACATGACAACTAAAAAGGAACTGAGAGAGTACATATTTATTTGATTATTATTATTATATGCACATATATCTTGGTAACATACTACGTGAAACTAATATTCTACTCCCTCCGTTCCACTATAGTTGTCATAGTTTTCTTTTTAATAGTCAAATAATATAAATTTCGATCAATATTTAAAATATAATTTTTTTTATCATATTAATATGAGGAAAATTACAATTTATAGTACTTTTCATATAATTTTTGAATATCTAAATTTTAATTTTAAAATATTAAATTAACCTAATTTAATTTAACTTTAAAAAATTGTCAAATTAATTTTCAAAAAGTGAAACATAACAACTAAAAAGGAACACACGGAATAGCGATATAACCAACTTTTCTTCCCATTATTTGCCCTTTTAAACACATCATTAATAATCTCATTTACAATGAGGACTGTTTTGTCTTTTCAAAAAAAAATCCAATAATATAGATTGTGTGTCAATTCAATTTCAGACCAGCACTATTGGACCATGGTGAAATTCTTGTGTCCATTTTTTTTTACCATTAATTGAGAACCTTTAGAAATTCAAAAGGATGCATTATTATTGCCATCACTCATATATATATACTAGATCAAAATTCCGTGCTACACACGGATCCAATATTAATACTCAAAAATTATAAGATATGCCTAATTTAGATATGCATACATTATTATTTTATTTAGATCAATTAATTTTTTAGATACACATACATTATTTTATTTACATCAATGAAATTCATATAAGAATATACACAAAATTTCGTGTCAGTACGGGCCCAATATATGTTATATAGATAGAATTTTTAAATTCACTAAATTTATTATACGTTTTTGTATAATTATTGTAATTTATAATACTTTTTATGTCATTTTTATCTCTTTATGTGGCACTAATACAATTTTGAGAGTCAACAATTTATATTGTGATTTATAATATTTTTTACGTAATTATCAAATACATAACAGAATATTTTGATCAAATATATAATATATTAAAATTAAAGCAAGACAAATAAGTTGAAACGGAGAAAATATTAAATTTTTTGAAATGGGACCCTGCAAGCAGGCAGCTCAAGCAGGCACGTTGTCCAAGAGTTGCTTGCTTGAGTTTAGATATGCCTAATTTAGATATGCATACATTATTATTTTATTTAGATCAATTAGTTTTTAGATATACATACATTATTTTATTTAGATCAATGAAATTCATATAAGAATATACACAATTTTTTGTGTCAACACGGGCTCAATATATGTTATGTAGATAGAATTTTTAAATTCACTAAATTTATTATATATTTTTTTAATTATTGTGATTTATAATACTTTTTATCTCATTTTTATTCTTTTATGTGGCACTAATACAATTTCGAGAGTCAACAAATTTTTATATTGTGATTTATAATATCTTTTACGTAATTATCAAATACATAACATAATATTTTAATCAAATACATAACATATTAAAACGAAAAGTAAGACAAATAAATTAAAACAGAAAAAATATTAATTTTTTTAAAGTGGAACCCTTTAAGCAGGCACATTGTCCAAGAGTTGCCTGCTTGAAAAAGAGGTGCCAACCTCTTTTATATAGTAACAATATGTTTGAATTGTTGATTTTAATTTGTTTTTTATTTATTTATTAATTTATTGTTTACTTTGTGGTGATGTTTGTTTATTGTGTTGGAACAGATATTTTGTACAGGGACTACCAGACTGACCACAACTTCAAAATTACTGCCTATTCTCTTACTGGAGTGAGTTTTCTCCTTATATGACCTCAATTTGTTTGGGATTGTGGCGTAGTTGTTATAGTTGTCGTTTTACCTACATATGAAATAAGATAAATTTTGTTTTTTCCTTATTCCCGTTTAATTTGAGTATATGGATAATTGTGTCCATGGATGTTTGACTTATTCCCATCATGACATGACCATTCAATAGGAAGCTGTGTAGGTTGAGAGTTAAGGTAGAACGTGTTGAGATCGAAATCGATAGGGCGTCATGCGAAAGCTAATAATTGTAAATTCAGACGGTGATAAATCAGATGACAACGAAAAAATTAGAAAAAAACTTTATGATATGAATTTGGTCAAGTGACCTACATATCGAGAGAAAAATTTCTCCCTAAACAACTGTTTAAACGACTACATTGTGGATGTTATTGTATGTGCTTTTGTTTGAGAAGGACACTTCTATTTATAGAATTACAAGGCTTCTCTTTCAGAAAAAAGATAGATATTGTAGAGTTCTTTTTCATCAAGAAAACCTTTTTGAATTACAACACAATTATGTAGAATCCAAATAATATAGAAAATTCAAGGCAAATCATAATAGAAGGTTAGTAGGTAGTCGGATGTATTATCTCCTTGTTGTTTTTACTTGTTGGTATTGCCTTCTTTTATATCTTTCTTTAAGTCGAGGGTTTATCTGAAACAATCTCTAAAATTTCTCAAGGTAAAGGTAAAATTTGCGTACACTCTATCCTCCTAAACTTCACTTGTTGGATTACACCAAATTTGTTGTTGATGATGATGATAATGTAGTCTAAAATTAGACCTAGCAGATATATTTCTTCCAAATTAAATGCAGTAGTGTTGTTTGTTTATCATTTTTGGTTGAAAATTACAACTATCTAGACTGCACTATAGCTTATTATGTTGAGATATTTAATTGCTGGTCACTACTAAAAATAGCTCAAAAAGGGACGGATAGAAAAGCGACGGACAGCGAAAAAGCGACGCTGTCCGTCGCTTTTAGATTTTTTTTTAATTTATAATTATTTTTTTATAAAAGCGACGGACAACTTCTCTTTTTGTCCGTCGCTTTTTTTGGCGAATTTTTGCGCCAAAATTATTTTTAATTAATTAATTTTTATTTTTTATTATAAGCGACGGACAGCGTCGCAAAAATTAAAAAAAAATAAAAAATAATTTTAAAGAAAGCGACGATGTCTGTCGCTTTCTTTAAAATTTAATTTATATTAACAAAAATAGAAAAGCGACGGACAGCGTCGCTTTTGTTCGTCGCTTTTCGGTCAAACACGGTCAACTCATTTAAAGAAGCGACGGACAAAAGCGACAGGGTCCGTCGCTTCTTTAATTATACAGAGACCCCGTCGGGTCTCTTTTCCCTCATTTCTCTCTTTCTCTTTTTCTCTCCTCCTCTCCTCCATCATTGCACCACTTTTCCGCCGCTTCTCCACCGCTCCCTCCACCGTCAGCCTCCTCCCTCCAACCTCCTCCCATTTTGAGGTTAGTTATTTTGTTGATTTGAAGGTTAGGGTTTAATTTGGGTATTTTTATTTTCAAAAATTGATAGTGTATTCTAGACTAGGGTATGTTGTTGTTGTTGAATTTAGACTATGGTGTATATGTTGTTGTTGTTATTGTTGTTGTTGAAATTTGAATTCTAAACTAAGTTTTTGAGAAATTGATATTGAAAATTGATATATGAAAAAATTAATAGTGAAAAATTCATTTTTTAGATTATATTCTTAATTTATGAACTTTAATTAGTTTAGACTTGTTAACTAGTTTGTGAACCTTAGTTTAGGCTTGCTATTAGTTTGTGAACCTTAGTTTAGTCTTGCTAATTAGTTTGTGAACCTTAGTTTAGGCTTGTTATTAGTTTGTGAAACTTAGTTTAGGCTTGCTAATTAGTTTGTGAACCTTAATTTAGGCTTTCTATTAGTTTGTGAAACTTAGTTTAAGCTTGCTATAATTAGTTTGTGAACCTTAGTTTAGGCTTGCTATTAGTTTGTGAACCTTAGTTTAGGTAATGCTTGCTATTAGCTTGTGAACCTTAGTTTAGGTTCTTTTTTGAACTTGAATTATATAGGTTCTTGAATTAAGTACTTGAATTAGATTATTAGTTTTCAACTTTAGGTTCTTTTTTGAACTTTAATTAGGTACTTGAATTTTGAACTTGAATTTGGAATTAGGACTTGGAACTTGAATTTGGAATTAGGATTTGGAACTTGAATTAGGATAAGGTTCTTGAATTAGATTATTAACTTGAATTTGGAACTTGAATTTGGAATTAGGATTTGAAACTTGAATTAGGATTTGGAACTTGAATTAGGATTAGGACTTGAACTTGAATTTTGAATTAGGTTCTTGAATTAGATTATTAACTTGAATTAGGTTCTTGAATCTTAGTTTTTTTAAGTTAAGTTTTTTTAAGTTAAGTTTGTTTGTTTAAATTGTTAGTTTTGAGTTAAGAATTAGTTTTCAACTTTAGGTTCTTTTTTGAACTTGAATTTGAAACTTGAATTAGGATTAGGACTTGAACTTGAATTTGAAATTAGGTTCTTGAATTAGATTATTAACTTGAATTAGGTTCTTGAATCTTAGTTTTTTTAAGTTAAGCTTTTTTAAGTTAAGTTTGTTAGTTTAAATTGTTAGTTTTGAGTTAAAAATTAGTTTTCAACTTTAAGTTCTTTTTTGAACTTGAATTAGGTACTTGAATTTGGAATTAGGATTTGGAACTTGAATTTGAAACTTTAATTTGGAACTTGAATTAGGATTAGGACTTGAACTTGAATTTGGAATTAGGTTCTTGAATTAGAGTATTAACTTGAATTAGGTTTTGAATCTGAGTTTTTTTAAGTTAAGCTTTTTTAAGTTAAGTTTGCTAGTTTAAATTGTTAGTTTTGAGTTAAGAATTAGTTTTCAACTTTAGGTTCTTTTTTGAACTTGAATTTGGAACTTGAATTAGGATTAGGACTTGAATTTGAATTTGGAATTAGATTCTTGAATTAGATTATTAACTTGAATTAGGTTCTTGAATCTTAGTTTTTTTAAGGTAAGTTTTTTTAAGTTAAGTTTGTTAGTTTAAATTGTTAGTTTTGAGTTAAAATTAGTTTTCAACTTTAGGTTCTTTTTTTAACTTGAATTTGGAACTTGAATTAGGATTAGGACTTGAACTTGAATTTGAAATTCTTGAATTAGAGTATTAACTTGAATTAGGTTCTTGAATCTAAGTTTTTTTGAGTTAAGCTTTTTTAAGTTAAGTTTGTTAGTTTAAATTGTTTGTTTTGAGTTAAGATTAGTTTTCAACTTTAGGTTCTTTTTTGAACTTGAATTTGGAACTTGAATTAGGATTAGGACTTGAACTTGAATTTGAAACTTGAATTAGGATTAGGAGTTGAACTTGAATTTAGAATTAGGTTCTTGAATCTTAGTTTTTTAAGTTAAGCTTTTTTAAGTTAAGTTTGTTAGTTTAAATTGTTAGTTTTGAGTTAAAATTAGTTTTCAACTTTAGGCTCTTTTTTGAACTTGAATTTGAAATTAGGATTTGGAACTTGAATTTTGAACTCTAATTTGGAACTTGAATTAGGATTAGCACTTGAACTTGAATTTGGAATTAGATTCTTGAATTAGATTATTAACTTGAATTAGGTTCTTGAATCTTAGTTTTTTTAAGTTAAGTTTTTTTAAGTTAAGTTTGTTAGTTTAAATTGTTAGTTTTGAGTTAAAATTAGTTTTCAACTTTAGGTTCTTTTTTGAACTTGAATTTGGAACTTGATTCTGGATTAGGACTTGAACTTGAATTTGAAATTAGGTTCTTGAATTAGAGTATTAACTTGATACAGTAAAGACGAGTTGGAGTGTATAGTTGTCCGTTGAGATCAAATTAAGATGTCTAAATGTGTACTCTCAAAATTAAAGTGCTAGTATTATGAACTTGTCAGATTTGACCTTTTTCTTTATCTTAAGGTTTGAAGTGGAGGGTTCTTACCATCTGAGCACCCTCTGTTGTCTTTATTGGCTTAATCAAGTACTCCATCTGTCACAGTTTATATGACTCACTTTCCTTTTTAGTCAGTCCCTAAAAAAATGAGACATTTCTATATATAGTAACAATTTAACTTTAAAATGTCGATGTTACCCTTAATGAAATGATTTATCATCACACAAACATCTATGACTTATTTTGAACCATAAATTTTTGGAAAAAACAGGAATGACAAGGGAGGCTCAGTGAGAGCATCATTGTACCACATTTACCATTGCAGTGGCTGGAGCCGGAGTGTTGTTGGCGCTGAGGTTAGCCATAGCTTGTCTAGGAATGACAACATAATTACTGTGGGAATTGAGGCTGAACAAGATTGTCATCCTATGATCATTGTGAAGGCAAAGGTTAACAGCAAATGCTTTGATCCAACTAAACAAGTTCCTCACTATTTCAGGAGAAGTGGACACTAGAGCTGCTGTCATGAGTGCCAAGTTTGGACTCACCATGAATCTTGACCCATATAGGCTAGCACGTGCTATGTTGTTCACACTCTCCAAAAATGTTGTCATACCTGTTGAACTTTGATTTAGTTACTGCAATAACTTTTAGGCAAATAAGTTGTTTAGATTTAAGATGAATTTGAATTTTGAATTTTAGTTTGTTTTAGTTGTTGAGATAGTTTAGGTAGTTTGAATTTTGAATTTATGCAGATTTTTATTGTAAGCTGGCTATTTAAAGCCCTCTTATGCTTAAGAAAAATATTGAAAGTCATTTCAATCCATAGAGAGTCATTTTAACCCTTTTTTTTGCTGCCCCATCTTTTAAAAGAACCAACAGTACTCGTGTCGGATCCTCCGAAAATGCGCTACTTTTAGAGGATCCAACACGCACCCACCAAACATTTTTAAAAATATAGGCTAGGTGGACATGCATGAGCTCTAGTGAATAGACTTGTTTCTATGGCACGATTTATTTGGTGGTTTTGGACTGTAAATATAATTCTAGCTAGGCTGGTTACTTCAACCAATGTCTTGTCATTCTGAGTTCCTACATTCTTATTACTCCGTTCATTTCAATTTATTTGACTTTCTTTTTTGTTTAGTTCGTTTCAAAAAGATGATTTTTTTTCTTTTTGGTAACTCTTTAATTTCAACTTTTCACGTGACATGCTTAAAACCACAAGATTAAAAGGTATTTTGATACATTTGACTATCTTTAATTTAAGACCACAAAATTCAAAAGTGTTCATTATTTTTTTAAAATTCCGAGTTACGAATAAATGGGCCGATTTGGTCCAATTCGGTATGATCTATTTTATGATAAATGCTCGGAAAAAGGACATGGGCTGTCCATTTTGGCAAACAAATACCAATTAAACTAGCCTTTTTTAACTTGACCCATAAAATGACCACTCGGTCATTTTAATTCCTACAAATAGTCATTTCCAAATTTGGCACATGTGGGCCATTTCAGCCCACTTTTTGAATATTCTATGATTCCTTTTTTTTCTTTTTTTGCTACATTTTTTGGGCTAAAAAAATCGACTTTTTTCAAAATAATTAAATGCAATTATATAAAAATTGTATAATTATCGTATAGAATATGTATAATTTACAGGATGCGTATAAAAAATTATCATTTTTTTTAACAATCAATTACAATTGTATAGAAATTGTATAGTTGTTATATAGAATACATATCTGTATCAGATCTATATAGAAACTATATAGGACGTGTATAAAAACTGTATAATTATTGTATAGAATGTGTATAAAAATTGTATAATTATTGTATAGAATGTGTATCTGCATATGATCTGTATAGATATTGTATCATTGTTGTATAAAATTTTTATCTGTATAGAATGTGTATAAAACATGTATCATTGTTGTAATAAATTGTATCATTGACTATATCCACCCTATTGAGTAAAAGATAAAACTACAAAATCATATTTAATGTTTAAAAAATAAAAGAGCAGTTTTTCCTTTTTAAAAAAAGGGCAATTTTTTTTAAAAAAAATAATAGAGCAGTTTTTTTCGAAAAAAAAAAGAGCAGGCTTTTTTTTTAAAAAAAAAGAGCGATTTTTTTTTTAAAAAAATAGAGCAGTTTTTTTAGAAAATCAAAAAACAAAAAAAGAGCGATCTTTTTTTAAAAAAATAAAAAGAAGAGCAGTTTTTTCTTAATTAGTTGTAACAAAAAATTTTGAAAAAAGAAAGAAAGAAAAAACAACGAATTTAAAAAGGAGAAAGCAACAAAGCAGCCGTCTTAAGCCAAAAGGCTAAAAATTAGTATTTAAATTTCTTGGCTATTCATTGTTAATAATTTCATCTGAAGTTCTAATTCTGTCCTTATCCCTAAATGCTCTGCTATTTCAGCCCAAGAACTGGTTACCAATTTAGACCGAGTTAGTCGATTCGGTCTGAATTTCTTAATGGACCACTAACGGGCTGGGTTTATGGATTGGGTTATGGGTTTAATTTTTTTCTAAAAAAAAATATTAGATTAAAAATTTAGAAGTTGAATTCTAATCACGTAGTGTAGTGTTATCAGTTTTTAACTGTGATATAATTAATCGTTATAAATTAAAATTTGAATTATATATTTATAATTATGTAGTGTAGTGGTATTATCAATTTAATTTTGTCATAATTGTTGAATTCGAAATTTGAAAATCCAAATTTCAAAGTTTAAGGTTCAAACTTCAAACTTCAATATTGAAAGTTGACATTTCAATTCACAAGATTCTTTTCTTTAAAAAAAAACTTTTTGTATTTTATGATAACACAAAATGTACAAAAAGAAAGGGAGGCTCAATAACTTTTTGTATTTTATTGATAACCCTCATTATATATATATATATATATATATATATATATATATACCATCGTAGAATTTTTACGTAAAATCATAAAAATTACAAACAAGACGTTATAACCTCTACACAGCAGTTCCTTAGGAAACGTCAAAAGAGTTAAATCTATACAAGTCTCTATCCAAGAAGAAATTATTCTTCTTAGTAACCAATATGAGAGAAGGTATTTCCATCATATTCAAATTCACCTCTCCTTTTGCTTCTCTTGAGAGTTGATGTGGTTAAGTTATTTATGTTTTGTTAGAACATCGTAGGCTCTAATTGGCAAGGCAATCAACCACCTTGTTCCTTTCCCTAAAGCAGTGAAAAATACATTAATTATTGAGCTGTTGAAGCAGATTTTTTATGATGAGAAAATTACATAGAATAGCAAATTTGGGCCCATAATTACGATCCATAACAACACTTTAGAAGAATTACCATCCAAAGCAGAAATAGCAATATTTTGGCATGCCCCATCCATCAATCCAAATACAATTAAAAGAGTATCAATTTCTTCTTATTATCACGCCTATTTCAATATTCACTTCCCTTTTCAATTCAACCTCTCTCTCACATCTAATTAATTTTTCTGTAACAGGTTCCTGTAACAGTTGCCAAATGGTCCTTTACTGTTTAATAATGGATGGTTTGATCAGAGCCAAACTTAAGAAACAAAAGCATGACATTATAATAATGTATTTGATATTAATATGATCAGTACTTCCTTTGGTATCAAGAAAATTCAAATTCTTTCATCATTGGTTCATTCCTGTAACAGATGAGCTCCTTCCAAATTCAGCACCATCGGTAAAATCGATGTCACATCTCTATTTTAAATTCAGTCATTTTTGGTGATCCTCCGTCAATTTCATCATCATCGACATCGTCGCCTTGAGGATCTGAATTTGGATCAAAGATGATTCACGATCAAAGAAGTCGAATAGATCAAATTTGAAGCAAAAAATTTGATTCTCGTCCACCTTCTCAAGGAGGAGTCTCGATAGGTACTTCGGTGGTCGAATACCGCGTTGGTTCAGATATGGAGCGATGCTACCGTAGATCGAAGACGGAGGAACTTGAATACATATTTTATTTGTTTTACATTTGTATTTGTATTTGTAGTTGACTACGTTATTTATATTTTTAAATAAGCATTTGTATTTATAATTGACTACATCATTTGTGTTTTTAAGGTTCAGATCTGGAGCGATGCTGCCGTAGATCGGAGGTGGAGAAACTTGAATACATATTCATTTGTTTTGCATTTGTATTTGTATTTGTAGTTGATTACATTATCTTATTTTCAAATAAGCATTTGTATTTGTATTTACACGATAAAAATATAAAATGACTTTTATTGTTTGACTGATTTGGTATATGTATTTACAAAATGAAACACAAAATCTATTCGGTTTTTTCTTAATTGTGTTTGTATATTAGATATCTTTATATGAGAAAATATATATATATATACATACAATTCAATACAAATACATATCACATGTAAATAAATAAATATAAACACATATTACTCAAGGTCAAAAATATATTGTACGTAAAAAAATAAATACATATTGAATTGTATATATATATACATACAATTCAATACAAATACATATTGTACGTAAATAAATGAATATAAATACATTTTACTCAAGGTTAAATACAAAATATCTATCTTTTATAAATAATATTTGCAACACAGACTTGCAAAAAAAATACAAAGTAATTCATGCTGTCAATATATTCTGCAATTTATATTTGAATGATAAAAACTCGAGATTTATTTTTTAAAAATTCACACTTTTGATGAAGAACTTTGAATTTCAGATTAGAGATTTTGTTGTTGAATAGTTTTCCTTAAAGTTTGTCATTTGAAAATGGAATCTAAAAAATCCAGATCAGCGTTATATAAGGAGAGAAATATGCTCATTAAAGATCCTTTCCTTTTTAATCGCAACAATCCAACTAAAATCACTCAACCCCTTTCAATTTGTTTTTGTATTTGCCCATTAAAGCTTTAAATAAAAAAATAGCAATATTTTAGTTTAAAAACTGTTATCTCCTGTAATAAGCAAAGCTGTGCTATCTCCTCCTTAATTATGGGCTCAAATTTATTATTTGTGCTAATTTAATCCCAAAGTATCCATGGAGTATCTTGATTATTGAGAATACTTCAATTTTCAAGGTTGAAAATTGAAATTTGAAATTTGAAATTTGAATTTTTCTCAAAATATTCTCCATCTATAAATAATAGAGATAATGCATAAGTACCACCTTAAACAATGGACGAAATCCCAGAGACACACCTAAACTTTGCATAGGTCTTATTACCTCCCTGAACTCTTTTGAAATGTAATTATTTAGACCTTGAAACTAGATAATCAAATTTCTTGCATAGGGTGTCGTGCACGCGCGGCCAGCTGAAATTTTTTTTTTTCTTCTTTCTTCATTTATTTCTTCCTTCCTTTATATCCACTTAAATCTCTTCTTTTCTTTTACATTTTTCTTACTTAAGGTGTGTTTGGTATGAAGGAAAATATTTTCCATGAATATAATTTTATGAAAAATAAGTTGATACTTATTTTCTCACGTTTGGTTGGTTAGTGAAAAATATTTTTCAAAAAATATTTTTAATGTTTGATTAATGAGTAAAAAAATATTTTTCAGAAAATATTTTTAGTATTAAACTAGAGAGTAGAAAATATTTTTAGGGGGTAGATTGGGGTGGGTGGAGGTACGGTGGGTATGGGATATGATAGTGAGTGGAGGTGGAGGGGTGAGTTGTGGGTTAGGTGGGGAGGTGAGGGTGGGGTACAAAAAAAATTATTTTTTTTAAAAATATATTCTTTTTTTAAAAAATAAATTTTGAGTGGGCTGGAGGAAGAGGTGAGGTAAGATGGGGGTGGGGTAAGATGGGTGGGGTGGAGTACAAAATAAATTTAATTTTTTTTAAAAAAAAATTCTTTAAAAAAAGATTAGGGTGGGTGGGGTTGGGGGTGGAGGTTGAGGGGTTGGGAAAAGGTAGGGGTGGGGGTATAAAAAAAATTAAATGTTTTATCTATAAAAAAATAATTTTTTTTTTCAAAAAAAAAATTTAAAAAATTGGGGGGTGGGGTGGAGGTGGAGGTAGGGGTGGTGGGGGGGGGGGGAAGGTTGGGGGAGAGGTGATGATAAGGAGAGAGAAAGAAAGAAAGAAAAAAAAAGAAAAAGAAAGATTAATTCTTTGGCTTCTCATTCTCTCAAAGAGAGTGAGATATACTCTCTCTGCCACATCAGCACAAAAAAAATACAAAAATATATTAAAAAATGAGTTCAAGAGGGTAATAGGACCTATATAAAGTTTAAGTGTGTTTCTGAGATTTCGCACATAATTTAAGATGGTACTTATACATTATCTCTAAATAATACTATATTTCTCTTCATTTTTACACAATTCTCTCTCAAATTTTTATTAATATTTTCTACTTAGTAGTTAGTTCTTAACTATTATTCTATCTCAAATTTGAAGTTTCAATTTTCAACTTTCATTTTCTAAAATTTTCATGGATAATAATCCTCCTCCAACTTCATCACCATTTCGTCATCATAGAAGAAGAAAATGGGTATGAAATTATTTCCACCAACTAAATAATAATCAAGTTTAATGTCAAATTTGTGGTATATCATATGGTTATTTTGGTATATTGAAAATCGATATTATGTCTAAACATTTGAAGCGCGAGCACGTGCACAAAATTTGAATGTACTTAGTTGGTATGTTTTTAATTTCTAATTATGTTTTTAAGTTTGATAACATTACATAATTAAAATTTAAAAACACATAAACTAAGTACATTAAAATTTTGTGCATGTGTTCGCGCTTCAAATACCTAGACATAGTATCGATTCTCGATATGACGGAATAATCATATGTTCTATCACAAATTTGACATTGAACTTGATTATCATCTAGTTGGTGAAAATATTTTCACTCTCAATTTCTTTTTCTTTGAAGACGAGGTGGTGGTGAAAATGGAGAAGGATTATTATCCATGAAAGTTTCAAAAGTTGAAAATTGAAACTTCAAATTTGAAATAGAATAATATGCAAGAACTAACTACTAAGTAGAAAATATGAATAGAAATTAGAGAGAAAATTGTGTGAAAAATGAAGAAGAATGTAGTATTATTTATAGATAGAGAATATTTTGAGAAGATAGAAAATTTTAAAATTTGAAATTTCAACTTTCAACTTTGATCATTAAAGTTTGAACTTTGAAATTTGAAATTTGAATTTTCAAATTTTCAAACTTCAAATTCATAATTGTTACAATTATGACAAAATTAAATTGATAGCACTACTATACTACATGATTATAAATATATAATTTAAATTTAAATTTTATAACGGTTATAATTAGGGATAATTACACTATACGAATATTGAGATAAAATTATTTAATATTTTGACTTAATTATTTAAATATTCATGGTATGGCCAATAATCAAACTTCTCTTTAATAAAATATGCATAATTGCTACTGGAAAAACACACCATAATAAATAAGAGAGCCTACAAGTATAACTTCGTTTCATAAACTCATTGTCTAGCTTTAAATTATGAAAAAAGTATACAAAATAAATTCATTTAAAAAGTAATTACCTGCATATGCCCCACCCCAAATTAATTACGTTAGCTACCCTCGCCTCAAATAATTTACCCGTGTTTGTTGTTTCTCTAGTCAAGCCATTATATATTTTTCCTTAATTAGTTGCACATGGGTTGGTTGCCCTTTGTCCCCAATTTCTTCCTCCCTTTTTTTTGTCTTTTATGTCATAAATGAGAGTTATTTTCTTTGCTTTTTTTAATTACTTTTTTGTCTTTTTTATTTTGTTTTATTTTCTTTTTTTCCATTTTTTTTCTTAATTCTTTTTGTGCTTTTTTTGTTAGTTTATCTTCTCTTTATTTTTTTGTCTCTTTCTATATTTTTGCCTTTTTAAAATAAAATATAAAGATAAAAATACTAACTAATTTTAGATTAATTAAAATAAAATAATTAAATAAATAGACTTCAATAAAAAATAAATAAGAAAAATACTAAAGTTCACTAGTTTGTTAATATAAATTAATAAAAAATATATATTTTTATAGTTTATTTTAATTTTGCAAATGAAAAAAATATATATACTCCGCCGGTATCAATTTGTTTGTCATGTTTTAACTTGGCATACAGTTAAAGAAAGTAAAGAAAACTTCGAAATTTTGTAGTCTATTAAAAAACTGAAATATACCTCAATGATACTATGTCTATATATAGTTACATTATGATGGTATCATAAAGGTCTCGTTAAAGATTGAAGCAAACATCAATAATACCACGATAATATATAAATATATGTGATAATATCATTGAAGCCTAAAGCAAACCTCAATGATACCATAATAGTACATGAATATATTGTGATGATGTCATGAAGGATTGAGAAGTGTCTTATTGAAGGACTGAAGTAGTTCTCCACGATACCATGTCAATATATAGATATATTGTGATGGTATCATGGAGGTCTCACTGAAGGATTGAAACATACATCAATGATACCACGACAGTATATAAATATACTATAATGGTATCATTGAGGTTTGTTTCAGGCCTCAATGATACCATGATAGTATATGAATATACTGTGATGGTATCATGAAGGATGGAGAAGTGTCTTATTGAAGGATTGAAGTAGTCCTCCACGATAACATGTCAGTCAGTATATAAATATAATGTGATAGTATCATTGAGGAATGAAGCAAAACCCAAATGATACCATGACAATATATAGATTCATTGTGTTGGTATACTATGGAGTGTCTCATTGAAGAACTAAAGCATTATTCCATGATACTATGTCAGTATATAAATATACTGTAATTGTATCATGAAGACTGATGATTGTCTCATTGAAGGACTGAAGCAATATTTCATGATAACATGACAGTATATAAATATATTATGATGGTATCATGATATATTGTGGAGTGTCTCATTGAAGGACTGAAGCAGTCCTCCATGATACTATGTGAGTATATAGATATACTATGATGGTATTATGGAGGATTGAGGAGTGATTTATTGAAGAATGATACCATGTTAGTATATAAATATATTGTGATAGTATCATAGAGAACTGATGAATGTCTCATTGAAGGACTGAAGCATGTCTTAATAAGAAAAAAATAAATAAAATTAGATTATAGAGAAAAAAAATAAAAGAAAAAAGAAGTAAATGAAATTAGCGAAAAATAAGAAAAAAAATAAAATGAAGAAAAACATAAAAATTAAAAAGAAAAGATTCAAAATTGAGTATGAAATTAAATCATGATGAAAAAATAAAGAATAATGTGATTTTAGAAAAAAATAAATGAAAAAGGAGAAACAAAATAATGAATAAAGAAATACATGAGAAAAAAAAGGAGAGAAAAAAAAAGAGTAGATAAAATAATAAAAATGAACGAAATAATTAATATTGTTCTCTTAATAATGTTTTGTTTGTTCCTTCAAAAAAGAAGTTTAGTCCTATATGATACCGATAGGTAGGGGTGTACATGAACCGGGTTGGTTCGAATTTTTTAAACACCAAACCAAACCATTAGTGTCGAATTTTTAAATTTATAAACCAAACCAAATCAATAAAAGTCGAGTTTTTCAACCTCGAGTTTTTTTGGTTTCCTCGATTTTTTTGGTTTTTTTTGAGTTTTTTCCGATAAAGTCTTCATACAAATATATAATTAACTTGTGCTTCAAATATTTCTTTAGTTCGAGCAAAATACATCTATCTAAGGTATTTCTTTAAAAAATAACACAAAATATATTCATTTTATTTGAAATTTATGAAGTGAGTGATGGCAATAAAATATTCAACCAAACAAATAATGAAATCGCATGGAATAAATATTGCATATTAATAAGTCATAATAAAAAATAATCATAATTTAAAAATATTAAGTCATGCTAAAATAAGTCTAATAAGTATTAACTACATGACTAAATATTAAACAAAAAATAAATTAGTTTATGCATTTATGTAAAATTAAAGAATAAATATCTAACATGATTGTCATTCCTAGTGTTGGATTGAATAATCTTTTGTTAATATTCGTATTGATTTGAGTTTTATTTGAGTTACTAATATCTATAGGTTGTAAAATGACTTATTGAACCATTTAAAATTCTAAGTTTAAACTTGAAATAACATATTGAAAGACAAAAACTATGAAAAAGTTGAAGAAATATTTATAAATTACATCACAATAAATTTTTTTATGTATAAAATATTTTAAAAAATAGTATATATGTAATATCGGGTTGGTTCGGTTCGGTTTGACTTTTTTCAACACCAAACCAAGTCAAACCAAATCACAAGTCGGGTTTTTGTTTTGCGGTTTGGTTCAATTTGCGGTTTGATTCGATTTAAGGTTCGATTTTGTACACCCCTACCGATAGGGTATATTATATATCGACAAAGTATCATAGAGAGGGGGCAATTCCTGTAATTAGTTAAGGAGGTATTTTCTGTAAGGGGGTATTTACCTGTAAATAGTTTGCTCCTATTGGGCAACTATGTGCTTTTCCCTTAATTTATTTTATATGTGTATATATTGTATACTTATGTATAAAAGTATATAATAATATAATAATATGTGTATAAACATCTCTTATATACTTATTATACACGTTTATATATATATATATATATATATATATATATATATATATATATATATATATATATACATATATTTGTGTATAATGTGGTATAATATTGTATAAAATCTATAAAGTTTTATAATATTGTATATTATTGTATATCTTGTAAAAATAGGTTATGCGGGTGTCATTATTTTCATGGGTTATGTAAATATAATTATTTTTCTTATACTATATATTTTTAAAAATATCCCTAATTATATCACACTTTAAAATTGATAACACTACACTACGTGACTAGAACTCAACTTTCAAATTTTAAATTTAACATTTAAAAAGAAAAATGAGCCCATGACCCGGCCTACAAACCTGACCCGTTTGTGGCCTATTAAGAAACTCGGATCGGACCGGCTAATCCGATCTAAATTGGAACCAATTTTTGAGCTGGGCCAACAGAGCATTTAGCATAAAATAGACCGGATTGGTCGGACCGGCCCATTTATTCATAATTCGAACCGGTTCGGTATTGAAAAATGGCTAAAAAAATTGGTGGGCCGAGTTTGCCCAGACTGGCCTTAACAGCTTTACCCACTCTTACTAAATTTTAATTGTTTTATTGGTTCTTTTATAATTTTTTAGTACCTTATAAAATTATATATTTCATTATTATAACTATATACAATATACCATATCAAATAAAATAAAATGTATTCTTTGAAAATATTTTGATACTATTTTCCGTTATCAATTTGAGTTAGATATAAGCCCAAATTTTAATAGGCTAATAAATGAACGGATCAACAATCAGCCCAAACTTTAATTGCTTTACCCAACTCTTACTAAGTTTTAATTGCTTTATTTATTTTTTAATAATTTTTTAATACCTTATCAAATTATTTGTTTTATTATTACTATATACAAAATACCATATCAAATAAAATAAAATGTTGTTTTTGAAAATATTTTGATATTATTTCTTATGTATCAATTTGGGTTAGATATCAACCCAAATTTTAATGGGCTAATAAATGAACGGGTCAACAATCAGTCCAAATTTGGACGAATTGAGCGGATTATGTATGTAGGGTCAATTTATTTGTTGAAAAAACTACAGGGCTTAGCAAACTTAAGGCCTTAATTAGCCAACTCAACCTAAGTTTGTATTAATTGCAAATCGTATCCAAATAGCAATACTATGAAAAAAACTTGCTGCCTCTCACCCTTGTTGCCTCTCTCGCCACTCTCCTCCTCTCTCCCCCTCTCCCTCTCTCTCGTCACCATCCTCAGAGCTTCACTATCTCAAAATTCGTTCAATCTCTTTTACACCTCTTTTAATTTATCTCTTGTTATGCCTGATTTCTAGCTCGGCAAAAGAATAAGCAAGAAGTGAAGGGGTTGTGTTCTTGTATTCGTGGATACATTTGTTGCTTTATGTATTTTTTATATTTATTTTTTGTATTCCTTGATACGAATTATATTTTGTATTCGTTGATACACGTTGATACAATTGTATTCGTTGATACAAATTGTATTTGTTGATACAACTTGAATCATCCATATATAAAAGATATATTTGTATACACTTGTATTTGTTGATATGAATTGTAGTCGTTGATACGGATTGTATTCGTTGATACACTTGTATTTGTTGATACAGTTGTATTCGTTGATACAAATTGTATCTGTTGATACAACTTGAATCATCCAAATACAAAGGATACATTTGTGTACTATTGTATTCGTTGATACACTTGTATTTGTTGATACATATTATTTTCGTAGATACACTTGTATTTATTGATACAGATTGTAGTCGTTGATATAACTTGAACAATCCAAATACAAATGATACATTTATATATGATAGACTCAAAAAAATACAAACGATTCATATACTTGTTTATATATAAATAGAGATAATGCATAAGTATCACCCTAAACTATGAGCGAAATCTCAGAGACACACCTAAACTTTACATAGGTCCTATTACCCCTCTGAACTCATTTTTTATGTATTTTTGTGCTCCTTTTGTATTGATGTGTCAAAGAGAGTATATCTCACTCTCGTTGAGTGAGTGAGAAGCCAAGGAATTACTTTCTTTTTCTTTTTCTTTTTCTTTCTCTCTCCTTATCATCACCACTCCCCCTCCCCTCCCCTCCCACCACCACCCACCCCCTACCTCAACCTCCACCCCACCTACTGATGTGCCGCCATTTTACGGTACTTTCGACTCCTTTAAACTAATGTGCCGCCATTTTACGGCACTTTCGACTCCTTTAAACTAAGAACAATAGTATGTTTTCAAGCAACCGTTGTCGTTTTTGATGTTTTTATGTTGTATTTTCAGGAAATGGAGACAAACATGGAAACAGAAGGAAATACGCGAAAAAGAGCATTTTGGATAAGAGTGACGGTTCAGGTGACGGTCCGTCAAGGATGTGACGGTCCGTCACCCAAACCGTCACACCAAGGCAGCAAGTGAGGCAATCCACTGCCTAAGGGTGACGGTCCAGGCGATGGTCCGTCAACCCTGTGACGGTCCGTCAGCCTGGCCGTCACACTTAGGCAGTCCGCTACGCGGAATCCGGACGTTTTTGGGATTGGTTTCCTAGACTCCTATAAATACCCTATGTTAGGTTTATTTTATTTATGGATTTTTCAATAGTTTTTACACACATTACTAAATAATTTAGGAGAGTTTTTGAGCGATTTTGGAGAGAGGAAACGCGCTACACACGGTTTCCTTCTCCTCAATCTTGTTCTTGATTGTTCTTGGGATCTCTTGGTTTTTCTTGTTCTTGGAATAATTAAAGGTCGTTCTCACTACATTGTAAGGATCTCTTTTCTTTATTATGAATATGAACTTCTTTTATTTTTCTTCTAGCATGATTAACTAAACCTCCCACAACTAGGGTTGTGGGAGCCATGGCTAAAGTAGTGATATAGATTCCGGGTAGCGTCGGGTTCAATATTTATGAGTGTCACGTTGTTAATTATTCATTATGTCACGTTTTCTAGTGGTTGCAAACATTAGAACATGCCTAGGTTTAATTTGCTTGAGTAAAGAGATTAAAACCGGGAAACTTGATTAACGACAAGGATTCGAGACTACTAACTCTCGTCTAATGATTGATGCTGTAACTAGATTAATCTACTTGATGTTTAGGATTGAAATCTAAAAAGCACACCTTTTTGAGATCGAGAGAAGATAAAAGGAAATTCGTCTATTTGGTTGAGAAACGTTTAGACGATACCATCAATTCAATCACATCGTGACACACATATAGAAAGAACCCGACTAAGCCTAGAATCGACATTGTTACCAACGCCATGGCAAACACTTCCCTAGTTCATTCTCCTACTGATTTATTCTCATACGTTTATTATTTGTTTTGCTTACACATTGTCGCACAAAACCCCCACCTTTTATTTACCGGAAACTATTGACGAATAGTCATCTATTCACTAAAGACTTGAATTTGCACCGTATTCCCTGTGGGATTCGACCCCAACCTCTGTTGGGTTCTATATTTGACTACGACCGCTTACGCTTCCTAATTGGAGGTGTAGTTTGGGCGTTATCAAAAAGTGGCGCCGTTGCCGGGGAATACGGTTGTTTGTTAAGTCTGGTGTGTTTATTTGACTCTTAGTCATAATTTCCTGCTTTTATTTTTGTTTGTTGTTTTTGTTTTTGACAGGGTACAAATTTGTGCATGCCAAGTACCCGAAGCTCGGGTGAATCAACATTACCTCACGATCCCGAGCTTGCGAGAACATTAAGGCGGAATATGGCCGCACAAAATGAGGCAGCAAGGATCGCTGCAGAACTGCAGGCCCAACAAAATCTGAATGCTGGAGGTCTGCAGGACGATGTTATGCGGAATGATGAGGATATCGACTTGGATGGGGTTGGCGCTACGGGCGCCATTGTTCTTCCTCCGCTAGCGCCCGGGGCCAAGTTCAACATTACTAGCACGATGATTCAGCTGTTGAACTTGAGAGGAGTATTCCGTGGCGTTGCTGGTGACGATCCAAACCGTCACTTAATGAACTTCGTGGGCATCTGCAAGTCATTCGAACTGCCGGGAGTGAGTCAGACAGCAATCAGGCTCAGGTTGTTTCCGTTGTCTCTGTCTGATGAGGCAGCATTGTGGTTGACAGAACTGACCCCCGACTCTATCGCAACTTGGGGTGAGTTGAAAGGAGCTTTCCTAGAAAGGTTCTTTCCTCCCTCTAGGATGATACAGTTGAGGGATGAGATTAGCAATTTTAGGCAGCAACCTCACGAAGCATTGCACGAGACCTGGTTGCGATTCAAGAAGAAGCTGACACATTGCCCGAACCATCAGCTGACTGACAACTTTTTGATGCAGACATTCTACAGGGCACTGAATTCGGCTACCAAGCCGACGTTAGACAACGCAGCAGGTGGTGCGTTCATGGGTCTCACCTTTGTTGAGGCCACAACTATTTTGGACAGGCTCACCAAAACCAACAGGGCCTGGCACACACGCGATTCAGAGGTAGCAGCTAGTACTTATGTAGTTGGCGTGTCAGCAGAGCAGCGCAGAAAAGAGGAGGAGCGCGACCAAGACATGGCGCATCTGAAAACGCAGTTGGACCTACTGACTAAGCACTTGTTCTCAGGAGGTATGGAGAAGGTAAAAGCTGTGGGTTCCCAAGGTAGAGCAGCAGAGTTGGAAACTGAGGAGGCGAATTACTTGGGGGGTTTCCAGGCCAATGGCCAAGGAAACCAAGGTCGGACCTATCAGCGAGACAACCACTATGAGAAGGGCGGCTACAAAGATCGGGACCAAGGGAACTGGAGGAACAGCAACGATAGAGGTGGGTTGTATATACCACCTGGTAATCGGGACAAAGCTGGCAACGAGGCAGAGACGTCCAAACTTGAGAACATGATGGCGAAGATGCTGCTGAAGGTGGAATCGACTGACTCTGGAGTAAAGGAGATGAAGACTGAATTATTAGCATTGAGTCAGTTAGTGGGTTCACATTCCACCTCGATTAAGCAATTAGAGCAGCAAGTGGGGCAAATCTCGGCATCTCTGAACCAAAGGAAGATAGGTACCTTGCCGAGTGACACGACTCATCCAAGGAATGACGCAAGCTGTATGGCGATCACCACAAGAAGCGGAAAAGTATTACCGGAATCACATCCGGTAATTCAGACTCAAGGTAATGCTGCGGATGATGAAGAGGCGGTAGAGGAGGAAACTCCAAAGCCCGCGGAGAAAAGCAAAGAAGCTGAAAAGCCTCCAACTATGATGCCTCGGCCACCACCTCCTTTCCCACAGCGTTTGAAGAAGAAAGCTGACGATGGTAAGTTCCTGAACTTCATGACCATGTTGAAGCAGATTTCAATAAACATACCATTGGTGGAAGCGCTGGAACAAATGCCTGGGTATGCTAAGTTCATGAAGAACTTGATTACAAAGAAGAGGTCGGTAAGTTTCGAACCGGAAGACAACCTCCACCAATGCAGCGCTATTTTTTCAAGGTCGTTAGTCGAAAAGAAGGAAGATCCAGGTGCCTTCACTGTTCCCTGCACTGTTGGGAAGCTCAACTTTGGGAAAGCCTTGTGTGATCTGGGTGCTAGCATCAACTTGATGCCGCTAGCCGTCTATAAACAACTGGGTTTGGGAGCTCATAAACCAACGTCCATAAGAGTGATGATGGCTGACCGCTCAGTAAAGCGACCGGTGGGGATATTATCTGATGTGCTGGTCAAGATTGGTAAGCTTATATTCCCGGCCGACTTTGTGATCTTGGATTGCGAAGTGGATTTTGAAGTTCCCATAATCTTGGGACGACCATTGCTAGCCACAGCGAGAGCATTGGTCGACATGGAGAAAAACGAACTGACCTTCCGATTAAACAATGAAGTGGTCAAGTTCGATGTGTCCAAATTGATGAAGCAACCAAGTGAGATGAGGGTGGTCACGGTCATCAAGGCTATTGAGGAAGTCCCTGCGGATGTGTTTCTTGAGGAGAAGGATTGTGCTGAAACCCGAGCTGTTATGAGAGTAAAGTTGGGAGCGCAAGAAGAGAAACATGGAGAGGAAGGCGGTGAAAATAGATCAAAGAAACGGAAACACCGCAAGAGAATCTGCAAAGAAAGAGCGAAGAAGTTGTCGCGACTAGCTGCGGAGCCAATGAAAGAAGAAGCTGGAACGCAACATGAGGTTGTCGCGTGCACACACTCCATCGAGTTCTCCTGTTTTGGAGACCCTGGCGGTCTCCAACATCATTCCAGAATTTGAGTCATATCGACTTCACAGGTATTCTTTTCTCTCACAGTTTTTAGCTTTCATATGGATGCATTGGGGACAATGCATGAGTCTAAGTTGAGGGTGTTGGGAAACCTGTGAGTCACCACCGAGGATTTTTGTTGCCGATTTCTTTTCCCTCCGGTGTGCTATCTAGTAGAACCGGCATATTTAGGTTGTTAGTTTAAATTTTTGTGTTTTTAGTGTCTATAGTGATGAATGGCGTTTTTTTTTGTTGACTAAAACGAGGCCCCTTTAAAAATTTTCTGGTTTTGTACTTATGTTGAAACGATTGACTGTCTGGATCCTTGAATGTCATTGTGTGGTTATGATTGGAATAAGTATGCTTAAGCCGAGCGGTTGTTTGATAGTTGGTAGTGATATAGTTTCTTGGTGCCAAGAGTGTGTGAGATTATTGCTATAAATTCATACTCTGTGCATGCATCTAGAACTTGCCCGGTCTATTTTGTTAAAGTTTGAAGTTGGTTTCTTAGGAAAGGATCACAGGCCCTTTTTGTGTGCAGTCCACTTAACCGATAAGACCGTCCAAATAAATACTCCCTTTGATCCCTGTTTGAGCCATAATTGACCTTGTTCTTTCAATAACCTGTCACCGTTCCTGTTTAACTTTGAATCCCTATTTTGGCCCTGGTCCTTCCTTGGACATCGTGCACCTCAACCCAGGCAAACAGCCTAAGTTGAGGGTGGCTACTATAGAGGTGAATGATAAGAAAAATAGGAGAGATATGAGTGGTTGTCGATAGAATGAAAAATTCTGGGTGTGTGTCTTAAAAAAGAGATTAAAAAGAGTGAAAAAGAAATAAAAAGAATTGTCAAAATAGAGAGGCCGCACCCGTAGCTAGAAAGAAGGAAATAAAAAGGTGAATAAGGATGGACAGAATAAAGTTATGTGGTAATAAGACGTGGGTGGTTCCAAGGAGGGCTTAGTCACTAACCCCTAAATGTATCCTACCTGCACCTGAAGCCTCATTACAAGCCTAAACAAGTCCTGTAGTGATCCTGAGCGGCTTTCTGAAGAACTGAAATAAAATAGTAAGGGCAAGCCTATGGTATCGCATGTGCATTGTTTGAAATCATTTGTGAGTGTGAGCGCTTACCTAGTCCCAAATCTTGTGTGAGGGATTTCTTTGTGGTGAGGGCACCAAGATTTCTGTATTGTCTATTGATTGTTAGGATAGCTGCGCGTGTGTATGTAGAATGTTCTATCATATCGGAATGACATGTTTGGATCCTTGCAAGTTAGTGTTTCATACATTTGTGTGTTACGAGGGAGCTTGATTTGAAATTGAATAAAGATGTGGAATGACCATGAGTTGCTAGAGACACGAGTTTGTTTTCTTAGTTGAGTCGTCGTATTGTTTTCTTTTATGTTATGTTGCTTGAGGACAAGCGAACGTTTTAAGTTGAGGGTGTTGATGTGCCGCCATTTTACGGTACTTTCGACTCCTTTAAACTAAGAACAATCGTATGTTTTCAAGCAACCGTTATCGTTTTTGATGTTTTTATGTTGTATTTTCAGGAAATGGAGACAAACATGGAAACAGAAGGAAATACGCGAAAAAGAGCATTCTGGATAAGAGTGACGGTTCAGGTGACGGTCCGTCAAGGGTGTGACGGTCCGTCACCCAAACCGTCACACCAAGGCAGCAAGTGAGGCAGTCCACTGCCTAAGGGTGACGGTCCAGGCGATGGTCCGTCAGCCTGGCCGTCACACTTAGGCAGTCCGCTACGCGGAATCCGGACGTTTTTGGTATTGGTTTCCTAGACTCCTATAAATACCCTATGTTAGGTTTATTTTACATATGGCTTTTCCAATAGTTTTTACACACATTACTAAATAATTTAGGAGAGTTTTTGAGCGATTTTGGAGAGAGGAAACGCGCTACACACGGTTTCCTTCTCCTCAATCTTGTTCTTGATTGTTCTTGGGATCTCTTGGTTTTTCTTGTTCTTGGAATAATTAAAGGTCGTTCTCACTACATTGTAAGGATCTCTTTTCTTTATTATGAATATGAACTTCTTTTATTTTTCTTCTAGCATGATTAACTAAACCTCCCACAACTAGGGTTGTGGGAGCCATGGCTAAAGTAGTGATATAGATTTCGGGTAGCGTCGGGTTCAATATTTATGAGTGTCACGTTGTTAATCATTCATTATGTCATGTTTTCTAGTGGTTGAAAACATTAGAACATGCCTAGGTTTAATTTGCTTGAGTAAAGAGATTAAAACCGGGAAACTTGATTAACGACAAGGATTCTAGACTACTAACTCTCGTCTAATGATTGATGCTGTAACTAGATTAATCTACTTGATGTTTAGGATTGAAATCTAAAAAGCACACCTTTTTGAGATTGAGAGAAGATAAAAGGAAATTCGTCTATTTGGTTGAGAAACGTTTAGACGATACCATCAATTCAATCACATCGTGACACACATATAGAAAGAACCCGACTAAGCCTAGAATCGACATTGTTACCAACGCCATGGCAAACACTTCCCTAGTTCATTCTCCTACTGATTTATTCTCATACGTTTATTATTTGTTTTGCTTACACATTGTCGCACAAACCCCCCCCCCCCCCTTTTATTTACCGGAAACTATTGACGAATAGTCATCTATTCACTAAAGACTTGAATTTGCACCGTATTCCCTGTGGGATTCGACCCCAACCTCTGTTGGGTTCTATATTTGACTACGATCGCTTACGCTTCCTAATTGGAGGTGTAGTTTGGGCGTTATCACCTACCACCATTTTTTTTGTTCTTCACCTCGATCTCCACCTCCACCCCACCCCCCAATTTTTTTAATTTAGTTTTGAAAAAAAAACTAATTTTTATAGATAAAAAAAAATATATATATAATGGTTTTAATTTTTTTTATACCCTCACGCCTACCTTTCCCCAACCTCTCAACCTCCAACCCCACCCACCCTAATGTTTTTTAAAGAAAAATTATTTTTTTATAAAAAAAAATAACTTTTTTTTAAAAAAAATTAAACTTATTTTGTACTCCACCCTACCCACCTTACCCCACTCCCATCTTACCCCACCTCCTCCTCCAGCCCACTCAAAATTTATTTTTTAAAAAAAGAACATATTTTTTTTTAAAATAATTTTTTTTGTACCCCACCCACCTAACCCACAACTCACCCCTCCACCTCCACTCACTATCATATCCCATACCCACCGCACCCTTACCCACCCCAATCTCCTAAAAATATTTTCTACTCTCTAGTCAAATACTAAAAATATATTTTGAAAAATATTTTTTTACTCATTAATCAAACACTAAAAAATATTTTTAGAAAAATATTTTTCACTAACCAACCAAACATGAGAAAATAAGTAAGAAATCAACTTATTTTTCATAAAAATATATTCATGAAAAATATTTTCCTTCATACCAAACACACCTTAAGTAAGAAAAATGTAAAAGAAAATAAAAGATTTTAAGTGGGATATAAAGGAAGGAAGAGATAAAGGAAGGAAGAAGAAAAAAATAATTTTCAGTTGGCCGCGCGTGCACGACACTCTGTGCAAGGAATTTGGTTATCTAGTTCCAAGGTGTAAATAATTACATTTCAAAAGAGTTCAAGGGGGTAATAGGACCTTTGTAAAGTTTAGGTGTGTCTCTGGGATTTCGTTCATAGTTCAAGGTGGTACTTATGCATTATCTCATATAAATACAAATGATAAGTTTGATGTATATTTTTGAGGGAGTGAGGGATGTGACCATACAAAATACAAGAGGGATACAGTCAGTAGTTAACTTTTGTATTTATATTTTATATCAAATACAGTCAATTGCATACAGTTGATGTAACGGGATCCAGCGAAATTAATACAACAGCGCCACAAATTGTAATTTTGAAAGTGTGGCTAGCGCAATCACTATTTTACTGAAACATTGGCTATTTTCTGAAAGTTGTCCTTATTTGTTTCTCTAGGTATGAATTGGTGTAGTCTGAAATGTACTTTAAAGTGTAATGCCTCAAGTTGGTGTGTCTTATTCTTTTCGTTACTACTGTCTTATATCTGTAATTGTTCATTGTTTATCAATGGCTAAGAAATAGACTTGCTGTGGGTTTGTTACTGATTGCAGATGGAATTTTATCATCAAACTACTATCAATTTCATTCAACACAGAAATATTTTGTAATAACATAGATTGTCCTCTGAATCAATAAAGAACGTCCCGTTAATAGAGACGGATCTAAGATTTCTAAAACAGAAACGTACGACTAATGAAAGGAGAAAAAAGAATGTATTAAGTGGGAATTGATCTCTATTCCTTTAGATAAGTAATCAAGTGCTTCATCCCGTCTTTTTGGAGAATGTGTGATAACATACAATATTAGATTAGTTCTAAAAAAATATGTACATAAATACGTAATTTGCTCTAGAGACCATAGGTTTGCATGCAATTTCTGGTGTAAACAGGGTCGGCTCGATCATAAGGTAACTAAAGCAATCGCTTGGGCCTCCAAATTTTTTGGGCTCCCATTTTTCTTAAAGATATATATATGTATATATATTGTTAAAAAAAATCTCATGTACTGTTAAATTTGAGAAAAAAATTTGAATAGAAAGTACAATAACATTTAATCTTATTTAATGTAGGGATCATTGTAATAATTGAGAAATAGAATAGTTTTTAGGTAATTGTAGTATCCTTTCTTATGTGGCTACCTATTTTGTTGCCTCATTTATATACTGACAGCTAACATGAACCCGCATTATTATTCTTACATTTACTTTTTTCATTGCCCCCTTTCACTGTTTTTATTCTCTTATTATCGAATATTCTCAAGTTTCCTAAATGGCCAAACCTTCTGGATTATTCAAAATCTATTATTGTCTGTTTACAAAAAGATCAAATTTGCTTGGTGTCTTCTTCAAATTTCAAACATTGCAACAAGTTATCATTATATTGAAGCATCGCAACACTATTTCGATATCATTATATCAACTTATTAAATTCAACGCCATCATTATTTCGATATCATTATATTAACTTACCAAATTCAACACAACACTATTTCGATATCATTATATCAACTTCTCAAATTCTTGAATCAGGTTTTATCATTCAAAGTTTATATTATACTTTTTTATTGAAAATTTGTATTAGTTACATTCTTACTGCATAAGGTCTGTGTATATCCTACACTCCTCATACCTCACTTGTAAGATTATACTTGGTATGTTATTGTTGTTATCGTTATTCGATATGAATCAGGTATGGAAGCGTGTTGGACCCTTCTTAATATTGTTATCATTTGGGTAGATATAGGATTACATTAATAAATTCGATCTAAAACTTGCTAAATCAAACATTAAAGATTTGTTTTCGGACCTCCTTCCCCAGATGGTATCAGAGCCATGAGCCAATACAAGATATAATCATGATGCATTACGAGTTAATAACTATAATATGTTTAATAAAGTTAATAATAAAATTTTATGAACTAGAACTTGAATTTGATACTATTAGTCTTGATAGTAGACAGGATAATATTTATGATGATTTAGATTGGCACTATTCTTCTGATTAATGGAAAAGGAATTTAGAATTTTACAAGAGGAGAAAAATTCTTTAAAAATAGATAAAGATTTAATAGAAATACAAAAAACTTTAATATATTATGGAGAAAGAATATGTCGTTTTAACGAACAAATTACATTAAATCTAGAATCATTGATAGACAGATTTAACCAAGAAAAACCACAGATAAAGGAGCAAATAGTGCAATCGAAAGATATTCAAGTAACTAATCCTTTTGTTCTTCATTTAAATAAAATTAAAGATGCATGAAAATAGTTCTGATTCTGAAATAAATTCAGAAATGGAAGAACTGATAACGAAGATAGGAGATATAGAATTAACAGATAAAAACTTTATCAATATTAAAACAGACCTAAAAGAAGAAAATCCTAATATAACAGATATTCCTAGTAATCCTAGTAGTTCTAATCCTCCACCAATAAGAGAAAAGCAAAGCTTTGATAAATCACCGACCGGATATGCTGGATTAATGTTTACAGGAAAACCTCCAGATAAATATAATCCTTATGAAAAAATGAAAGCTGATACTATTAATCCTTTTGGAATTTATCTTGACCTAGATTGTATAACAAATACAGAGGAGGTATTGGATAAATGGGAAACCGCCTTAAGAATAGCTATTGCAGTAAATAAAATGGATTTTGAAATACAAAAAGGTTTTATGGAAAAAACACTATTAAATAGTGCTCAAAGATTTTGGCAAAATCTTGATGAAACTACTAAGAAGTCCGTTTATTCTGATCCAGATAATTTTATAACAAAAGTGGTAGAAACTTTTAGACTAGAATTTTGTGGAGAAGGTAAATACTTAAAAGATGAAAATAGTATAATTAAATATACTACTGCCTTAATGAGATTACAATTATGCGATATTTGTGAAATAGAAAGATATATTTGTGTGTTCCAAGATTATTATTATCATATATATAATCAAGTTTCAGATACAAGTAGCTATTTACCTTTATTTTTTGCTAAGATACCTGACCCTTGGGGTACTAAATTAATAGAAACTTATCAACCTGGTAACTTAGATACTTTAGGGAAAAGAATATCTCATGTAAGAGATAAATTAAGTAATTGGTGTGCTGATGCCATATTAGCAAAAGCTACAAAAGGATTAAAGAAACGAGTTTCTCTATGTTGTGATCGACCTAAAATGCCACTTATGATAGGATGTGATAGTTCATATTATTACGGAAAAATTAAAAAATAATATAAAAAGAGAAAATATTATAAGAAAAATTATTTTAAGAAAAGAAAGGCAAGATATTATAAAAGAAAAGGATATAAAAGAACAGAAAAACCAGCATATAGGAGAAGAAAAGTTACACCTAAAGAATGTCGATGTTATTATTGTAAAGAGATAGGTCATTATGCTAATAATTGTCCTAAAAAGAATGAAAGGAATAAAAAGAAAATAGAAATAGACGAAGACATCCAAGAAATGATAGATTCAGGAGAATTTATCAGAATAGATAATTTTGATATAGATTCTGATGAAAGTATATTCATCTTAACAGACACCGAAGACATGTCAGAATCCGAATCAGAGTAATAATGGACAGAGAATATGATGAACCCATAATAGATAATCAGATAGAACAAACTGGAGAATATAAGCAAGAAATTTTAATAGATAAAAGAAAATTAAAATTAATGCAAAAAGAAGAAAAACATACATTAACTAATTATTCTGGATTTAAGGTAAATACTTTACAACGATTAGGAATAAAAACTAGAAAACATAATTTATTTTATGGATTAAATATACAAGAACAAGCCTTAGAAGTCTTTTATACTTCTAATAAAGTAATGATACCTTTATTATCTAAAAAAGATATTTATGATAAATTACAAAGAATAAAACCAGAAATAAGAAATACATTAGGATGGATCCACATAGGAGCAATACAAATTATAATAAAATCTACATTCAAAGAAGGATTGGATACTCCAATAGAATTAGCTATAATGGATAATCGTATTAGGAATAGAGAAGAAGCCTGTTTAGGAATCCTTCAAGGAAATTTACAATACGGAAAATTAAAATTCAATATTTATCCTAGAATTTCTTATCATCTAAAAGATAAAGATTTTGATAAAACATTAAGCTTAATCCAAGACTTTAAAAGAAAAGATTTCTTTCAACAATATAATAGACCATATTCTATTACATATGCCTATCTTATGCTATATAATACCCATCACTCTGAATGTTTTGAAATAAAAGATATTATAGACTTTCCATACTTATTTAATGAAGTATGTCAAGTACAAACTCCTACTCTCCCAAAAATAGAAGAAATAGAATCTAGAATAATAAATTTAGATTTACAAGAAAAACCTTTGATAAGAACTAATAAAGCACCCTCACGACTGTCTTTTACAGATACAGGAGTATTAAGTCAACCAATAATAAGTCGAAGTAGAATAATTTGCGAAAAGGAAGATAGTTTAAAAAATTATAAAATAAAAGGAGAATATTTGATGGAGAAGAATTTACCCCAATTAATCTATTAATAGATACTGGAGCTAATGGCAATTATATTAGTAACAAATTATGTTTTAGACTACAAAGATATAAATTAAACGAATTACACCAATACACAAACTTTAATGGAGAAGTACATACTATAGATGAGGCTGTAGAAACCAAAATAAAATTTGGACAAAATATTATCCCTATTAGATTATTAATAGAAAAAGAAGGATTCAATGATACTTTAGAAATCATGTTAGGATTAACATTCCTTGAAAATGTCAGTCCCTTTGAATTAACCTCTTACGGATTAAAAATTACCTTTAATGGAAAAATAATATATATCCCAAAATGACAAGTCCATATAGTATATATATACCAATAGGAGTTACTTATAGAGATTATAAAGCAGAATATTTTGCTGCTTACATTGATAGTGGATCTAGATCTTGTTTATGTAAAAAAGATTGTTTTCCAGAACAATACCATACTACTTTACCTAAAATTAATGGAAGAGATATATCAGATAATATAATTACAATAGACAAGGGAATAAAACAACCTACAATATTATTAGGATCATTTTTAATAAAATGTCCACCTTTTTATTTCCACACTACAGGAACAGATATTTTATTAGGAAATAATTTCTTACAATTATTTCATAAAATCATTTTTGATACAATAACTAACCAAATATTATTCAAAACACCTTGTCACCATCTAATAACTGTTAAAAGATTAAAACATGCCTACGCTAAACCATTACCTATAAATTTCTTCCCTCGCGCAGCTAAGCGTGGTAAGATGGGATATACAAGCAAACCAATTTTTCCAAAAACAAAACCATTATTACAATTTCAAATTAAATTACAAAAACTCGATTTTGAAATAAATAGAATCACTGCAAAATTAGAAAACTGTTATACAGATAATCCACAACAATTTTGGAACAAAAATCAATTATATGCAAAAATAGATGTAAAAAGCGATAAGATTATAAGAGTAAAACCTATGAGATATAATGAGGAAGATCAAAAAGAATTTAAAATTCAGTTAAAAGAATTGTTAGAATTAAACTTAATAAAAGATAGTCAATCACCGCATAGCTCACCAGCCTTTATGGTTAGAAATCATGCAGAACAGATTAGAGGAAAGGCCAGAATGGTCATAAACTATAAAAAATTAAATGATAATACAATTTTTGATGGATATTTTCTACCAAATAAAGAAAATCTAATAAATCGAACAAGACATAAAAAGATATTTTCTAAATTTGATTGCAAAAGTGGATTTTGGCAAATAAGAATGCATCCCGATAGTATTAAATATACTGCATTTTCTACTCCTCAAGGACATTATGAATGGAATGTAATGCCTTTTGGACTAAAAAATGCTCCACAAATATTTCAGAGAAAAATGGATAATATTTTTAAAAATTATAACCACATATATGTCTATATCGATGATATATTAATAGCTTCTGATGATATAAAAACACATCTAAAACAATTAGATGAATTTGCTGATATATGCATACAAAATGGCTTAGGATTATCTAAAAAGAAGTCAAAAATATTGCAAAATCAGATAGAATTTTTAGGAATGAAAGTAGATAAGAATGGAATAGAACTTCAAAACCATATATTAGAAAAACTTTCAAAATTTCCAGATAAGTTAATTGATAAAAAACAAGTACAAAGTTTCCTAGGAATATTAACTTATGCTTCAGATTTTATTCAGGACTTGGCGAAATTAAGAAAACCATTCCAGAAATTACTTAAAAAAGATAGGACATTTAGTTTCACTCCCAATTTAGAAAATCAAGTAAAAAAGATAAAAGAATTATGCCAAACTTTACCAAAATTATATTTACCTAGTGAAAATGATGATTTAATCCTTGAAACTGATGCTTCGGAACAATATTGGAGTGGAGTACTAAAGAAAATAGATTATAATTCTGAAAAAGAAAAAATAGGAGAAAGCTTGTGTCGATATTGCTCAGGAACATTCTCTGACACCGAGAAAAGATATCATATAAATGAAAAAGAATTATTAGCTGTAGTAAATAGTTGTAAAAAATTCTATTATTTTTTACTACCAAAAAGATTTTTATTGAGAACTGATAATACCCAGGTAAAAGCCTTTATCCTAAATAATTTACCTTGTAGACCTGAATACAAGAGATTAATTAGATGGCAAACATTATTATCTGACTATAATTTTGATATTGAAATTATTAAAACTGACAAAAATATTTTAGCAGATTTTCTTACAAGAGATGGAAGACCAACATCATCAGATCCTTGAAGAAATCCGAAAGATGGATAAAGCAATTCAACATATAAAGGATAATTTATCTGATTTCATTGATATTGCCAATTTACCAGGAATGACAAAGGAAGTTGCAAGCCTACTGATAAAAGGAACTGAGTTGATGCAATTAAGTATAGATGACTATGAGATATCCAGTTTACAGATAATAAATTTGGTTTCTGGAATCAAGAACACAGAAAAAGATAAGCCTATAAAAAAAGAAAAGGAAATTGAGTTAAGACCTCAAAATCCTAAAGATAAGACTACTGCTTTCCCAGATTCTTCTTCTAGCATTATTAAAGATTTAAAGATGGTTCTTTCTGAAGATGAAGAAAATCAATTTAAAATAATGAAAGAATTATTTTCTTTACAAAACAATGAAAACAGATATATTGATTTTTCGGGAATATATCCAAGGATCAATTATTTGCAAAATACATCTCCCCAGGAGGTAAGATATTGGTATGATTTTGGAGCTATTAATTCGATATTTTTGACATCCCCTAATTTTCCTGAGATAAGTTTATTACCAAATTGGATTAGGGAAGGAGTAAAAAATTGTTATCTTAATAATCCAACCATTTTACCAAAAGATATATTGGTCCTGAAATTTTTATCAGCCGGACCAGATTTCGATAATTATGGGAAATACCCAGCCTATCATTTTATTCAACTTGGAAAAGTTGAAACCTTTCCGATATCTGTTAGTAAAAACAGAAAAGATTTTATAAAATTTAATGAAAAAGATATTCATTATCGAAGAGCCATCGGAATAAGGATAGTACTTGAAGGCATGGAAGCTAGTTTCAAAAAAGGATTTCGGACTTATGGAGGATCAACAATGTATTCTTCCACCATGATAACTTATGCAAAAAATACTCCAATAGCTGCCTACAACTATTTGACAACCAAGATGAAAATGCTGGAAAATGGAACAATCAAGTCCAGTGCTCAAGCACAACAGAAGATATGTCTATTCCGCAATCATCAACCGAACACCTGTCCAGCATGCACCAGTATCGGGACAAGTAAAGGTGACAGTGACTGAAGACAGATGGACGGCTCAAGGGAAAAGAAAAGATGATAAAGACAAAAGTCTTAGAGATAAGGTTTTGAAAAAGTCATAAAGTATGTATTATTGTAGAAAAAGTATGAAAAAAGTTAATATTCTAGAGAAATCAGGAACTCTTGTAAATATCTATCTACTACTATAAATAGAGGAACCTTTGAGAAAAGGGATCATCAGAAAAACATCGAGTCCTTTAGTTTTCTTTAAGTCTTGAGTCTTTGTAAAAGCTTGTAATGGATTACTACAATAAATAAACTTCTCTTTTGTAATTCTATATCTTCCCTCTTTTAACTTATTAAGGAGGAAACTCCACAAATCCAAACTTATTCCTTACGCCTAGAGGTAGGAAACGAAACTAGGCTGTGCTGAGTAATGTTGAAGGAGCCATAGAAGAGTTACCTGTTACAGGTTGGGGCTGAAACGCTCGGTAAAAGCTTCATGGTATAACCCGATATTACCTCGGTCAAATCGGAATCAGGTATGGAAGCGTGTTGGACCCTTCTTAATATTGTTATCATTTGGGTAGATATAGGATTACATTAATAAATTCGATCTAAAACTTGCTAAATCTTAATGTTTGATTTAGCAAGTTTTAGATCGAATTTATTAATGTAATCCTATATCTACCCAAATGATAACAATATTAAGAAGGGTCCAACACGCTTCCATACCTGATTCCGATTTGACCGAGGTAATATCGGGTTATACCATGAAGCTTTTACCGAGCGTTTCAGCCCCATCTGGGGAAGGAGGTCCGAAAACAAATCTTTAATGTTTGATTTAGCAAGTTTTAGATCGAATTTATTAATGTAATCCTATATCTACCCAAATGATAACAATATTAAGAAGGTTCCAACACGCTTCCATACCTGATTCCGATTTGACCGAGGTAATATCGGGTTATACCATGCAGCTTTTACCGAGCGTTTCAGCCCCAACCTGTAACAGGTAACTCTTCTATGGCTCCTTCAACATTACTCAGCACAGCCTAGTTTCGTTTCCTACCTCTAGGCGTAAGGAATAAGTTTGGATTTGTGGAGTTTCCTCCTTAATAAGTTAAAAGAGGGAAGATATAGAATTACAAAAGAGAAGTTTATTTATTGTAGTAATCCATTACAAGCTTTTACAAAGACTCAAGACTTAAAGAAAACTAAAGGACTCGATGTTTTTCTGATGATCCCTTTTCTCAAAGGTTCCTCTATTTATAGTAGTAGATAGATATTTAAAAGAGTTCCTGATTTCTCTAGAATATTAACTTTTTTCATACTTTTTCTACAATAATACATACTTTATGACTTTTTCAAAACCTTATCTCTAAGACTTTTGTCTTTATCATCTTTTCTTTTCCCTTGAGCCGTCCATCTGTCTTCAGTCACTGTCACCTTTACTTGTCCCGGTACTGGTGCATGCTGGACAGGTGTTCGGTTGATGATTGCGGAATAGACATATCTTCTGTTGTGCTTGAGCACTGGACTTGATTGTTCCATTTTCCAGCATTTTCATCTTGGTTGTCAAATAGTTGTAGGCAGCTATTGGAGTATTTTTTGCATAAGTTATCATGGTGGAAGAATACATTGTTGATCCTCCATAAGTCCGAAATCCTTTTTTGAAACTAGCTTCCATGCCTTCAAGTACTATCCTTATTCCGATGGCTCTTCGATAATGAATATCTTTTTCATTAAATTTTATAAAATCTTTTCTGTTTTTACTAACAGATATCGGAAAGGTTTCAACTTTTCCAAGTTGAATAAAATGATAGGCTGGGTATTTCCCATAATTATCGAACTCTGGTCCGGCTGATAAAAATTTCAGGACCAATATATCTTTTGGTAAAATGGTTGGATTATTAAGATAACAATTTTTTACTCCTTCCCTAATCCAATTTGGTAATAAACTTATCTCAGGAAAATTAGGGGATGTCAAAAATATCGAATTAATAGCTCCAAAATCATACCAATATCTTACCTCCTGGGGAGATGTATTTTGCAAATAATTGATCCTTGGATATATTCCCGAAAAATCAATATATCTGTTTTCATTGTTTTGTAAAGAAAATAATTCTTTCATTATTTTAAATTGATTTTCTTCATCTTCAGAAAGAACCATCTTTAAATCTTTAATAATGCTAGAAGAAGAATCTGGGAAAACAGTAGTCTTATCTTTAGGATTTTGAGGTCTTAACTCAATTTCCTTTTCTTTTTTATAGGCTTATCTTTTTCTGTGTTCTTGATTCCAGAAACCAAATTTATTATCTGTAAACTGGATATCTCATAGTCATCTATACTTAATTGCATCAACTCAGTTCCTTTTATCAGTAGGCTTGCAACTTCCTTTGTCATTCCTGGTAAATTGGCAATATCAATGAAATCAGATAAATTATCCTTTATATGTTGAATTGCTTTATCCATCTTTCGGATTTCTTCAAGGATCTGATGATGTTGGTCTTCCATCTCTTGTAAGAAAATCTGCTAAAATATTTTTGTCAGTTTTAATAATTTCAATATCAAAATTATAGTCAGATAATAATGTTTGCCATCTAATTAATCTCTTGTATTCAGGTCTACAAGGTAAATTATTTAGGATAAAGGCTTTTACCTGGGTATTATCAGTTCTCAATAAAAATCTTTTTGGTAGTAAAAAATAATAGAATTTTTTACAACTATTTACTACAGCTAATAATTCTTTTTCATTTATATGATATCTTTTCTCGGTGTCAGAGAATGTTCCTGAGCAATATCGACACAAGCTTTCTCCTATTTTTTCTTTTTCAGAATTATAATCTATTTTCTTTAGTACTCCACTCCAATATTGTTCCGAAGCATCAGTTTCAAGGATTAAATCATCATTTTCACTAGGTAAATATAATTTTGGTAAAGTTTGGCATAATTCTTTTATCTTTTTTACTTGATTTTCTAAATTGGGAGTGAAACTAAATGTCCTATCTTTTTTAAGTAATTTCTGGAATGGTTTTCTTAATTTCGCCAAGTCCTGAATAAAATCTGAAGCATAAGTTAATATTCCTAGGAAACTTTGTACTTGTTTTTTATCAATTAACTTATCTGGAAATTTTGAAAGTTTTTCTAATATATGGTTTTGAAGTTCTATTCCATTCTTATCTACTTTCATTCCTAAAAATTCTATCTGATTTTGCAATATTTTTGACTTCTTTTTAGATAATCCTAAGCCATTTTGTATGCATATATCAGCAAATTCATCTAATTGTTTTAGATGTGTTTTTATATCATCAGAAGCTATTAATATATCATCGATATAGACATATATGTGGTTATAATTTTTAAAAATATTATCCATTTTTCTCTGAAATATTTGTGGAGCATTTTTTAGTCCAAAAGGCATTACATTCCATTCATAATGTCCTTGAGGAGTAGAAAATGCAGTATATTTAATACTATCGGGATGCATTCTTATTTGCCAAAATCCACTTTTGCAATCAAATTTAGAAAATATCTTTTTATGTCTTGTTCGATTTATTAGATTTTCTTTATTTGGTAGAAAATATCCATCAAAAATTGTATTATCATTTAATTTTTTATAGTTTATGACCATTCTGGCCTTTCCTCTAATCTGTTCTGCATGATTTCTAACCATAAAGGCTGGTGAGCTATGCGGTGATTGACTATCTTTTATTAAGTTTAATTCTAACAATTCTTTTAACTGAATTTTAAATTCTTTTTGATCTTCCTCATTATATCTCATAGGTTTTACTCTTATAATCTTATCGCTTTTTACATCTATTTTTGCATATAATTGATTTTTGTTCCAAAATTGTTGTGGATTATCTGTATAACAGTTTTCTAATTTTGCAGTGATTCTATTTATTTCGAAATCGAGTTTTTGTAATTTAATTTGAAATTGTAATAATGGTTTTATTTTTGGAAAAATTGGTTTGCTTGTATAACCCATCTCACCACGCTTAGCTGCGCGAGGGATGAAATTTATAGGTAATGGTTTAGCGTAGGCATGTTTTAATCTTTTAACAGTTATTAGATGGTGACAAGGTGTTTTGAATAATATTTGGTTAGTTATTGTATCAAAAGTGATTTTATGAAATAATTGTAAGAAATTATTTCCTAATAAAATATCTGTTCCTGTAGTGTGGAAATAAAAAGGTGGACATTTTATTAAAAATGATCCTAATAATATTGTAGGTTGTTTTATTCCCTTGTCTATTGTAATTATATTATCTGATATATCTCTTCCATTAATTTTAGGTAAAGTAGTATGGTATTGTTCTGGAAAACAATCTTTTTTACATAAACAAGATCCAGATCCACTATCAATGTAAGCAGCAAAATATTCTGCTTTATAATCTCTATAAGTAACTCCTATTGGTATATATATACTATATGGACTTGTCATTTTGGGATATATATTATTTTTCCATTAAAGGTAATTTTTAATCCGTAAGAGGTTAATTCAAAGGGACTGACATTTTCAAGGAATGTTAATCCTAACATGATTTCTAAAGTATCATTGAATCCTTCTTTTTCTATTAATACTCTAATAGGGATAATATTTTGACCAAATTTTATTTTGGTTTCTACAGCCTCATCTATAGTATGTACTTCTCCATTAAAGTTTGTGTATTGGTGTAATTCGTTTAATTTATATCTTTGTAGTCTAAAACATAATTTGTTACTAATATAATTGCCATTAGCTCCAGTATCTATTAATAGATTAATTGGGGTAAATTCTTCTCCATCAAATATTCTCCTTTTATTTTATAATTTTTTAAACTATCTTCCTTTTCGCAAATTATTCTACTTCGACTTATTATTGGTTGACTTAATACTCCTGTATCTGTAAAAGACAGTCGTGAGGGTGCTTTATTAGTTCTTATCAAAGGTTTTTCTTGTAAATCTAAATTTATTATTCTAGATTCTATTTCTTCTATTTTTGGGAGAGTAGGAGTTTGTACTTGACATACTTCATTAAATAAGTATGGAAAGTCTATAATATCTTTTATTTCAAAACATTCGGAGTGATGGGTATTAAATATTGCATAAGATAGGGCATATGTAATAGAATATGGTCTATTATATTGTTGAAAGAAATCTTTTCTTTTAAAGTCTTGGATTAAGCTTAATGTTTTATCAAAATCTTTATCTTTTAGATGATAAGAAATTCTAGGATAAATATTGAATTTTAATTTTCCGTATTGTAAATTTCCTTGAAGGATTCCTAAACAGGCTTCTTCTCTATTCCTAATACGATTATCCATTATAGCTAATTCTATTGGAGTATCCAATCCTTCTTTGAATGTAGATTTTATTATAATTTGTATTGCTCCTATGTGGATCCATCCTAATGTATTTCTTATTTCTGGTTTTATTCTTTGTAATTTATCATAAATATCTTTTTTAGATAATAAAGGTATCATTACTTTATTAGAAGTATAAAAGACTTCTAAGGCTTGTTCTTGTATATTTAATCCATAAAATAAATTATGTTTTCTAGTTTTTATTCCTAATCGTTGTAAAGTATTTACCTTAAATCCAGAATAATTAGTTAATGTATGTTTTTCTTCTTTTTGCATTAATTTTAATTTTCTTTTATCTATTAAAATTTCTTGCTTATATTCTCCAGTTTGTTCTATCTGATTATCTATTATGGGTTCATCATATTCTCTGTCCATTATTACTCTGATTCGGATTCTGACATGTCTTCGGTGTTTGTTAAGATGAATATACTTTCATCAGAATCTATATCAAAATTATCTATTCTGATAAATTCTCCTGAATCTATCATTTCTTGGATGTCTTCGTCTATTTCTATTTTCTTTTTATTCCTTTCATTCTTTTTAGGACAATTATTAGCATAATGACCTATCTCTTTACAATAATAACATCGACATTCTTTAGGTGTAACTTTTCTTCTCCTATATGCTGGTTTTTCTGTTCTTTTATATCCTTTTCTTTTATAATATCTTGCCTTTCTTTTCTTAAAATAATTTTTCTTATAATATTTTCTCTTTTTATATTATTTTTTAATTTTTCCGTAATAATATGAACTATCACATCCTATCATAAGTGGCATTTTAGGTCGATCACAACATAGAGAAACTCGTTTCTTTAATCCTTTTGTAGCTTTTGCTAATATGGCATCAGCACACCAATTACTTAATTTATCTCTTACATGAGATATTCTTTTCCCTAAAGTATCTAAGTTACCAGGTTGATAAGTTTCTATTAATTTAGTACCCCAAGGGTCAGGTATCTTAGCAAAAAATAAAGGTAAATAGCTACTTGTATCTGAAACTTGATTATATATATGATAATAATAATCTTGGAACACACAAATATATCTTTCTATTTCACAAATATCGCATAATTGTAATCTCATTAAGGCAGTAGTATATTTAATTATACTATTTTCATCTTTTAAGTATTTACCTTCTCCACAAAATTCTAGTCTAAAAGTTTCTACCACTTTTGTTATAAAATTATCTGGATCAGAATAAACGGACTTCTTAGTAGTTTCATCAAGATTTTGCCAAAATCTTTGAGCACTATTTAATAGTGTTTTTTCCATAAAACCTTTTTGTATTTCAAAATCCATTTTATTTACTGCAATAGCTATTCTTAAGGCGGTTTCCCATTTATCCAATACCTCCTCTGTATTTGTTATACAATCTAGGTCAAGATAAATTCCAAAAGGATTAATAGTATCAGCTTTCATTTTTTCATAAGGATTATATTTATCTGGAGGTTTTCCTGTAAACATTAATCCAGCATATCCGGTCGGTGATTTATCAAAGCTTTGCTTTTCTCTTATTGGTGGAGGATTAGAACTACTAGGATTACTAGGAATATCTGTTATATTAGGATTTTCTTCTTTTAGGTCTGTTTTAATATTGATAAAGTTTTTATCTGTTAATTCTATATCTCCTATCTTCGTTATCAGTTCTTCCATTTCTGAATTTATTTCAGAATCAGAACTATTTTCATGCATCTTTAATTTTATTTAAATGAAGAACAAAAGGATTAGTTACTTGAATATCTTTCGATTGCACTATTTGCTCCTTTATCTGTGGTTTTTCTTGGTTAAATCTGTCTATCAATGATTCTAGATTTAATGTAATTTGTTCGTTAAAACGACATATTCTTTCTCCATAATATATTAAAGTTTTTTGTATTTCTATTAAATCTTTATCTATTTTTAAAGAATTTTTCTCCTCTTGTAAAATTCTAAATTCCTTTTCCATTAATCAGAAGAATAGTGCCAATCTAAATCATCATAAATATTATCCTGTCTACTATCAAGACTAATAGTATCAAATTCAAGTTCTAGTTCATAAAATTTTATTATTAACTTTATTAAACATATTATAGTTATTAACTCGTAATGCATCATGATTATATCTTGTATTGGCTCATGGCTCTGATACCATCTGGGGAAGGAGGTCCGAAAACAAATCTTTAATGTTTGATTTAGCAAGTTTTAGATCGAATTTATTAATGTAATCCTATATCTACCCAAATGATAACAATATTAAGAAG